>JACGCM010002469.1:0-296382 GCA_014058105.1 Kingdonia uniflora
GAGTCTTTGATTGAAAACTAGCATTACCTTCGGTTTAATCATAAAGTATGTATAGAGTACAGTTTTAAACTAGTTTTACCTTGCTTTAACCAGAATAGAGATCGATTAAAAGCTAGTATTACTTTTACTTTAATCTATGTATTGTCTACGTAAGTAGAAAGTTGTGTGGGAAAAAACTTGGAAGTTTTCATTGAATATAATAGAATGTACATTGTATAGAGATGAAATCTCACTTTTGGAATGGAATGAACAAGAATTTGAACTGAGTAGTGAGGAACTTAACGATAGTACCATTTCAGTCGCCTAGTGTTCCAAGGATTGAGATATGAACTCCTTCCTCGATTATGTGATAATAGGATCCCAGGGCAGTGAGACCAGTGATAGGAATGAACCTACCCAATTTTTTGCTAGTTTCCCGTATGTACCTATTTTCTGTGTTGATGGATTTCTCTGAGGATGAGATCATCGATTTGGAAAGTACGGCTTCAAGCCCTCATATTTTCATTGAATAAAATAGAATGTACTTGTATGGTTGGAGATGCAAATCTCACTTTTGGAATGGAAAGAACGAGACTTTGAGAATGGAGTGAGGGAGGTAGAGGGACTTAACAATAGTACATTTCAGTTGCCTAGTATTCAATGATTTGAGATATAAACTCTTCCTCGGTCATAAGATAATATGATCCAAGGCCAGTGAGACCAGTGATTAGGGATGGACCCTCCTAATTTTCTGCTAGTTTTCTGGCATATACCTCTTTTCCTCTATTAAGGGATTTCTCTGAGGATGAGATCGTCGATTAGGAAAGTATGGCTTTAGACTCTTCTATTGTACGAAATGGCTAAACATATGGTAATATTGACCTAGGTTTGCAATAACGCATTCCCTAGTCTCATCAATCCAATTGACGTTGCAGGCTAATTCAATTCTTTTTCTTCCTCAGTTAGCTCGCGATCTTTGATTGGATGTTGATATTCTGTTGGAATAACAGCCTCGGTGCCATAGGCGATGAGAATGAGGTACATCTGGTTAATTAACGTGGTTTTGTGCGGTATGCCCATAAGATATGTGGAACCTCTCGTACCCATTTCCTTTTTTCTGTGAGTAAAGCCTTTTCGGAATCCATGTACGATGTTTTGTTGGTGATTTCGGCTTGGCCATTGCCTTGATGGTAGTAGGATTGGATGGTGAGTGGATGATATTGTGGTTTGTTGAGGAAAGCTACGATTTTTCTCCAACGAATTGTGGCCAATTATCGATACGAATTAGGTGGGGCACCAACCGAGTAATGATGTTTCCCAGATAAAAGAGATGACCTCTTCTTCTCTAGTTACAAGTAAACTGCTTCTACTTATTTGTAAAATATCTATCTATAACTACAAGTAGGTATCGGTGGTTACCTGGAGAATTAAGAAATTCACCGACGAGATCAAGCATCCATCTTTTGAATGGCCAGAACACCTTGCTTGCATGTAGTTTGAGCGCAGGGGCGCGAATCATTTGTCCATGTCATTGACATGTATAACATTTGTGTGAGTATGCTTCTGTTTGCTTGCGCATGCCTGGCTAGAATACTCCTTATGTAATTGTTCTGTTTATAAGTGATCGACCTGCGGCATGGGAGCAACAAGTCCCTTCATGTATATCTCTGAGCATCTCGTCTGCTTTCTTTCTAGAGAGGTACTTGAGGTAAGTCCCCGTGACTGAACGGCGATATAAAAAACTATTTTAATTTGTGTAGCGCTTGGAGTTCTCGATCAGCTGTCAGCACTCTTTTTGATCTGCTGGAAGGGGTCCTTTGCATTCGTTGTCGATACCAAGGAAAGCAAGGAAGGGCTTCGCCAATTGTCGTCCTCCTCTTTATCCCCCCCAATGTTAATCGTGCATATAAAAATGCGATCAATGCTGGGGATTGATATCAATTCGATTTGGAGATATCTAGCTTCTGTACCTAAGACCCAGGCTAAATAAGCCAAGGAATTGGCATGCCTATTTTCACTTTGAGGAAGATAATCGAGAGTTACTTTTACAAACTGGCTCATCCTACCTACAATGAGGGCTGCATATTCGATCATCTTGCCGTTCTTCATGTATTGCTCAGAGTAATGGTAGACGATGAGTAGAGAATCGGTACAGAATGGGTGCTCTGGGACGCCAAGCTCAAGTGCGAGGTCGATTCCATGAATGAGAGCTTCGTATTCCATGATATTGTTGGAGGCTTCAAAATCCAAGCATATCGATTTCTCAATTCTGCCGTTGGAAGGGGTAATCAATACGATTCCAGTTCCTGAACTTGTGGTTTCTGTTAAACCATCTGTAAGAAGTCTTCACCCTTTCCTTATAATCCATTCAGCTCGCTCGTCAAATGCATTGGTGGGTGAATCTTATGTAATTTCTTCTGCAAGGTCAGGATCGTGCTCCTCTTACTCGGGATCTTCTTCTGGAAAATCGCTAACGGCCTGACTATTTTCTCAATGTCGTTATTCGAACTTGATATCATGTTCTCCCAAACTAACTGACCATTATTGCACTTTTCTAATTTTTTCTTTTTGGACAAAACTTCTCGGAGTGGGTAGTTCATTCTGACTTTGACTGAATGAGCTTGGAAGTAGTGCTTAACCTTCTATGAAGTGTAAACAAGAGTTAGGAGTCTTTCGATTTTAGAGTACATTATTTCCGCTGAAGTGAGGGTTTTACTGATGAAGTAGACTGACTTCTCAATCTTTCCTTCAAGTCGAATGAGAACCGAGTTGATAAAAGTATATGTAACTACTAGGTAGATGATTAGTTCCCCATTATCTACTAGGGTACTCATTATGGGAAACTTCCCCAAATAGGTTTTGAGATCCTGAAAAGCTGCCTCGTATTCTGATGTCCATTGGATCTCTGCATTGGGCTGAACTTTTCCTCATTTGGTACAACCGCGGAGTAGTAAGAACAGCCAACGATAGCGATATGAAAATTTTAAAATAAATTGGTTGATAACGGTAATCTTGCCGGCAAGTTTTTGTATGTCTTTCATTATCTTTGGAGATGTCATATTGAGGAGAGCTCGAATTTGATCTGGATTGGCCTCAATCCCTTTCTTGCCGATGAGATGACCGAGGAATTGGCCTAAATGTACTCTGAATTGACACTTATCAGGATTGAGTCTCTTCCTGTAAGATCAAAGAATGTTGAATATTGTGTTGAAATCTGTGATGTGGCTGATTGACTGTATGCTCTTGCACAAGAGATCATCAATATAAACTTCCATGATTTTCCTAAGATGTACTTTGAACATAATAGTCATCAACCGTTGATAAGTCGTACCTGCATTTTTTAGTCCGAAGGGAATGACTTTATATCAATAAGTCCTCTTTCAGTGATGAAAGTGGTATTTTCTTAATCTTCTTCCAAGAGTGGAATCTGATTGTATCCTGAAATAACATCCATCATAAATAAGAGTTCATGACCTGCTGTAGAATCAAGAATTTAATGGATGTTGGGAAGAGGGAAGCTGTCCTTTTGAGTGTGTTTCTTTAAATCTGTAAAATCTATGCAAACTCGAACATTTCCATTTTTCTTTGGGACAACGACGATGCTGGATATCCAATCTGGATACTTGGCTTCTCGAATGAATTCCACTTTGATCAATTTCTCAATCTCCATGTTAACTTCAACTCGAAGGTAAGGTGATAGTCGTCACTATTTCTGTTTGATCGCGGTGACGTTGATGTTAATGGCCAATTTGTGACATGCCTTGGCCGGATCGACCCCAGGCATCTCTTCGAAAGTCTACGCTAAAACGTCTCAATTCAGTTGTAAAAATTGAATGAAAGCATCCTTATCGTGCTGGACCAGCTTGGTACTGATAAAAGTACCTCTGCTAGGTCCATCAATATTGACGTATTTTGTAGGCTCTTCTATTAAAGGATGATCATCAAGGTGATCAGTTTTTTGTAATTGCTATGCATCGTATCTGTCTAAGGTATCTAGAATGGCAGAGACGGTATTTTTGTAAGCTCAAGAAAGCCTTTGACTACCTTTGATTTCATAGATACCATCATTGTGCTTGAAGTGGAGTGCTTAAAGATATGTAGAAGCGATTGCTTCCATGTTGTGAATCTAGCAGTAACCCATAATCCTGAGATAACGAGATTTAGCGTTGATGACGTAAAAGACGACGTCGATGGTGGCTGGTCCTGCGGTAATAGGTAAGATGATCTTGCCTACTCGCTTTTCTTTAGAACCATTGAATCCACTAATATTTGTGTCGCTTGGAATAACTTGATTAACCAATCTCATTTGGTCGATTATGCTCTGAAAGAGAATCTCAATACCGCTTTCAGCATCGATCATCATTGTGTACATGACAAACTTCTTCATCTTGAGCATTATGACTAATGCATAATGATGTAGAAATTTTACATGACTAATGTCGCAATCTTCGAGTGAGATCCCAAACCGGCGATTGCTCAACTCAGCTAGAAGGTTGGCTTCTTTATCTTGAGGTGTGAGATCGCAGTATTCTGATAGTCTCATGCGCTTGAATTGATAAGAGTTGTTAATCTGATGAATTTCAATCATGTTACTGTGGTTCATATGGTAGAGATGTTTCTCCTCAGCTTGATCTTCGACCTGGATGACCTCGAACTATTTTTTATAGCTGCCATCCTTATATGATTCGAGGTCGATAATGTATTCGAACATCCGTCCCTCCTTAAAAATGAATTCCAACAACCCCCGTAAAGCATAGCAGTTGTCAATAGAATGATAATTTACCTTATGATGCAAGCAGTACGGGTGGCTTTCGATTGGTTCCAATGGTTGAAAAAGACGGTATAGCTTATCCTTGGAGAGGATTGGAAAAATTATGGAGATTCAAACATTCATCTTCAGGAGGACCGGTTTAGGTAATGTACCGCCTTTCTGAGGATTGCCAGTGTTGCCTTTGAAACACTTTTGATCACCCTGATCCTCTTTCGGTTCATTATTTCGATCTGTAGGTAGACCTTTCGTGGTTAGGACAGATTTAGTAGATTTATGCCTTTTGGATATCATCCTTTCCAGGTCGGCATAATCATTGACCTTGGTGATCATAACCTCCAAGGTCACAGGTTTATTGAGGAAGAGGTGCTCTTTGGTCTTACAGTCGAGCTGGAGTGCGTTGGTGAAAGCAGTAACAATTGTTTTCTGATCGAGGTGGTCTACTTTACGCGTGAGCTCCAAAAACTTCTTTGCAAAAGCCTCAAGCTTCTCTCCATGTGACTGTTTAAGACTAATAAGAGAATATAAATTCACCTCTTTATCTCTGTTGTGAGCATACGTCTTGATAAATTGTTTCTGCAGCTGATCGAATGTGAGTATGGATTCTTCAGGTAAAGAGTGGAACCACTAGAGCGGTTCTTCATGTAGACTTGTTGCAAACAAGTAGAAGAGGATGTGATTGATATTAGAATACAACCCCAGTGAATCACGGTATTGTTGAATGTGCTCCTTTGGATCGGTACCCATGTATTTACAAATTTTCGGAGTATGGAAACCTTTCGATATTTCCATATCGAATAGTTCTTTGGCAATCAGACTTCCTTGTAACTTGGGAAGGTCGCCTGTAGTGCCCAGAACTTGCGCTTCAATCAACTCCTTGATGCACTGATCCATATGCTCTTGTGTGACATAATAACGTGTCGGTTGAGTGGCTTGTCCAGGAGGTTAAGGATTATGAGTACCGGTGCCCTCACTCAAATGATTACGTGCCAAAATTTGAGGTTGAGGTCGCTGTTCTTCCTCCTGACATTTAGAAAATCGATGACCTCTGCTGATTTCAGAATAAACTTCACCACCCAAATGAATAGAAAGTTGATGTTTGTACTGAATATTTTTGGAAATAGCTTTACTGGTGGCTCCTCGAGGTCCCAATCTATCCAGCGCAGAAACCCAGGAGGTCTCTAACACTTAATCGCGATCCCTAGTTTGAGGAGCCTATTAAGTATCCTGTAGAGCTTGTAATGCAGTCTGCATGGTTATCATCTAGTCTTCATATCATTTGAACGCTGTTAAATGAGCTTGTCGCTAAGCTTCGAGCTCCTTCTCAGGGAGCTCTCGGTTAAGAGTTAACTGACGTTCGAGCTAGTTGCGTTTCTCTATTTCGGTGTGGAGATGGCTTAAAATTAGTTTTCACACCAATGTTCTTGTGACAAAAACTAATTTAAGGTAAGAAATGACACAAGTGATTTAGCATATAAATCCTCTGAATAGGTAAAAAACCACGACCTCGAGTTGAGGGTTTGAGTAGCAGTGACTTTTATTGCTTGAGGCTGATATCTTATTACAAGTGATCTCTCGAATTAGAAATACTCGATCTTGAAAATAAGAATTTTGGTGTTTGAGAATCTAGAAAATATTATTTTCTTGGTGATTTCTCGTATATTTTTCTGGTCCTTGTCTCTTATGGTACTTTTTCCTTATATAGGTCTTGCTCGTAATTCGTTATCGTGCTGAAACACGTTCTCCGAATAATGTAGTAAGTGGCGGTTGACCGAATAAATGTTGAGTTTGTGAGAGACATGTGTCTTTGACTTGTTCATACTTTTATGTTGTGCTTGACCCACGTTCTTCATCAGTTCGTGGCGTAGGTGTCGATGTTGACTGCTTATGTCACGTGTAAAATGCGTGAGTCTAATATGAAGGTAGTTCAAATTGGGTTAGATCAAGGGATAAGTCCCTACATGTTATAATCCAATTTTGAAGAAACTTGTTGTTTCTCGTGATGTACGATTCGTGGAATGTGAATCTTATTTTCTAGCACCACCAGATGATACTAGAAATCAGTCCCAGGGGGAGTATTTATCTGACTTGGTACCGCTTCCAACAATAAATGATGCTGATATTTCAGCTATTGAAGTCAATGAGGCACCTTCTTGGGCAGAAACTATAGTACCTCAAACATCATTTAGGCCTCCATCTTAAGTACCTCAAGTTTCTTCCAGTCCTCTAGCAGCACCTCAAGTTTTACGAAGATCAAGTAGAGAAACGCGTCCTCTAGAGAAGATGAAAGATTTCTTCACTTATCATGCCGTATCTTACCCTTTGCAAGATCATTTGACATATGATAATATCGCATCGTCTCACCTCGCCTTCTTGAGTGCACTATCTACTGATCAAGAGCCTAAATCATTTAGAGAAGCTAATTCTAGTCCTGCTTGGAAGAAGGCAATGCATGAGGAACTACTAGCTTTGGATGAGAACATGACGTGGGACATTGTTAAGTTGCCTCCAGGATGAAAAATAGTTGAATGCCATTGGGTATTTAAGAACAAATATAAAAGTGATGGTTCCTTGGAACGACATAAAGCAAGACTCGTTGCTAGGGGGTTCACACAAACTTATGGAGAAGGTTATAAGAGTATTTTTGCTCTAGTTGCAAAGATGAACACTTTCCGGGTACTAATCTCTTTAGATGTGAATCAAGATTGAAAGTTATTTTAGATGGATGTAAAAAATGTGTTCTTGCACGGTGATCTTGAAGAAGAAGTGTTTATGAGCATCCCACCTGGGCATCCACAAGAGGCTAAGTTCGGCTTAGTGTGCAAATTAAAGAAGGCAATTTATGGGCTTAAGCAATCCCCGTGTGCTTGGTATGCTAAGCTTAGTTCGGTTCTAGTGATGAATCAACTCAAACGGAGTAATGCAGACCCATCATTGTTTGTTAAAAGAGGTACATTTGGCATTGCTATTGTTTTGATTTATGTTGATGATATTGTTATAACTGGTAATGACCAAAGTAAAATATCTAAGCTCAATGCTCTATTGCACAAGAGGGTTTGCCATTAAGGATTTAGGAATTTTGAAGTACTTTCTTGGATTAGAAGTTGCTTATTCACAGAAGGGGATCTTTATGAATCAACGAAAGTATGTTCTTGATCTTTTTAAAGATACAGGGAAATTGGGGATAAAACCATCGCCTACTCCAATTGATAGTAGAATTAATTTAGATGAGTCCGGTAATTTGCTTTATGATATTGGTCAGTTCCAGAGATTGGTTGGTAAACTAATTTATCTTACTATTACCAGACCTGATATTTCCTATGCGATTAGTTTGGTAAGTCATTTTATGCATGCTCCGAGAGCTCAACACATGGATCCAGTCACTAGAATTCTGCAATGTTTAAAGGGCTTTCCAGGAAGAGGTATTTGGATGCGTAAGAATGGGCATAGTTCTATCCTTGCTTATACTGACGCGGATTGGGTAGGATGTCCAATCAATTGAAGATCTACAACCGGTTATTGTACTTTTGTTGGAGCGAATTTGGTTACATGGAAAAGTAAGAAGCAAAATGTGGTTGATCGTTTAAGTGCTGAAGCAGAATATAGGGCAATGGCTTCGAAGACCAGTGAAATTATTTGGTTTAGAGCTCTATTGCGTGATTTGGGTTTTCGTTTGTTTCAGCCGACTACATTATTTTGTGATAATCAAGCTGCAATGCATATTACTTTAAATCCAGTATTCCACGAGCGTACTAAGCACATTGAGGTTGATTGTCATTTTGTACGTGAAAAGGTGCAAGCCAATATTATTTTTACATCCTATGTTCGTAGTGATCAACAATTAGCAGACAATTTTACAAAGGGACTACCTATTTCCAAGTTCCATGAGATACTCTCCAAGTTGGGCTCCATTGATATCTTCTTACCAACTTGAGGGGGAGTGTTGGGGAAGAGAGAATAATATGGGATTTGTTTCTAATGTGGTGTTGATTAATAGAGCCACAAATATTGTTTTATTGTGTTACCAACTTAGGCTGCTGTACATATATCAACTATGCTCCTTGTAATAAAAATCTCTTGCTCTCAATTGGGATATACTGATTAAGATCTTTCTGCTCTCTCCTCTCTCCTCCCAGGTATGTAGGTTGCTACACCGACAACTGAAGCTTGCAAATTTTGGGTTCTTGTTTCTCGTTTGTTTATTGATCTCCTTTATTTCAATTTCTACTTTAACTTGGTATCCCGTTTATAGTACGAATCAAGGTTTGTCATTTATTTTCTTTGATCCAATGATTAACAACGGTTGGATAAAAAAACGATGAAGGAATCCCTTGATATGTGGAGGTATAAACGGCATACCAAGCAGAGACTACATCATTATGTTTCACTCTTCCTGGTGAGTCCGTTTGGTCCCATATTTTGTCATTTATTTTTTGCCCAAATTTATGGCATTTCTTCAAAATTTTGTTGGAACTTATGAAATTTGTTGCTGTTTTGCAGAAACCAAACTGTGTGTACCTATTACAGTAACAAGCTCATCTGTAGCGGATCCAGTGGACTAAAATCTCTCAATCAGAAATGGTGGTTCCTGATAATTTCTTTTGCATTGATCAAGTTGTTATTTTAGGAAACAAGTGCGCCACTATTTTCTTATGTACAAAGATACCAAGTTCATGTAATTTTCTTAAAGTTATTTTCTGAGTTTGAGGTTGATTGTAATACAAGTTTTATAGAGATTGATTTTATCAAAGAGTGTTTTAATTCGTTTTATATTTGGTATTTATTACTTAATTAGTCCTTAAGTGAATGCCGTTAGCGGATCGACATATATAGTTGCCTAGGTGACACTCGGCTATATTATCTTGTTAGTCCTAATTTTATTGTTGTTCAGCAAAGGTTTTCTTCTATCCTTGTAGTTGTAGGGGCCTACCCCTCGACCTTACCCATATCGAGCTATCTCCAGATCGAACTACCTCCATATCTGACTCACGCATTCTTCACATGACTTCAACAGTCAACATTGCCTACCTACTCCTCGAACTGATAAAGAACGCGGGTCAAGCTCAAATAGAAATACCTGAACAAGTTAAAGACACATGTCTCTCACAAACTCAACAGGTACCCAGTCAGCCACCGCTAACCACATTGTTTGGAGAACGTGCTTTAGCTCGATGAAGAACTACGGAGAAGGCCTATATAAAGAAAAAGTTCTAGAAGAGACAAAGACCAAAAAATTGCACAAGAAATCACCAAGAAAACTATATTTTCTAGATTTTTAAAATTTTAAACTTCTTATTCACAAGATCAAGCATTTCTAAGTCAAGAGATCACTTGTAATAAGATATCTGCCTTAAGCAATAAATGTTACTATTACAAAAATCCTCAACCCGAGGTCATGGTTTTTTACCTATTCATAGGTTTTCTACGTTAAATCACATGTGTCATTTCTTATTAGATTTTGTCACAGATGCATTGGTGTAAGAGCTAATTCCAAGCCACTTTGAGCTTACAGAATTAAGCAATTACATTTGGCGCCGTCTGTGGGAAATAAATCATTTCTACGATATCCTAAGGTATTCATTCACTCTACTACAAATTTCAATCATGGTTACATCAAGGCGACCAACAACCAAAATCATGCTCGATCTTTCAGTTGAGTCAGAACAACTTACAGAGCTACGGGCGAATCTCAACACTAAGACAGAGAAACGCAACGAGCTCGAATGTTAATTAACTTTTGACCGAGAGCTCTGTGAGAAGGAGCTCGACGCTGAAAGACAAGCTTGTTTGACAGTGCTCAAGTGACATGAAGATCAAATAACAACAATCCAGTCTGCTTTGCAAGCTCTGTAGAACACTCAGCAGGCTCCTCAAACACGAGATTGCGATCAGTTGCCAGAAGCCTCCCGGGTTTCTGCGCGGGAAAGATTAGGACCTCAAGGCGCTTCTAACAAAGCTTTTTCCAGAAATATTCGGAATGAGCCTCAGCCTCCCATTCATTTGTGCGGTGAAGTTTAGTTTGAGATCAGCTAAGGTCATCGATGTTCCATACGTTAAGAAGAAGAACAACGACCTCTACCTCGAGTTCCAGTACGGGATCGTTTGAGGGAAGGTATCGGTACTCACAATCCGCAACCTCGTCGGCAAGTCACTCAGCCGATACGTCACCATGTCATACAAGAGCATATGGATCAGTAGATTAAGGAGTTGATCGAAGCACAAGTTTTGGGCACTATCGACGACCTTACCAAGTTACAAGGAAGTCCAATTGCCAAAGAACTATTCGATATGGAAATACCGAAAGGTTTCCATACTCTGAAAATTCACAAATACAAGGGTACCGATCCAAAAGAGCACATTCAACAATGCCGTGATTAATTGGGTTTGTATTCCAACCTCAACCATATCCTCTGCTGTTTGTTTGCCACAAGTCTGTAGGAGGAACCGTTCCGATGGTTCCACTCTCTACCTGAAGACTCTATATACACATTCGACCAACTGCAAAAACAATTCATCAAGACATATGCTCATAATAGAGACAAAGAAGAGAATTTATATTCTCTTATCAGTCTCAAATATTCACACAGAGAGAAGCTCGAGGCTTTTGCGAAGAAATTTTTGGAGCTCGCGCAGAAAGTAGACAATCTCGATAAGAAAATAGCTGTTTTTGCTTTCACTAACGCGCTCCAGCTCAATTGCAAAGCCAAAGAACACCTCTTCCTCAATAAACCTGCGACCTTCGAGGATATGATCACCAAGGTTAATAGTTATGTCGACCTGGAAAGGATAATATCCGAAAGGCATAAATCTACTAAATTTGTCCTTACCATGAAAGGTCCATCTACAGATCGAAACACTGAACTAAAGGAGGATCAGGGTGACCAAAAGCACGACAAGGGAAACATTGGCAACCCTCAGAAAGGCGGTTCATAAATCAAACCGGTCCTCCCAAAGATGAATGCTCGAATTTCCACAATTTTTCCAATCCTCTCAAATGACCGTTTTTCTCAACCACTGGAACTGATCCAGGAGGATCTAGTATTTTTTAAAGATTTGCCAAAGTCGTTCGAACGAGTTGACATGTTCGCTGGAATTTTGGTCCAGAGCCATATTTCGTTCGAACGACTTTCAGTGTCGTTCGAACGAGTTGTCATGTCCTATGGAATTTGGCCTAGAGCCATATTTTCGTTCAAACGAGTTTGGTTTCGTTCGAATGGAATGACTTGGTCTACTTTTCTAGGGTTTTAGACTAATTAGTCGTAAAGTCGTTCGAACGACTCTGGCGGTGGTTTTATTTATGAGGCGTACTTTTGCTTCGAGATGCGTTCTTTTGTAATTTCGAGTTTCCTAGTATATAAAGGGAACTTAGGTTATTTTCTAGGGTATGTTAGATCTGAAAGAGTTTTGAGAGAAACCTAGGGTTTTGAGAGTTTTTTTCTTCTTGTAATTACTTCATTTTAAGTAATTGAATTCTTTATTTTTTCCAAACTGATTGGTGTTCTTTGTATTTCTCTACTAACACAAGCTTCTCAATCGTATTGTGGATTAAGTGGTATTAGTTTTCCAGTTACAATCTTTGGGGGTTGATTGTGGTTTATGGTCCTTACACGTGACCATCTCAAGCAAACGAAGGACAAGCTAGTGAGTCCGTTGACGATTCGTCCCAAACCTAATTCGAAGAAGAATGGCGATTTGGAGATGGACAAGGCCAACGATTGACTCACGCTTTTGAAAATGATAGTTTCCGACCTAACTTCTACTATAGGGTAGTTGGTCAACCAATTGCGTCTCACAGACCTTACAAAGGCTTTCACATTGGCGACACGGCGAGGCTGCTCTCATCGGTGGTGTCGCCCGAGGAGAAGGGGGGTTATTGAGGGGGATGGAGACGGGGATAATGTGGGGATGGATAACGATTCTAGTGATGCCAATTCCGTCAAGGAGCGCCCAGGTTTTGGTAAGTCAATGAATCCTATGCACAATATTCATATTAGTTTTAAAATTGAGATTCTGGTTTTTGATGGTTCTGTCGACGCCGAGAAATTAGATAATTGGCTAGATAGGTTGGAGACCTATTTTTCAGTTAATGAATATTCCAACACTCAGAAGATCTGTATCTCAACTTTGAAATTCACAAGTCACTCACTCACGTGATGGAGATCCTATCGGAAACAACATAATGTCGGAAGTCTGAGTTAGAAGGAATTTAAGGTTTTGGTAAGGAAGCAATTTTATCCAATTGGGTATGAACAGGAGCGATGGTACAAATGGCACAACTTAAGCCAAAAGTTTGGGCAATTCGTGCAACAATTCATTACGGAGTTTCATAACCAAACATTGGTTTTAAATATTGACGTGGAGGAGTACGATGTGTTCATGAAGTATACGGGGGGTTTGTCGGAGTCCATTTGAAGAGAATTAAAGCTCTTCAATATGGAAAATATCGAGGATACTACCGTTAAAGCAATTGCCATTGAGGGCAAATACTTGAAGAGTGACAAGAAATACGATAAGAACAAGTCGGGGTACAAGGCTAATTGGAAGTTTGATAAGAAAGGGGAGTCCAAAGGAGAGGGGTCTTCATTCAAGGGAACTATCTGTAGTCATTGCAAGGCTAATGGGCACAATTCCGATAGATGTTGGAAACTTCACCCAGAGCTTCGGCCGAAGAAGGAGAGGGGCAAGAAAGAGAAATGTGTACTAGCGGCAGCGATTGTGAATCTTCCGAATTTAGATAAGCCAAATCATAAGCTTATTCTAATGTTCAAGCAACCTCTACTTATCGACGAGGCGAGTCAGGAAGAGCTTTCTTTGTCAGCAATCAGATGAAGTAGAGCTTAGTTGAGGCCATCATGGATCTGGGTAGTCAGAAGAATTTAATTTTTGAGGCGGTGGTGAAGAAGATGGGTTTGGCTACTGTGGCTTATCCGAAGCCGTATGGTTTGGGTTGGATTCAGAAAGATGTGGAGTTGATGATCACTAAGCTGTGTACGTTCAAGTTTGCGATTACTGAGAAGTTTATTGACGAAGTGACATGTGATGTTGTTCCGTTGGATGTGTGTAAAGTCAACTTGGGGGCCCTTATCTTTGGGACCGAGATGTAATCCTTTACTGTCGTGCTCGCAAGTATTGCCAGGTGAAGGATAGGCTTGAGTTTCATATTAATGCGTGCAAGGAACATGTCACTACCAGTAATTTGGTAATGGCGACTCAGGCGAAAAAGGTTGATTAATACGAGTGGTAAATTTATTTTGTTGTTGGTGCGACAGGTTCAAGAGGGTCCGTCGGCTACAGTATTGTCTACTTTGGCAATGTCTCCTAAGCAACAAACCGATATAGGAGAGTTGCAAGAGGAGTATAAAGACTTGTTTCTGGGCATAGAAGGGATGCCACACAGGAGGGATGTGGAGCATGATATCACATTAGTGAATGGTGAGCCACTACCTAATATTGGGTTATATTAGACTTATGTTACTGAGTCTGATGAGATCAAGAAATAGGAACATGAACTCCTGGAGCAAGGAGTTATTAATCCAAGTTGCTCACATTGTGATTCACCGGTGTTACTGGTACCGAAGAAGGATGGGTTTTGGGGGATGTGTATGGATTATCAGGCGTTGAACAAGATCACGGTGAAGAATCGTTATCCGCTTCCACGGATTGACAAGCTTTTAGATGAATTACAAACGGCTCAGTTTTTCACCAAATTGAATCTTAAGTCGGGTTACCATTAAGTTCGAATCTGGGAGGAGGACTTTACTACTACAAAGTCATGCCCTTCGGACTTAAAAGCGCGGGTGCAACTTATCAACGGCTGATGACTACTTTGTTCAAAGCACATTTAGGGAAAGTCGTTGAAGTCTTCATTGACGATCTCTTATGCAAGAGCATACAGTCCATCAACTACATTTTAGATCTCAACACAATATTCAACATTCTTCGATCTTATAGGATGCATCTCAATCCTGATAAGCATAAATTCATAGTGCATTCAGGCCGATTTCTAGGCCACCTAATCAGCAAGAAGGGGATTGAGGCCGATCTAGATCAGATTCGGGCTCTCTTTAACATGCCATCTCTAAAAATAATGAAAGACGTTCAGAAACTTGCTGGCAAGATTACCGCTATTAACCGATTCATTTTGAAATCTTCAGACTGTCGTTGTCGTCTGTTCCTATTACTTTGTAGTTGCACCAAACGAGGAAAAGTTCAGCCAAATGCAGAGGTTCAATGAATATCAGAATGTGAAGCAGCTTTTCAAGATCTCAAAATCTATTTGGGGAAGTCTCCCATCATGAACATCCCAATAGATAATGAGGAACTGATTATCTACCTAGCAGTTACAGATACTTCACTCTGCTTGGTTCTCATTCGACTTGAAGGGAAAATTGAGAAACTAATCTACTTCATCAACAAAACCCTCACTCCAGCGGAAGCGAGGTACTCTAAAATTGAGAAACTTCTTCTCACTCTTGTTTATACTTCACAAAAACTCAAGCACTACTTCCATGCTCATTCAGTCAAAGTCATGACAAACTATCTACTTCGGGAGGTTCTGTCCAGGAAAGATAAATCAAGGAGAGTGCAACAGTGGTCAGTCAGTTTGGGAGAACATAATATCAAGTTTGAGCAACGTTATTCTGAAAAGGGTCAGGCCGTTACCAATTTTCTCGCGGATTTTCTAGTGGAAGATCCCGAGTGGGAGGAACACGATCCTAACCTTGTAGAGGAAGTTACAGAAGATCCACCCCCAAAACATTTGATGAGTAAACTGAATAGATTACAAGGAAAGGGTAGAAACATCTTACAGATGGATCAGCAGGACCCGCACGGTCAGGAATTGTAATCGTATTAATTACCCCTTCGAACGACAGAATTGAAAAATCAATCCGCTTGGATTTTGAGGCCTCAAACAATATCACCGAGTACGAAGCTCTTATTTGCGAACTCGACTTCACTCTTGAGGTCGGTGTCCCAAAACTCTCAGTTTACATAGATTCATTACTCATCGTCCACCATTACTCTGAGCAGTACAAGAAGAATGGCAAGATGATCGAATACGCAGCCCCATTGCAATAGGATAAGTAAGTTCACACAAGTAACTCTCGATTATCTTTCTCAAGGAGAAAATAGAGACGCCAATTTCTTGGCATATCTAGCCGGGGTTTTAGGCACAAAAGCTTGATATCTTCAGATATAAGTGATTTCAACCCCCAACATTGATCGTAATTTTGTATGCACGATCAACACTGGGGTCGATAAAGAGGGAGACAACGATTGGCTAAAGCCTTTCTTATCTTATCTCGGTATCGACAATAAATGTGAAGGACCACTTCCAGCAGATCTAAAGGATTGTCGACTGTTGATAGACAACTCAAAGGGTTGCACTAATCAAAGTGGTACCTTATACCGCCATTAAGTCATGGAGCTTTACCTCAAGTGCCTCTCCAAACAGAAAGTAGGCGAGATGCTCCGCGATTTACATGATGGGACTTGTGGCTCATATGTCGTAGGTTGATCATTGGCAAATAGAGCCATTACATAAGGAGAATTCTGGCCTGGCATGCACAAGCAAGCAGAAGAGTACTCACGTAAATGTGATGCATGTCAACGACATAGAGATATGATACGCGCCCATACGCTCGAACTCCATACAAGCAAAGTGTTTTGGCCTTTCAAAAGATGGGCACTCGATCTTGTCAGCGAATTTCTAAATTTTCCTGGCAACCGCCGCCACCTACTCGTAGCTGCCTATTATTTTATAAAATGGGTAGAAGCAGTTCTACTATGTCAAACCAGAGAAGAAAAGATCATCTCTTTTATCTGGGAACAGATCATCACTCGGTTTGGGTGCCCCTACCTAATTCGTATCGATAACGGGCCCCAATTTGTTAGAGAAAAAGTCGTAGTTTTCCTCAATCAATACAATATCATCCACTCCCCATCCAATCCCTACTACCCTCAAGGCAATGGCCAAGTCAAAATTACCATCAAAACCATCGTGGATGGACTCAAAAAATGGTTTCACTCACAGAAAAATGGAAATTGAGTTTGAGAACTTCCTTATGTCTTATGGGCATATCATACCACTCCACGTCTGTTAACCGGCTGTACTCCATTCCTCCTTGCCTATGGCACTGAAGCTGTCATTCCCTCTGAATACCATCATCTAGTCAAAGATCACGAGCGAACTGACGAGGAAAATGAATTCGAATTGGGTTGTAACCTCAATTAGATTGATGAAACCAGGGAATGCGCCATCGCTAACCTAGGTCGATATTACCATATGCTGACCAGTTCGTACAACAAACGAGTCAGAAGCCGTACCTTCCAAATTGATGATCTCGTCCTCAGAGAAATATATTAACACCGTAAAGAGCCTCATACTGGGAAACTATCAGACAATTGGGAGGGTCCATTCCTTATCACAGGTCTCTCAGGCCTGGGATCATATTACCTCATGACAGAAGAGGGAGTTCATATTTTAAATTCTTGGAACACTAGGCAACTGAAACGATACTATCATTAAGTCCCTCACTACTCCATTTTAATTTCTTGCTTTTTCCATTCCAAAAGTGAGATTTTCATCTCTATCCAATATATATCCTTTTCTATTCAATAAAACTTACAAGTTTTTCTCCCACACATCTCTCTCCTTTGTAGACCATACATAGATTAAAACATATATAATACTAGTTTTTAATCGACCTCTATACCAGTTAAATCAAGGATAACACTTGGTTTGGCTGACTCTACTAAATCTCTGCGATTAAGACTAAGGTAATACTTGTTTTATATCAAAGACTTTACCAAACATAAGATAAAGCAAAGGTAAAACTAGCTTTCATCTACCTCAATAAGGCTGTGACATCTTACCAGTTAAATCAAGGATAACACTTGGTTTGGCTTACTCTACTAAATCTCTGTGATTAAAACTAAGGTAATACTTGTTTTACATTAAAGACTCTATCAGACATAAGATAAATCGAAGGTAAAACTAGCTTTCATCTACCTCAATATGGCTGCGACATCATACCAGTTAAATCAAGGATAACACTTAGTTTGGCTGACTCTACTAAATCTCTGTGATTAAAACAAAGGTAATACTAGTTTTCAATCAAAGACTCTACCAAACATAAGATAAAGCAAAGGTAAAACTAGCTTTCTTCTCTCAATTTGTTTGCAACAGCTACTTTTTATTTCAGGTTACATATACAACCTCTACAATTAATTTTTTTCACTGTTGGGATGTCAGCAATACTTTCCCCTAAAATTGGAGGTCGATCAGCCATAAATTCTTGAGCTCGAGCAGTCACAGCAATCCTGCCATGCTTTATTAAATCAGAAGGTCGAGGGCCTATATTCATTTCAATGGACTGCATATAATTTCCTCGATCTATATCAACTCTGCAAATACATCCCTTGTCTGACAAACTGTTGAACAAAGTATCTCTTTCTGACTCAAGCATTTTTATCTCATCTACAAAATAAGCAATTACCGCCCTCAACAATTCTGAGTGCGATGTTTCTGTTCCAACCGACCTAGAGAAAATTTACCCTTGCCCAATGAAGGCGTTCTTCCGACCTCGTATACCCTTCTTTTAGCCATGTCATTTCTTTATCTACTCGATCTATAAAAGTAATGTTCTCTCTCGACTTCTTTTCATCTTTAGCTTATTCAGCTTGATTAACCGCCTTCAAATCCGCCATTTGAGCACAAAGTACCTCAATCTCCATGTTTAGTTCTTTCACATCCAGAATTTTCTGTAACAGTTCGTCTTTCTACTGTATCAAAATATCTTTCCTTCTGATAGTTTGTTCTGGCCCTTATTCCCTAGAAAGAGCAGCATCCAGCTTCTTTCACTCTCTATCAACCGCTCAACTCCTTTTCCCACATGACCTTGAATTTGAGCAACATCCCCCTCCGGCTCTCTTATTCGTGCTGACAGGCTGATTACATCCCCTTAAACAAGGGAAACCTTAGCATTGTTTTTATTCTTCCTCGAGCGCTCTCCCGCCTCGGCGTGTCTGACACTCGAATTGGCCTGCGCCAGTTCGGTCTTCAATTGTGCCACTTTTTCATTCAGCTCATCACACTTACGTTGCACCGTCCGAAATTCCATATTTTTGGCAGCTAAAGCTGTATACAATTGTTCAACTGCAACTTCAAATGCAGATAGATCATCTCAGGCTCTCTTCAGCTCAATATGTTTATCAACCATTTTCTTCTTCATTCACTCCAGCTCACTCTGATTGTTCGCTAGATCAGTTTGAATTTTCTTTTGATTGTTCATTTTCCTGATCAATTCATCCTTCAAACTGGCCATAAAACGATTTAACCCTTCCTCTGATCTTTTTAACGCCTGTATACGGTATTGAGCCATATCGGCATCCCTACTCTTTGCCATCAACTCCTTATTCTGGCTGCTGAGTTTCGCTGCATGATCTTTTAACTCCGCGAGCTCTTATTACCCGTTACTAATTTCGGCATCCTTCTCCTCGATCTTTTGAGTGAGGTCGACAATAGTCTTTGTTACCTCAACAAACTTGAAGTGCACCTTCACATGTTGATCTTCTTATTCTTCATTAGCCTCTCTCATCCTATCTAACTTCTCTTCAAATTCTTGGTCATATTGGCGTGCATCATCTTTGCGCAAGCGAGCTGACTCCAATTCGACATGCACATTAAAGATACATTATATCAAGTTCGATTCAGAACACTCATTCAACACATATATCTCATTTCTAACAAGATATCTATTTTTTGACATCTACTGTGTAAAACTACTTCTAAACTTAAGGTTGAAGTACAATCTCAGATGGATGCTCCATAACATATACTTTCAAGTTTAAGGTACGCATTCTCTATATTTTAATTTGTCAATACTTTGGTATTTCTTGTGCACCATTTTAGTGTCATTGCCCCTAAGCCGATAACAGGTTTTTGGTCCGCCTCTACACTCTATTTATTACTTTGTAGCTCTACACTAATGAAGCATACAAATCAAATATTTCTTGCTCTGTTCTAACCTGCAGCTCTGCTTGTAAAGATAATAGGGACACTGAGGCGTCTCTCTCCTTAGTGAGCTCAGCCTCTAAATCTTTTATTATGAGGCATATGCCCTTAAGTTTCTACAACAAGGTTTATAAAAGTGACTTAGCCTATAGAATTATATCCAAAAAACAATATCCAATCATTTTACAAACATTCCCAAATATTCACACAAACACAAAACCATTATACTACTCTACCTTCTCATTTAGCCCTTCTTGACGCTCGTTGTTATCCCCTTGGTTTACTCTCACCGTTTGAGGAGAGACACCGTCCATAACGCCAAAAACAACATTTTCAATCTCTTCATCTTCCTCCTCCTCCACATAGGTATCGGCCCTAATGTCATCCATCTCAACTTTAGAATATTCTTTTGACATAAGGTGGCGCTTGAGTCTGTCACGTTCATCTACCACCTCCTCGAAGTTTGCTCTCGCTTCCACATGTAGATTGTTTATCTCTACCACTTAGGAAGCCTTTAGGGCCTCCATCCACTTTCCCTCCTTGAGCAAATCAGCTTTCAATCGAGCTACGTTCCTCTCAAGCTCGACCTTCTTCCTCTTCAGCTCAGCTTTCTTCTCCTCGACCCCGAGGCATATCCCCTTCATTAAACGAACAGCCTACAAAACAAACAAAAACGACTTTTTTTGATTAGCTTGAATCATAATACAAAATTCATCACAATACATATTCGAACATATGAACCTACCATTTTTCTCATCTTCTCTTCCCCGTGGAGAGCTGTCGACCTAGCTTTTTCCTCCACCTCTTTCTAATCGTCCTCTACAACAGGTCAATCTTCTACGACCTTCACCCCAAACATTTTAGAAGGTTTAACCCTTCTCTTTTTTGCCTTTTCTACGACCACACCACTTCCTGTGGTTCCAGGGATCAAAGGACGCTTCAACATTTGCTTCTTGGGAAATGTTTGAGCTAGTTTGCTCGGCGTAGTAGACTCAGGTAACCCCGTGTAGTCCACTCTAGGGGCCTTAGGTAAGTTTACTCGCCTTTCCCCATCAGTTCTCTTTTTCTTGTTGCCATCAGTGCCCGTCATTAGTCTCGTCGAGTGGAACTTTTAAACTTTTTTGGCTCGGCTGTTAACATGTTTCTTCCTACTAATGCCAAGTTCTCCCAGCATAGCCTCGAGTTCTGTCCCTTCCTGAGCAACTGTATCTAACAAAGACTCTTTCCTCGTCATATGAGATTTAGGACCTGCCATTCACAATATATTATCATCAGCAGAACATCATACAATTTTAACATATCAATCTTATACATTATACATTGTTATACTTACTTTGTTTTACAGTTCTAAACAGAAGTTCCATAGGTTCTTCGTCATCTTTCTGAAGACAATCACCCTTCACCCATATCACATTATCATTCCATGGTCAACCTGCTGAGTTTAGATTGAAGAAACGAGGCCGAGTCGTGCTCACAAAGAAATATGCCCCTCTACTTACAGAATAATTTTTTACCCCATTAAACTACAAAACATTTTCAGGGGATATCCTCCTCACTTTCCCATCCCCTTCGTGCCATTTATTCAGAAATTCACAAACATTTATTACCTCCCACATGTTCCCGTTCATCTGAATAGGACATGCCCCGATGAGGTTCATGATCCCTTTCACCAGATTACTAAGGGGAAGACTCAACCCGTACTCCAACTGAGATAGGTAACACAAAAAACCCTTTAAAAGTTCACTCTGAATACTCCGTCGAAATAATCCAAGGAGATCGATTTGTTTATACCCCTATCACTTTTCTCCTTCTCTAAATCAGCCAACAAATAAAAATACTCCTCTCCCGTTGCTACAGTGAACCCCTAAATTGCCTACCGGTGTGTTATATACAGTTACCACATCTACCTCTTACAGAAGCCTTAGCTTTACAAAACTCTTTAAATATATCCGAACAAGAAGGATAGGATACCAATCTTCCAGGGAATTCTAGAAATTGATCAACACCTACTTCTTCCTCACTTTTAGACATTTTAATCTCATACTTAGCTGACCGACCAGAGGTTGATGCCTTATTAACAGGGGAACTCACCAATCAACTACAAAATGGATTTTATCCTGCACAAACACTCCTCACGATCGACCTACACATAGGTCTAAGTATTTATCATTATCTTTTACATATATGTCAACCACATACAAATATCTTTCATATATCATATATCAAGCAGGTTTTCATATATTACTATAAATTGTAATTTGTAGATTTTCCTAGAAACATAACATAATATTAAAAAAAACATACATCACAAATCCTCTACTAACCTTTTATGTCGGAATGCGAATCCGAGGCAGCGCCAAATCCTTTCCTCACAACGCTGTTGTATAACCACCTTTGTGACGACCTACCGAACGCCAACCAAATTTACCCGAGCGTTTTGAGTTCTGTCCGAATGTATTTGTTCTCTATATCCTAATATAGCTCCATGCCAAGTTTGGTCGCAATCAGATTCAGTTAAGGGGGCGAAAATGTCTAGTACGCTTTGTCTCATGTTTTAACGTTTCCTTTTGGAAATTGACTATTCACTTAGTAACTATATTAAAAAGGAACCTTGGTCCGATCCTCCCCATGACTAAAAGAGATTTAATGCTTGGTCATCAAGGACCCTGGCTCATGGACTATCTACAAGGGATAGTTATGAGTTCTCCTAGGCCAAGGGAAGGCTAGGGGACATTGCCTCGCAATGCGGGCCGGTTTTCAATAGAGGGCTTCATAGGGTGCCGCTATCCCCCGCGGACTATCCGAGATGCACCGCCCCTTACAGATGGACAATATAAATAGTCCAGGCTCGTCGCCCCTTGAGATATGAGTCCCTTAAGTGGAAACCAGCATATTGAGCTACCCTGATCCGCTACAGGACAGGTGTGCTTTCCGTACCTCGCGCGTCGTGAGAGATTACGCTGTAGGGATTATTGAGGGAACCTTTAGCATTGTCGCCTATATCGAATACATATTTAATGACCCCTCATGAGTATCCAGGATTATCCTAATGTCGCTCTAGCATCCGTGGGTTGTATGTCACTGGCACGCCGCGCCCGTGAAGATGGCTGGTATACGCCGACCGCGAGTCCGTGTACGCCGCACGGTCCCTTATTCCGCTGCACTCCGGGAACTGTAGAGGCGGTCCCGGGCTGGGCCGTGACAGATGGTATCAGAGCGAGAATAGCTTGTTAAAGCTTAGCTCTTGAGTTGGTAGAGCGTAGATGGATTGTGCCTACGTCTGCCAGAGCTAGACTAGTTGGGTCTAGGCTTATCCGAGCAAGGCTTGCTTGGCGTTTGCTTGTCAGAGCGTAGATAGGTAGTGCCTACGTCCGTCAGAGTAAACAGAGTAATGATTCCCGAGTTGGTAGTATGGGATACCCATTTGGCAGTTGTTCTCTCCAGAGCCGTAGTTGCTCCTTAGAGATGATCTAGGCACCGTTATGAACGCTTGTAAAGTGAGTTGCCTACATGTCAATTGATATTGGACGCAAGAGAAAGGCTCCATATCCGAGCGCGAGATTGCTCAAGTTAAGTGTACTTTGGACAATGATGCTAAGAGGAAGGATTGAGATTTGAGTTAGACGCGATGATCTATATCGCTGGTTGTCTCTAGAAGGCTGGTCAGTATCACTGATGCTTTATGAAGAATAGTAATAGAGTGATCTAGCAGGTTGTTATTGCATTCGGTCCGTATCCGCACTGCGAAGTTTAGTAACAGTTGTGATCAAGGACGATGCCCCTCAGCAGAGATCGATATGGTCAGTGTCAGTTACCGAGTACTTTCGTGTGGAAGCCGCGAAGCTTGGGTTGGTTGGAATTCCTTAGTGTCTACAGAAGATTGAAGAATCCTGAGAGATACTCGTTGTAATTGTCCTGAGTTGGACATTGAGACGTTCCGGAGGTGAATGTCATGAGCCGAAGATGAAGCGGCATGAAGTAAGAGATGAAGACATGGTTTGGGTCCCGAGTTTGCACACAGTGATATCGTCAGGTAGACGTCGAGGGCAGAGTGACTCATTGTGACGTGACATGAACTGCGACCTCCAAGTTGGGTTGCCGCTTGTCCGCAGTTGGTCCCCAGTTACATGGGACCCTGCTTTGATCACTCCAAGAAGGCAAGATGCCGAGTGATGTTTGTTCTCTGGCTCTGTAGTGAGTTTCAGGTTTGTCGGCGTTCGAGTGCTCTAGCCGAGTTGATCCATGTTGTTCCACATGATGGTTTTGGGTCATTTTAAGCTCACAGATGGATGAAGACTCACGTTGCTGAAGGTTAGTAAGTTACGTGGTTGTTGCAGAACAGAGTTGAGCTTCAGTCAGTTGTACGGGTTACCTCAGACATGATCTCAGATAGAAGATTGCTCTAGGATAAAAGATCCTGAGCGGAATTAGATGTTAGTTTCCCAATTCCTTATCACTTGGTGGTTGGCGGTAGGGATAGAGTATCCGCGCCTCATTCGATGTTGGTGGTTGGCGGTAGGGATAGAGTACCCGCGCCTCGTTCTTTGTTTATATCGATGGAGTATCGTTAGAAGACCACATCTCAGTGATCGGTTAGAGTTGGCTGCGTTTGTTGAAGCTAGTTCACGAGACAGAGAATGGCTACGCTTCAGTTTAAAGATGATTACGACAGTATGAAGGTTGGTCTCCGCGAGTTTGATAGCAGTTGGACATGGCAAGCCAACGAGTTCAGGGCGACAGGTACAGTGACAGTATCTTGTTCCCAAGTTCCCCAAGTACTCAGGTTAGAGTAGGGATGTAGAGATGGAGAAACGCTTCAGTAGTCCGTCAGTTATATGTCACAGCTTTGTTCTCAACGCGGACGTCGAGCTTATTGAGTGTGGGAAGAGCTGCAAGTTGTGACACAGATGTACGCATGTTCCAGCATGGGTCACTACCACCAGAGTTTGGCAAGTATAGATGCCAGTGTTAAGTCCTCGTTAGAGAAGAGGTTGAGAAGTCCTCGTCAGAGAAGAGGCATTGAGAAGTCCTCCTTAGAGAGTGAGGCAGATTGGAGTCCTCCGAAGTGGAGAGACCTTTGGGGACGCCGGAGTAGCGATCACCCTTCCTGCAGCCAAGTTAGGTGCATATGCCATCTAGCGTTACATGGGTTAGATGATGGCCTACTACGAAGTGGTAGAGCAGAAACGCGGCTGCACAGATAGATGTCTCATGGGTTTTAGAAGTTCACACAGGACGCCTATATGGCGGACCTCGATGGTTAGCTGGCGGTAGGGAACAAAGTACCCGCGCCTAGATAGGCTGCCTCGATAGTTTTGTTGGCGGTAGGGAATAGAGTACTCGCGCCTCGTTGAGAGTATGCTACCTTCTAGGAGCTACCCTCCCTCGCCCAAGTGAACAATGAGTACCAGTTCAGTTTTATACTGGTAAGGCTAGAGTGCAGCATCTTGATGTTGTATTCCCGATGTTCCGTAAGAAGGGTGGACATGGTTTGAAGACCTTTACAAAGTTGATTGAAGGGCAGTCAGGCAGTTTCAGTGTGCGGCAGATGTTCCGTACAGTTGGGGAGAGTTACCCCTTGGTTTTAGAAGACTTGTTCCTTACCACTCGCAGATGAAGAGTGAAGTTTGAAGCCGAGATTCAAAGAAAACTGAACTCTCGAGCAGCGAAGGCATTGTGCGATTCGGAATTGAGCGCACTTTTGGGACGGGATTGCAGATATCCTCGTTGGGCTGTCCGGAGGAGACGCCCTTGGTTTGTCGAGAAGAGCGACATTCCACACTGTGTCAGGGGAGAAGGTGCTTAACAGCAGGATGCAACGCATTTCAGAGGGCGCGATGCTAGAGTGCACCGCCCATACATTTTTCAGAAGGTTTGAGACCAAGAGACAATACCTAGACGAGAAGGCAGACTCCAGTCGTATGAAGGTTAGGTCACTGCGCACTTCAATTGGAATGGGCGAAGTTAAGGTTCAGTTCTGAAGACACAGTTGTCAGCATCGAGACTAGCAATTGGACTCAGTATCCGCTAGTACAGAAGAAGATATAGTATTCTGAACTAAGTGCAGGAGAGTTGTTGGTTTCTTGAAAATGCAGAAGATTGAATCCTTGCAGAGCCGTGTTGAAGAAGGTACTCGACGAGGACGTCGAGATTATTTTAAGTGCGGGAGGGTGTGACGACCTACCGAACGCCGACCAAATTTACCCAAGCGTTTTGAGTTCTGTCCGAATGTATTTGTTCTCTATATCCTAATATAGCTCCACGCCAAGTTTCGTCGCAATCAGATTCAGTTAAGGGGGCAAAAAGGTCTAGTACGCATTGTCTCATGTTTTAACATTTCCTTTTGGAAATTGACTATTCACTTAGTAGCTATATTAAGGAGGAACCTTGGTCCGATCCTCCCCATGACTAAAAGAGCTTTAATGCTTCGTCATCAAGGACCCCGACTCATGGACTATCTACAAGGGATAGTTATGAGTTCTCCTAGGCCTAGGGAAGGCTAGGGGACATTACCTTGCATGCGGGCCAGTTTTCAATAGAAGGCTTCATAGGGCGCCGCTATCCCCCGCGGGCTATCCAAGACGCACCGCCCCTTACAGATGGACAATATAAATAGTCTAGGCTCGTCGCCCCTTGAGTTATGAGTCCCTTATGTGGAAACCGGCATATTGAGCTACCCTGATCCGCTACAGGACAGGTATACTTTTCGTACCTCGCGCGCGTCGCGAGAGATTACGTTGTAGGTATTATTGAGGGAACCTTCAGCATTGTTGCCTATATCGAATACATATTTGATGACCCCTCACGAATATCCAGGATTATCTGGATATCGCTCTAGCATCCGTGGGTTGTATGCCACTGGCGCACCACGCCCGTGAAGATGGCTGGTACACGCCGACCGCGAGTCCGTGTACGCCGTACGGTCCCTTATTCCGCTGCACTCCGGGAACTGTAGAGGCGGTCCCGGGCTGGGCCGTGACAACCTTCGTGACTCAGTCTTAGTAACTCTTTCACGCTTTGACTATTGATCACTTTCAATTAAATCCTCACGAGTTTCTCTGCTATTTTTGCCTTTCTTCTTCCTTCCTTTCTCACTGCTCTTCAAATTTTTAAAAGTTGAGAAACGTTTAAATGACGAAGATGATGCAGTATTTATATTTTTTCTTTCTAACTACTGGCAGTTATTGAGCATCGCATGCCGACCTCGGTATTGGAACTGAGGCACCCCTTCCACTATCTATGTCAGACGTCTTACACCTTTTCGGTGCAAATGCTTTCCCATCATTACCCTTTGCCTTATATTTTAATCTATTTTTATCTCTCTTCTCTCAATCTCCCTCTGACCTCACCATACTCATGATGACTCACGCTTACACACAATCGGGTTTTCACAGCTTTTACACAAGAGACAAAATCAGGAGCTCCGTGCTTTTTCTATTCTTACTTCTTCTACTTATAATAGAAATTACGTCATTTCCGAAGCTCTCATAACAAATTTTCAAATATTTTTAAATTATTTTTTCACAACAGTCACAAACAACATTTACAAAAATAGAGGATATATTCATCTTTTATTATCATTTCATTTTCTTTCAAATTATTCAAACTCATATAATTACATACATTCTGTCACCCCTATTGACATTCATTTTTTTTTCACCTCACATATAATAGCCTTGATGTCCCGGGCAACCACATCCAATCAGATATCCTCCAGCAATCCTCACATCTTCCCATTCAATCTCCTTTATAGCAAGCGATCTTACATAAAATTTTCAAGCTGCAGGATCTACCAAAATTTCTCGAAACATCTCTTCTACATCTCTTCATAGAATCAATGTTCATACTCGCGTTCTCTCCCAATCCCACCTAACCCTTCAACTTACACCTCCCTTACTGGCAGTTCAGCATCATAGTCCAACAATTTAAAAAATCCGTTCCTGCACTTTAGTGATCTTTATTGCCAACCGTCCCTTAGTGGCATAACGAATTCTCTCAGATCGAGTCCACACCATTTTAATTCTTTCTACTTGTTTGACACTCCTTCCACCCTTATTTTTTCATTTTTTCTACCAATTTCCAACGAGTCGTGATATTATCCTATTATCTCGTAACAGAAACTCTAGTATCTTGAGAAAAATTATTTGAACATATCTCACCCCCATCAAACTGATTTCATGCTATCCCAAATCGAGCCTATTCTTTACAAATCTAATATTCTAGATTGACCTCTCTGAGATCGATTTCTCATTATGAAACTTTAAAATTTTCTCTCCCCCATATTTTTAGCTTCCAGGTCGAACAACATATCTTACACATATTTTCAAATTACAAATAAATTTCTAATAGCTCAATTATTACAAAAAGTGAACTTTCTGATCTTATACATTCCATTTCATAGAATGTTTGAAAATCTTCGGATCATACAACTCAATTTCTAGAGTTATTCTATTATATATCATTACAGAGTTTGGACAACAAATATTATTCACCTCGAAACAAATTGCAGGTGCTTTTTCGGATAACATATCTTTCAAGTACTTTTACAAATAATAAGTCTTTCAAGTACTCCGACATCAGGTACTTTACATATAACATATCTTTCAAGTGCTTTTACAGCTAACAAGTCTTTTAGGCACTCCAAAATGTCAAATCCTTTAGTTCGTTTGACTTCAGTGATTTTTCACTCTGATGTAAAGCAGACATTGGAAATAACGAATGTCCTCTCTCCCATGAGTTTTGTCGAAGTCTAGTCAAGCTTAAAATAGAAACTATAGAAAAAATACAACCTTGCTTGAACCAACTCTTCAAATTAAAGGTCTTCTCAGCGCAAAGGAATGATGGAAGTGCAGAAGCAGATTTCCATTCTCTGTCTTCCTCATATACTACCATCACCGCCTCTTCTATACCCACTACCCTCGCAGAGTTGGTAGAGATGAAGAGGTCATGGCCTTAAAATCCATTGTGATGCAAGACATCAGTGCAACTGCCTCGCTGTTATACCTATTCCTGGATCTGTCTCCCCAACCTTGTCTTCCACAATAATGCGGAGACAAACCAAACGTTGTTCGCCAGTTAAGACAATGTGGTGAAACCTCCATCTATAGTAAAACTCCTCCTCAGCTTCAGCCACTTTATTTTATGATATTCCTTGATACATCGGAGGAACAGGAACGGGAGTAGGCATCTCCAAAGACTGATCCCCAAAATACTTCAATTCAACCTCTACATTTCAGTAGCAATTCTATCTTCAAGAACCATTCTACGGGTCTTCACCATCTTCAATAATTTTAGAGAATGTTGCAACAAAACAAGCGTACTTAGCCACAAAATTTGGTACAGGTACTATTTATATAACCCTATATTTATTGTACAGGGACATTTCCCCAAACGTCATCATTCAATATCAAAGAAACTCTTCAAACCCTAACCCTCGCATACATTTATGGTGAAACTATGGTCTTGGAAGAAGTTGAGGTTAGAATTAGGTTTAGTAGTGGTTTTAAAGTTGAGTTTCTTAGAAGCAGAAATGGCTGCTTGTGATGAGAGACCACAATTGTTAATGAGATAAGAAACAACAAAGGATGAACCCTTTGTGGGTTTTTGTACTGAAAATGATCTCTTCAAAAATGGGTTTTGGAAAATGGGGAATAAATCAAAATCCTATTGTGTAGTATTTTTATTGTGTTTTTCTCCTCTCTTTGAGTGACTTGTAGTGAGGAACAACTTGTATCTTGAGTGTATAATTATAGTGAGGGTACAATTATAATTTTTATGCAGGAGTTATATTAGAACCCACATCTGGGAAGGACCTCTCTACAACACCTACTTAAGCCAAAGAGCCCGGGTGTACCATCTCAACGGTTCCATTAAGGTAAACAACGAGCCCCTAAAAAGGCCGCCCTGTAGGTAATTTTTTCCACCGCACCCTCCTGCGAAGCTATCAATCTTTGTTAATGTGTTTGATGTTTGTGCAATTTAAAGTTTGACATTAGATAAAGGGCAAACAAAAAGTAGGATTTCATCATACGTGTGTGGCACCGCATGCTAGGACCACGGGAGGTCATGATCCTGTTTAACATTTTTTTGAATGGGACATTGACTAAAAGAAACCAAGATTAAGCCATAAAATACATAGTTAATCAAAGGCTTATAGAGCTCAGACCTGAAGTACAGGAACACGCTCATTAAGACCCATGATAGTGGCTACGTTTGTCTGGAGAAAGTATGTTCCCTAGCATGACTAGTGTGGAAAGATGATTCTAAGTGGTTTGTCCCACCTTCCAGCATAGGTACTTCTAGGTGACTAGAACTTCACGCAAGTTATTACTAAATAGATCAAAAACAACTCAACGTGTGAACCAATCTACTATCAGGAATAGGGGCAGCCAAACCCTGAGACCAAGTTTATAACTTGACCATAAAAAACTCCCATCTAAAAAGATTAAAGTGAGGGATTACCTTACATAATCAATACCCGATTTACATAGAATTACCATTCAAGGTGTTCTGCAATCGGAACCCCCTAATTCCTAGGTGGGGTCATTTACTTAGCGGAAGAAGTACCTGACCATTGGTTAATGGTTGTTGTGTTTATTTTTGTGTACATTATTCTTTCCTGATCATCATTATGTATACTTCTTGTAGTTTATGAAAGAATGGTTTTGAGTGCCTGAGTGTCATCTTGAAAGGCTTAGAGAATCTGATCTGATTAATATTCAAATCCACTTTAAGTTAGGTGAGTTAGCCCATCAGGAGATTCTAATCTCCATTAATATTAGAGACCAAACAAACCAAACTTGTAAAAAACTCCTTCCTACTGAGGGTGAGTTAGAAACCTTTGCGTTCCACGTATCTCCATTGAGACTTGATTCGAGTCCAATTTCTTTACTCAATCTGTTTAGTTTTCCACCCCAATTATTTGAGATGGGTGATGTCTATGAAAATGAGAATAACAATGGTCTAAAACCTGTATGGGTCCTACTCAAGGATCATATGTTTCCTAAATAAAAAATTGTGCTTCATGCATTGTTTTACCTCCTACCACTGGGCAATTTGAACTTAGAAATGCGCTTATCAAATCATTGCCCAAATTCTCAGGAGGGGAGGATGATAACTCATATGCCCATGTACGGGATTTTAATGATTTGATGTTCCTCTAGAGATATAGGAGTGATAACAAAATGGAGGCTATGTAACTTGTTTTATTTCTATTTTCTTTACTAGGAAAGGCTAAGAGCTGGCTTCAAGCTCTACGGCTTAAATCCATCACGAGTTTTGAGATTTTTACTGAAACCTTTTACAAGAAGTTTTTCTCTCTTGAGAAAACTGAGAGCCTCCGTAGGGCCATTCTTAGGATTACCCAACTTGATGGTGAAAGTTTAAAAGATTATCTAAAAAGATATAAGAGGCTGATCCTAAAATGCCCTCATCATGGTATCGACTCATGGGTCCTAACTTGAAATCTTTATGATAGATTAGATGTTAAAACCAAGAAAACTGTAGAATCCTTTTGCTTAGAGAAATTTAAGAATGATGTAAAGGGCTTGGACTTCTTAGAAGAGATGGCTGAAAAATTGCAAACCTGGGGAACCATGAGAGAAAAAAATATACAAGAAAAGGAAAGTAATGCCTTTGGAGTTAGGTCCAACTCCCAGTTGGACCCTATACTTATGACTATTATGCGAAAGCTAGAATCTTTGGAAATAGCAAATAACAAGATGTCCGCTAGAGTACCTATTTTTCACACCGAAATGCTAGCATGTGTTGTATGTGATAACCCATAACATTTTGTTCAAGACCGTCCTTTTATTCCTGGAATTATGGAGGCAAAGAAGGAGCATGTAAATGCATTTCTTCAAAAACCTTCTTCGCTACCCTACCACCAACCTAACAATTAAGGGAGTTCTTCAGGGAAGAATAACTCATTTTTAAACAATTCCAACAATTTGTATGGCAGATCTTATCATTAAGGGAGCCCTGTAAGGGGACAGTTGTATCAACCCAATTTGAATCAATTTGGTTCCTCTTACTAATCCAACTACTAACCTCCTCAGCAGAATACTCCATATATTCTTCCTCAACATAGGAAGCCATCTTTGGAGGATGGCATCAAAGCCTTATTGCAATCAAATACCCAACTCATGCAATAATTCATGTAAATGAATCAGCAATCCATGGCTAGGATAGAAACAACCATCGCTCAATTAGCAACTGGGTTAAGTATTAGAGACAAGGGTACATTTCCTAGTCAAACTCAACCCAACTCGAAGGATCAAAGTGAGATTTCCAATAACCGTGATTATGCGAATGCGGTTATCATACTTAGAAGTGGTAAAACTTTAGACAACAAAGTTAGGATGCCTAAGGATAAACCTTGTGTTAGTACTAATCCTACTATGAAAGTTGTTGAAGATGAGAAAGAGTCTATGAGCGAAGAAACACCAATTGCAGGGGAAGAGACTGAAAATGTCTCGCCTACGGAGAAAATTAAAAATATTCATCCTAGAGGCCCTAAGGCACATTTCCCCCACATACTTGCTAAGAATATAAAGAAGATTCCCGATGAAGAGGTTAATGAAATATTCAAAAAATTTAAGATTAGTATTCCTTTTAGCGAGGCATTGCGACGAATTCCTTCTTACGCGAAACATGTCAATGACTTATGCACGTTCAAGCGACGAATGAATGTTTCCAAAAAAGCTTTCAACGTCCATGATAGTGATAATGTTATTCAATTGGATGCTCAAGTTAGCTCCATAATCTTGAATAAAGAACCTCTGAAATACAAAGATCCTGGAATGCCAACAATTTCTTGCCACATAGGGACAAGCCGGATAGGGAAAGCCTTGCTTGATTTAAGTACCAGTGTTAACCTAATTCCTTACTCAATATTTGAACATTTAGGTCAAGAGGGACTCAGACCTACAAATAAAATCTTATAGCTAGCTTATAGGTCCATTCGAGTTCCTAGAGGTGTTGTGATGGATGTACTTGTCAAAATCGATGACTTCTTTATCCCGTGGACTTTGCAGTCCTTGACACAAATCCGGTAGAATGTCCTCAAGATGAAATACCATTGGTCATTGGCCGACCCTTCTTGGCCATTGCTAATGCGTTGATCAACTGTCGTAGTGGAGCTATGAAGTTGACTTATGGGAATAAGATTATTGATTTGAATATCTTCAATGCAACTCATACTCCGTTTGAAGATGAACCCGATGAGTGTAATATACTTGGTACTATTGTAAATAGTACATTTAACAGTTCAAATACTAAGGATCCCTTAGAAGCTTGCCTTACATACTTTGGAGAGGATTTTGATGTTGATGACCTCATTAATGAGGTCAATGTTTTATTAGATTATATCCTCATTTTAGATACCACTGATGTGGTTGAAATGCTAAAATTTGAAGATCTAGTTCTCGAAGCAGAGGAAGTACCCACTAAGTTAGAGCTTAAACCTCTTCCTAAAAATCTCAAATATGTTTATTTAGGTCCTAATGTAACTCTTCCCGCCATCATAGCATCTAACCTAGAGCTTCAGGATGAGGAGAAATTAATGTGCATATTAAGGGGAAATAAAAAAGCTCTTGGATGGGGCATCTCGAATATTAAGTATATTAGTCCTTCTGTATGCATACATAAAATCAATCTTGAGGATAATACAAAGAAGTCTTGAGAAGGGCAACGAAGGTTTAACCCGACTATAGCCGAGGTTCTGAGAAAGGAAATTCTAAAATTACTGGATGTTGAGATTATTTATCCTATTTTTGATAGCCCATGGGTGAGCCTTATTCATGTTATTCCTAAGAAGTTAGGGATCACTATTGTGAAAAATGATCACAATGATCTTGTCCCTACCCACATGACCACAGGGTGGCGAGTGTCTATAGACTATATAAAGCTTAATTCGGTGACATGAAAAGACCACTTTCCCTTTCTATTCATAGACCAAATGCTTGAACATCTTGTCGGTCATGAATATTATTGTTTTCTTGATGGGTATTCCTGGTACAATCAAATACCCGTGAAAAAACCACATTCACTTGTCCTTTTGGTACTTTTGCCTATCATCGCATGCCCTTTGGGTTATGCAACGCTCCTACTACATTTCAAAGATATATGTTAAACATATTCTTTGATATGGCCGAGCATTTTCTCGAGGTCATCATGGATGACTTTTTGCTCTTTGGTGATTCGTTTGATCAATGTCTCTACCATTTATCTCTTGTCCTAGCTAGGTGTCACAGAAACATCTTGTGCTAAACTGGAAAAAATGTCACTTCATGGTGAAGAAGGGCATAGTTTTAGGACATGTCATTTCTGTGAAGGGAATCGAAGTTGATAAAACAAAGGTATACGTCATCTCTGGCCTCCCGCCCCCATAAAATGTCAAGGATGTTCAATCATTCTAGGGGCATGCCAGATTTTATCGACGTTTTGTTCCAAAATTTAACAAAATTGCTCGACCCCATAGAAATCTCCTCGACAAAGACACCACATTCTTATTCGATGGTCCTTATCTTGATGCTTTTGAGAATCTCAGGACATATCTAACGTCTTCACCCATCATCCAACCTCATAATTAGAATGAACCTTCTGAGTTAATGTGTGATGCATCTAACTATGCCATTGGGGCTATTTTGGCATAACACATTGATAATCTTTTGTGCATCATCTATTATGCCAGTAAAACTCTTAATGATGCGCAACTGAATTATATAACCACGGAGAAAGAGCTTCTAGCGATAGTCTTTGCTCTAGAGAAATTATGTTCTTATCTTCTAGGCTCGAAAGTAATAGTCTATACAAATCATGCTGCTATCAACCACCTTTTCTCCTAGAAGGACACCAAGCAGCATTTGATATAGTGGATAATGTTACTTCAAGAGTTTGATATCAAAATTTGAGATAAAAAAGGTGCCGAAAATATTGTAGCTGACCACCTTTCTCAATTGGACAATAATTCCTCAGATCAGTCGTTACCTATTCGTGAGTCATTTTCGGATGAGCAACTCATGTCTATTCACTCAATGACTCCCGCACCATAGTTTGTGGACATTGCAAATTATCTTGACACAGAACAACTTCCTAGCTTAAGCCCGATAAAAGAAAATTCCTTATTGAGGTCCGATGTTTTTTCTGGGATGATCCATACTTATTCAAGTATTACTCTAATCAAATTATTTGTTGATGTGTCCCAGATTCTGAACATACCAAAATTATTTAATTTTGCCACACCCACGCTTGTGGTGGTCACTTCAGTTCTAAAAAGACCTCTACAAAATTTTTGCAATTTGGTTTTTATTGGCCAACCTTATTTTGTTATGCTCACGAATTTTGTAAGGCTTGTGATAGATGCCAGAGAATGGGAGCCTTGTCTCGTCGAAATATGATACCCCTAAACCCTATTTTGATTATTGAACCCTTCGACGCTTGGGGCATCGACATCATGGGTACATTTACACCATCTTTAGGGTATATATACATCTCGTTAGCAGTTAACTATGTAACTAAGTGGGTAGAGGCCATTCCTATCAAAACCAATGATAGTTTAGTTGTTGTCAAGTTTCTTAAAGATAACATTTTCTCCCGTTTTGGTATGCCGAGGACAATCATTAGTGATGGAGGGTCACATTTCAACAATAGAATGTTTGTGAACTTAATGAAAAAAATATGGAGTAACACATAAGATAGCTACACCATACCATCCGCAGACTAGTGGGCAGGTGGAGGTTTTCAATAGTAAAATCAAAAAATTTCTTCAAAAGATGGTAAACACAAACTACAAAGATTGGTCAACTCGACTAACTGATGCTCTTTGGGCTTACCGTACAGCTTTCAAGACACCTTTTGGAATGTCTCCATACTGATTATTCTACGGAAAAGCATGTCACCTCCCTGTTGAATTGGAACACCGTGCCTATTGGGCAATAAAAGCATTAAATTTGATATTGGAAAAGCCAGTTTACATTGTAAGCTTCAACTCAATGAGTTAGAAGAACTACAGAATGATGCATACCAATCAACTAAGACTTATAAGGAACGCATGAAAGCATTTCATGATAAAAATATTTTGCGAAAATCTTTTGAACCAAATCAAAAAGTCTTGTTATACTCTTCTCGGTTGTATTTGTTTCCTGGAAAACTTCAATCTCGATAGACCAGCCCTCTCATTGTTAAAATAGTTTATCCATATGGTATGGTTGAGGTTACTGAACATAGCACTGACAAAATGCATAAAGTGAACGGTCAACGGCTTAAGCCATATTATGAGCATTTTTACTTTACCAATGAAGACTTGAAGCTCATGGACCCAGTCTATGAAGAGTGATATCCAAATCAGTTTCACCCAACTATTACTTAGTTTGGGGGTACCTCGTTTCGTCTAGCTAAAGATAATAAACTTAGCACTATCTCGGAGGCAACCCATGTTATATCAGGTATTATGTTTCAATTTTCTTTTTCCTTTCTTTTAAGGTATGCTTTCAAATATTGGGGACAATATTTCTTTCTAGTTTGGGGGTGGGGGAAAATCGTTCATATTTTTCACTCTTTTTAGAGAAAAGATAGGTCATTATGGTAATTTACGAGACTCTTTAAAAAGTTTCTGCAAGCTCAAAAGTATTTAGTTATGGTCTAAATATTTTGATCGTAAAAACCATAAAATATAAATTTTTATTAAATACATGCTTAGAAAATTTTGGAACACTATCTTAAGTTAGATGTACCATCCTTTAATTAAAAGATATTTCACGTTGATTGATATTTCTCGAAACAAATGCACTTCACGGTAGTATTGTATTTATTACTTTTGCTAGAATTTTGACCAATTAAAGAGAATCTAGTATTTGAGGTAAGAATGATCCACTACAAGGGAAACAACTGCCTAAGAATAAGTTCAATCATGAAGTAATATAATAAGGATTTCTATAAGCCAAAATAGCTCTAAAAACTTTCGCGACGCAAGGTATACTCGCATGATTAGAACTAAAAGAGGAAGAATTATCACCAATCTCGAGTATAGTCATGAGCTATGTGAAAGGAGCAAGAAGAAAAGTTTACTTATGAGAATCCAGAGCCTAGGTCATGAAGAGGCACCAAACCTCGGCAACCTAAGCCAACTAGTTGGGATTGTCGACCAAAGACTCATATTACGGAGACTTCACTAAGGAAACAACTACCAAAATAAAAAGGCTTATAGTTATTCCCTAAAATCAATAATAGGATTCAAATTGACTATGATACTTGTCAAACTAATCATTGGATTTATTTTATGAAAAACGAAATGACTGGATATTGACTCAAGAGCCTTTAAATAAAGTTGTACGTGCAATAATTATTTTCACAACACTTGAGGATATTAGAAAAATATGTGAAATCTTATTTAATTATTATGTAGTATCTCTAGTTTGGGATAGTTCTCCAAGTTCTCCAATTACATATATGTGAAAGAATTTAAATTTTAAGGGGTTAACCTTCTTAATGTATTTACTATTATCAGATATCGATAAGTTTGCTGAAATTACCTAATAAGTATCTAAACTACTAGAATGCCCTTATTGATTTTTGTGGGTCACTGCAAACCCTCATGAGACAAAACTCGTCCTATATGGGTAACCTATAGGTTTATCGGCTTGTTGCATATGCTAAATGCAATCATCTTAACCACGAAAATGTTACATTTTTATTCTTTTTCTTTACTCGAGGATTAACAAACTTTAAGTTGGGAGTGTTCTGAATAAATTTTAAAATTTGATTATATTTGATTTGGTGAAAATAATCTCTTACTAAACATGTAACCCTCTCCATCATCTATAAAAGGATAGGTCTTAACCATGAGTGATCATCCAACTTTTAAGAGCTTGTGAGCATTGTAAGAGATAGAAGAAAATTGCTTGGAGCATCTTCATTTGTAAGTTATAGCTCAAAGTTAATAAATATTATTATTTTTCATTCATGCACTCTTTATCTAGCCTATATTTTTTTTATCATTGTTATAGTATGGTCGGCTAAATCCTCGCTAAGGTGAGGATGTAGCCATCATCATTAGTATTTAATCTATGTTTTGACAAAGAATTCCCTAATGAGCTTATTGTTAAATTCATTTTCTTTATATTGATTAAAACGGTTTAATGGGTTATTGTCTAGTGATATAATCTATAATTACTTTGATCATACAAAGTTTGAATATTCTAAATAATTTGAACTCCTATGATGTATATTTTCTTAATGAGACATCGATTAACACGACATATTTAGCAATGTCTTTAATGTTGTGTGTTTTTAATGATCATTTGATTCATATATTATGGGATGGTAAAATTATTGTTTTTAAAAAAACGATGAATTACTTTTGCGCTGCTATTATTAAATCTTCATGAGTTGGGAATTTATAGTTAAATCTAGATCGAATGCTAAAGGTGGTGGTAAAATCCAAGCCTCAACTCTCTTAATAATTGTCATAAATGTACGTCTTGCTAATTTATCATTGTTTTTCATAACATAATGTTTATAAGCTATTTTAAGTTGCCTTCGAAAAGTGAACGATAATCTAAAATCCCTATATTCCACATCCCGATTTGATACGGTATTATCAATCTTAGGAAGAAGTTGGCTTCATTCTATTAAGGCAGTACCATCGACATATCATCTGGCCTTACAATTTCTAACAGATCACGGTATTTATGAAATCAAAGGGAGTCAAGCTATGACACGAATGTGCGAGAATATGACCACAAACTCTTACGCATTAAAACTCCTAAAGGCATACCAATTACAGAAGGAGCTGCCTCAAACGTTCGAGCAACATGATACTGAAGCGGTCGAATCCATAGAGCTCGATGGACCAGGAAGACATACATTCATCAGCTCCCAACTATCATCAGCAGAGAGATAAACCCTATTACAACTTTTAAAGAAAAATGTCGACATCTTTGCGTGATCGTTCCAAGAGATGCCAGGAATCGATCCATCGAATGCATGCCATAAGCTCAACGTCCTTCTAGACAGTAAAGCCATCATACAAAAGTGAGGTAACTTAGCTTCCCAGTTTTGAGATGCAGTTAATGAAGAAATAGATAAACTACTTCGTGTCAGATTTATTCAAGAAGCCACATATCCAAATTAGGTCTCGAATATCATAGTTGTCCCAAAGAAGAGTGAGAAAATCAGAGTCTGTATCAATTTTATAGAACCAAATAAATTTACACTAAAGGATAACTTTCCCCTTCCTCTGATTCCTTACCTCCTCGATTCTGTAGCGGGCCATGAACTTCTTTCGATGATGGATGCAACTTCAGAGTATAATCATGTTCTACTTGCCGAGGAAGATCAAGAAAAGACCACATTCATAACAGAATGGGGTCTCTACTGTTATACAATTATGCCTTTCAAATTAAAAAATACAAGAGCAACTTACCAGTACCTCGTAACCCAAATGTTTAATGATCACGTAGGAAAAATTATGAAAGTATACATCGACGACGTGATCTGCAAAAGCTTAAAATGGGATGATTATTGTAGTAATATACAAACAATCTTCGACATCCTTCGTACTTACCGAATGAAACTAAACCCAAAAAAATGCCAATTTGGTGTTGTATCAGGGAAGTTTCTAGGACATATGGTTAGTAAAAGGGGCATAGAAATAGATCTGGCACAAATTAAAGTACTCATGGCAATGTCATCACCATGAACTAAAAAAGATGTACAAAAGCTTACTGACAAGATTGCGGCTCTTCACATATTCATCTCCAAATCCTCTGATCGATACAAACTTCTTTACCTCCTTTGTGGGAACCCAACCTCAGTGTCCAAGAAACAACCCAAAGAAATCATATGAATCCTAGACTGTGAATTGGCTTTCCAAGATCACAAAAGATACTTGGGGAATCCTCCCATAATGAGTACTCATGTTGACGGCGAAGTACTAACAATGTACTTATCGACAACAGATGACTCAATCAGTTTTGTTCTTATTCGAGAAGATGACGGGGTGGAAAAAATAATCTACTTCATCAGCCAAACTCTCATGCCTACTGAAAAGAGATATATAGCAACTGAAAAGAAACTACTTGCCTTGGTATATAGTTCTCAAAAACTTTGACCTTATTTCCAAGCCCACCCCATCAAGGTCATCACCAAGTTCCCCCTCAAACTCGTGTTCTCTAAAAAAGAAAAATCCCAGAGGGTTCAGCAATGGTCTGTGTTCCTAGGCGAATATGATATCTCCTTCGAGCCTCAAATATCGGTCAAAGGACAAACAATAGCTAATTTTTCTAATAGATTTTCTAGTCACAGGTCCCGAATGGGAGGAACTCAAAGAAGTACTAACTAATGATTCACTCGCAAAACCAGATGCATGGTTGTGAAGCACATGATCGAGACTCTTTACAGATGGATCTGCTGAACCACGAGGATTAGAGATCGGTATCGTCCTCGTTACACCATCCAATCATAGAATTGAAAAAGCTATCAAACTCTAGTTTTATGCCACCAATAATGAAACAGAGTATGAAGCTATCCTGTATAAACTAGATCTCATCATAGCACTTGGAGCAAAAGAAATAGTTGTCTATGTAGATTCCTTACTAGTAGCTAACCATTTCAATAAGACATTCAAAACATCAGGCAAAATGGTTGATTACGCAGCTCTGGTCAAAGAAAAAAATAAAGAAATTCAAAATAGTAACAATCTCTTATCTACCCAAAGCTAAAAACTGCCACGCCAACGCACTGGCATACATCACTGTAATGCTCGAAGACAGTAAAAAAAGAACTTTAGACATCAAAGTAATCAAACATTCCAGTCTCGATACAAGCTACGCCATGCAGATCCAAGTTACCGAAGACGAAGATCCTGAAGATTGGAGAAGACTGCTGCATACCTCAATTCAAACACCATCCCAGACAACAAAGAAGAAGCTCGATCACTCTTAACCAAATGTTCACGGTTCAAAGTCCAAAATGAGGTCCTATATGAATCACCGGGGAAGACCGCTTATCAAATGTACCTCGCAGAAATAAGCACAAGTCAAAATCAAAGAACTCCATGAAAGAATCTGTGCAGCTCACGTCTCAGGAAGATCACTGGCACAAAGGGTATTTATACAAGGGTTATACTAGCCAAAATGAGACAATACTGTGAAGAATTTGTCAGAAAATGCTACAAATGCCAAATTTATGCACGAGACATCAAAAGCCCTTGACTTACACGTTAGTATTGTCCTCTAGTCATTCAAAAGATGGGCAATTGACATCATTGGTCCATTCCACTTAGTGTCGGGTAACAAAAAGTTTGTTCTTGTGGCAACAGACTACTTCACCAAGTAGGTCGAAGTAATACCACTATGTCACACCGTTGAGAACGAAGTAATCAACTTTCTTTGAGAACACATCATCACCAGATTTGGTTGTCCACAAATACAAGATTCTTCAGCAGCAAAGTCCTTAATTTTCTCCACAAACACAAGATTCAATTGTCTACTTCGACACCATACTATCCTCAGGGAAATGGCCAAGCTGAAGCTATCAACAAAAGCATCAAGTTAGGATTACGCAAGCGCCTTGAGGAAAAGAAGGGCGGATGGATCGACGAACTACTTAGTAGTGTGTTATGGGCATATAGAACAAGTCCTCGAACATCTACTAGCTGCACACCATTCATGATGGCCTTTGGTATCGAAGCAGTGATCCCCTCAGACCTTGATCTCCCAAGTACCAGAAGAAAAGTCACAGATGAAGAAAATGAAGTTGGATTTTTCTACATCCTCAATTGGATTGAAGAAACTCAAGACCATGCCATTGCAAACTTGGGGCAGCGGTATTATGACACTATAAGAAAGGCATGCAACATGAAGATGAGGAAGTGTACATTCAACATTGGTGACTTTGTCCTTCGACAAATCCAAGATAGTACTCGACCCAAAAACTCTAGCAAATTATCTAAAAATTGATAAGGGTCTTACAATATCAAAGACAAAAATGATAGTGGAACATATTGGTTAATGGCTAAAAATGAAGTACAACTTGAGTATCCATGGAATACAGCCCATTGGAAGATGTTCTACAGATAACAACTGTAATCTCTTTCAATTACTTTAAATAAAGACATCTTTACTATCATTACATCATCAATTTACAATTCTTAGTATCGATAAATACTTGTCAAGTATTTATCAAAACTACGTTCATTTCTTTGACAAACATCTATCCAATATCAGGATCAATTTGTTTACAATTTATTATTTATCGAACAAAACATGTCATGTTTTGTCCTTTTGTCTCAAATACCCAGATATCCCAAAGAGGAACAACATCTGGTCATCATCCTTCATTCAGCAAAGCCATCACATGGCCCTCTTTACATCAACTCATATACTTGCCCAGGGTAATACTCTGAATATGCATCTACAGTAGTATGTAATACTATCAATCATGTCGAATCAAACACTTAGCATATTTTTTTTTCAAAACATTTATGCATCACTATCGACTACTTCAATATTTTTAAAAATCATTCGATAAGACTATTACCAAAAAAATAGCCATTCATACCCACCAAAACAAGAAATTGTTAGGTCTTATCGACTACTTGTACATAACGTGCAACTCAAACAAAAAACTTTAGCGGGAGGAGTAATAGGAGTAACATCTTTCATAGATAAACCGAGAGTCAGTTCATCTAGCACCTCTTCTGGAGCGACACCATCAGGTAGAGCAGGAACAAAGGTAGGCACCTCGGGCACATCATTTTCCAGATCTGAATAAGAGAAGATGGCCCCAGCAGCAGCAGCCACTCCCTTGTAGAAATATTTCCTCTCCATCTCACAGAATTCCTCCCCAAAGTGGCGATTGACTCGCTCAGCTTCTGCTCTTAGTTTATCGAGCACCTTGGCATGCTCCTCCGCCATCGACCTCCACTCTGCCAAAACCTATTTACGAATATCATTATTAAAGGTGACATTTTGCAAAGCCAGAGCCTCTTCCTTCTCCTTCGCCAGATTGGCCTTGAGTTGGGCGATTTCTTTTTTTCTTTTCTTCAAGATACATTTTTTTAGTATCTGCAATGGACGCATCCTTCGACTTGGCCGCCAGCTCTTCCTTCTTAATGTTCTTAGAGACAAAAAACTCATTGGCACGACTCTGCCCACCAAGCATCTGAGGCTTAACATCGAGAAATAGCTTCTTAATTGCATCAGACTACAATATTGGGACCTCAATAAAGGCACCAAAGTCAGTAAATGAGACAGAGCATGAAAATTTCTAACCTGGTTCATCGTGCGGTGACCTTTGATGAAGAAGGTCAATAAGTTCTCTGCCCCAATGAGGCAGTTGGAAAAGCCATCTTCCAAAGAGCCTTTCCCAGCAGTAAAGGCCTCGATGGTCTGCCGAGTCTCCTCATGAGACTCACCAAACCCCCTACCAGCCTTTGCCTTGGTCAACTCTTGGGAGTCCTTTTTCCCCGATAAGGCAGTTTTCAGATGAAGAGTGGTGGCCGACTTGGGTGGCCGACCTTTCGTGCCAGCATCATTGCAAAAAAGGTCAGCCACCCAAGTAATAGGAGATCTCCTATTAAGTTCGGCCACCCAAGATCGTCGAGAAGGCCTCTTTGCTAGGGGAATAGAGGCAATAGGAGGGTTGGCAACCTTTTTTCTCTTATTCATGGCAAACGACCCACTCAATAGGGCTTCTTTCTCAGCCGTAGAATCAGTTGTGTACCCACTCAGCGCAGGGCTTTCCAAGGGAATATTAGCTTCCGCCGCCCTCTTATTTTTTGTAGACATTTTCCCATCGATGAGGGGGATCTCTGAACCTTTTTTTTTTGGATCTTTTTAATTCTGCCTCTTGAAATAGCTCTTCTACCTTCTCTTTGTCTTCAACCAAAGAGTCTACTAGCCCAAAGTAATTGGTCCTTATATTGTACAACTTCTCCTTAATCTATGTGTTCTTATCGACCTCCTTTAAAGCTGCAACCACAACACCAAACAAATAAAATAAAAGGGGGAGACAGTTAAACACAAATTTCAAACAAAACAGGCACGTCAAATACTTTGGCATACAAGTTACCTAAAGACACATTTAGGTGGAAGTACTTCCTCTTTAGAGGCTCCCTTGGATCTTTCTGGTCTAATTCATAATTCTCAAAAACAAGGAGACAATCGACAAAGTACTGCCCCCTCTGTAGACACCATCTCATAAAAGAGAGGCCTCCTCAAGAACCTTACTAAGTACCTGTACCCCAGCTTTTATGGATTCTGTTTGAGTGTGTAATACACACACATGTCATCCACAGTGATCCATTCCTCCTATCTCTCCTTTAATCAATTGTTTATCACTTCCACCACCCTAAAGAGGTCATAGACGTTCGGATTGAACTAACCAGGGGCAACGTTGAGGAAATTTAGAAACTTCTTCTGGTCAGTTCGTAGAGGCAACTTTAACCCCTTCTTTATCTGTTCTCGATGGACGAGAATACCATCCAAGAGGATTTCTTGATATTTCATTTCATAATGGTACACTTCCAACCTAATGTCGTCGGGGATGCAATACTTCACCTTAAAATTTAATATTTCACTCATCTCTGGAGCCTCCCTATAACACTCCATGTCTTCCTCTTCCACATCTTCTTCCCTACCATCACACCCTTCTCGATCACTTACCTGCGGCTCATGATCCACATCGGTATCAGTTCTCTCCCCATCTGACACTTCGATCACCCTAGCCTCTGGTTTAAATCGATTAACACTAGCCACATTCAAACTACTCTGCCCAAATCTATAAATCACAAATAGCAAAACACATACAAAAAAGAAAAAGAAAAAGGAAATCACACAGAAATTATCAACCTTGAATTCGTGCGGATTCCAAATCTCTTTCCTTCGCGCGCTTTGCCTTCTCAATCAAAACAACAATATCCTCAGTACCAATGATAGAAAAAGAACCAAGAGAGGAACAAAAGGAATCAGAGCTCCAAGAGTTTTTTCAGCAATAGTGGAGTATGAACAATTATAAACCACAGAGGTATTTATAGACCCCACATGACTGTTCATCGTACCTCTTTATGACTGTTTGATTAGCCGAGCGTAACGCCTCTCTTACCTCTTCTCGAAGTCTCGAGCTTTTTGCCTCCTATAAGATATCAGACTCCCACACTGCTGCTCTAAGCCATCTAGACCCACCTCTACCTCCTCTGTGTCATCCATCTTTACTAATACAACCCTTATGTGCATAAAAGAACATGTACATCCAATTCCTTATACCTCAATACATCACCTACAAGAACACACCTAGCCATTATTCCTTGAGCACCTACAAAAATATCAAATCATATTTCCTTTTTTATGAACATCCTACTTTCACGGAACAATTGTAACCACATTTCAAATTTCAAAAAAATAATAATATTCGACCACAACAACTGCCAACACATAGACCAGATATCAAATTCCAACTTCAAAGATTACTTTTATTATTCATCGAGGAACATTACATTACATGCTCACATGCAGTTATATTTAAAACAAGGAACATGATTAACTTGTCCACATGGGATCAACAGTCCTCCAGCAGCAAGAATGTCCTCTTGTCTAATTTCGTCCTCTGTCATAAGCCTCAAGAGATTACGATGATCATCAGCTTCCCGAACTTCATCTGCAAAGATACCATACCAGAACCAATGATCAGTCTCCACTTCGATTTGTTTAGAAGACATGCCTACAATATCTGGCACACCTATATCCGGCAGTTCATCGGCCACCGACAAACGCCCAAAGTACCATTCCTCCATTTTTGCTATCTTGATGGTCAGCCAACCCTCCTCTGCATCTCTCTCACGGCGTGTACAAGTTCTCACCATTGAAAAGCACACTTCTGCCAACTCCCAAACAAAACTTAGCACCAGATTTTGGAGATGTTACCAAGCATATATCCTATAGCTATACTTACGTTGTAAATCAAGGGATTTCACCCTCTCAATATTCGGGGATAGCTCATCCTGCAAATTTATTTGCTATAACAAATGGGTAATTCGAGAACTATAATGTTTGAGAAGAAAAATGATGTGTAATAGAAATAGTACTTCAAGACCATCTTTGCCATGCGACAGTCGATAACAAAATCAGCAAATGGATAAAACAATTTATTTCAAAAACACCAGAGTACAAGATTATTCAATTTTGCCTATACACTAATTACAACCATGACAACCGGCAGAATAGCCTCTACAATTGTCCTAAGCAGCAAGAACGTCTTCCTTCCTCATCAACACCTTGGCACGGTTATTTAGACTACCAACAAGCTCCGGAAGACTCAGAATTACGGATTGTAGCTGATAATGGTACAAATATTCCTCTTTAGCCACCTTCGCCTCCACCTCGCTTATCCCCTCATAGTTTGGCTCCACCGGTGCCAACGTCCGACCATTAATACATAGTTTGCGAAAATACCGCTCCATCAATTCCCAATACTTGAAATGCACCCGGTTGAGAAACGCCTCCTCACGCAGCTGCGCCCTAGTCTTCACTATCTTACCAAAGGGAACAAATAACCTTCTTAAGCAAACACAAGCGGTAATTATACATCCAACTACAATGACTTACACTTCCCAAGAGTCAAAGACAACAATTAAAACATTTATAGGGATTTTAAAAACATGGTCAAACCAACCTCCTAGGGAACCGCTCAAGGGCCCTACACAGTTCACACTTATGGATTCGAGAACCCTATTCCAAGTCACAAGGCAGAGTTCGAAGTTTTTCTTCTCGACACAATAATAAGTAATTGTGTCGATAATGGTGGGATTGTAGTAACATATTCCCCATATTCGATAAAAAGAAGATAAAAGAACTTAGTCGAAGGTACATGATCATTCGAGAAGATGCCAAGTCCACGCCTACAAATCTTGACCTACTACAGTAGCCATTACACTTGGTCAGATAGAGCCGTTATAAGGGATCTGCGAAGTTCGCCCACTACCCACTAAATCAGGAGAACATTTATATTCTATCTGCCCATATCCATTATAAATACAGGCAGAACTTTAGTAAAAATCCATCCGAAACTCTATTATTCTTCCACAATTTTACGTCTTTACTATTCTTCAATTGTAATAACTAGCACTTATTGGATTTCTAAACCAAAATCCTCTTCGAGGTCGTGATTTTTCTCAGGTTTTACTTAGTTCCAACGTAAAAATTAGCGTATTCAAGTTTATAGTTACAATTTCCTTACAAAAGTATTGGCGAAGTTTGCCTTCCGAAAAACACGCCATTACAACTAGCACTAATGGAATGCGGTATTAGTTTCTCTGTGTACGCACTATTATCACCCCAACAAGGTTAAAATCAAAAGATGACACCATTTTTTCATGAAGTAATAACGCCACTACCAAAGGAGTTTTCTAAGACGCTCATCTTATTAGGACCCGCCCCCGCATTCACCTCTGGTTGGGTTTTGTTCTTAAGAAGCCTTTGGCGCAAATTTTAATTTAATAGTTTGTATCTCCTTATATCTTTGTCCTTCAAGATGTAGCAAGACTAACTTTGATCAACCGATCTTAACACGTCTATCGGTTGCTATACCCACCCAAGTTTTCATCGGCAACCACATTCTTCTTCTTCTTCCTCCTCCGTCTCAGCAAGTCGGTGGTTTACGTCTTTGTCGTTAACCGTTTACTAGTCCTAGTAGTATATTTTTTTTCTGATACATGGCAACATATTTACACTGCCAATAATCTTATTTAACTTCTCGAAGTATAAAATCAACCTCCAATGTAAAAAAAAAACGTCTCTCTCTCTCTCTCAGCAAAGCAACAATGGCGGGTGGTAAGGTCTCCTTCAAAGTGACTCTCACTTCAGACCCAAAACTACCCTTCAAAGTGTAAGCTTTTATTTCTCTTTGATTCTACCAATTCGATCTCTCACAATTTAATCCTGATTTTTTTGGGGTCAAATTTGATTACAGATTTAGTGTTCCAGAAGCAGCCCCTTTTACAGCAGTTTTGAAATTTGCAGCTGAGGAATTCAAAGTACCTCCTCAAACAAGCGCAATTATCACTAATGGTATACCTTTTTCTTCAAAATATCAAATTTGTTTTTAATTTCTTAGTTCTCCTTTTGTCCCATATTTTAGGGTTTTGAAATACTTGTAGATTTAGTGTACCATTTGTTGATTTTTGGTTCTGGGTGTTATTGTTTTGTTGTTGTGATCAATGGGGTTTGTTTGATTTACGAATAGATTAGGGAAAGTTTTTGGGGGATTTATCATTGGTTTTGGATTTGATTTGTGGGGTTTTGGAATGTTGGTTTGATTTGTGGTTGAAATGTTGTGGTTTGTGGTTTATGCAGATGGTGTTGGTATCAACCCTCAGCAAAGTGCAGGTAAACAAACAATTGAATGGTTTATTTTGAGATTAAGTGGATTTTGTGATCAATTTACTTATTTTTGCTGGTTTTTTCGGGCGGGTATTGGTGGATTATCTATCATTAAATGGTTTAGATTAGATGAATATAGAGTTATGGATAAAGTTTGAGTCAAATGGATTGAAAGGTACAACAACTAGGCACACATTAAGTTGAATTTCTTAGGAGAGGTTGCCAAATAGCACATAATTCATGGGTCAAGTTATTTAAATGTGTTTACGGACCGTGGGTAACTTCACTCATAGGTCACCCAATCTTTGATCACTTTTTGTGATGTTGTAGTGAGATGAGTAACATTTCAAAGATTGTAAAAAAATAAGTAACTCATAAAGAAAAAGAAAATGTGACCAATGGGGGTTGGTGTAGTGTCAAGAAGCAAATGTACTGAGTTCCAGGGGCGGAGCCAGGATTTCATGTTGGGGGGGGGGGGGGGGGGGGGGCGCAATTTTTTTTTTTGGCCATTTAACGGTATTTTAAGCTTAAAAATTAATCAAATATAGCATTATATTTGACTAACAAATTATACGGATTCACTTCTCCTCTCATCGAAAAAATCAAAGTTTTTTTTACGGCAATGGCATGATCAGCTTAAGGTGAAAAAATTATCAAAATAAGATTCTTATTTGATGACATCAAGAATTGAACATTAGACTCTTGGATTAGAAGCTCCTATCCTTCCTTGTTGTCATTAGAACAAAAAAAAATTATACATGTTTAAAAAAAAAATCATTTATATACCTATATAGGTATTTTTTAACGAAATTCTTAGGCCCCCCCCCCCCTAAATCCGCCCCTGCTGAGTTCGACTCACCACTAACGGGGGTCACTCGTATGGATTTATCATGACTTTCCTGGCATGTGTTTTTGGGGATCTTAGGTTCCCCAGGGATTAATTGGGAAAAATGGTGATAAGTTATGAACCTAGATCACGTTGGCCAACAAAAAAAAAAAAGATCAAGTAATATTACTGGGAAAGGGGTTAGAAACTTGAAGATGGGGGGTGGGTTGAGTGGAAATAAGCTGCTGGTATTTTGAAGGCGAAAGGTTCACGATTATAGATGCATGAACAAATGGGGTGCTCATTTCCTTTCTTGTGGTGTATGTCGCAAGAATTTCGGCTTTCAAGCCTCGAAACTACACATTATATACCTTCTTTTTGTTTTGCACATATTGGTTTAGGCTAGAGTATTGGGGTAGAGCTTTGAAACTAAGATCTGCAGCCAAGCCTAAAAAGAGCCAAAATCCCTGATTTCAAGAAGTTTTAAGTTTTTTATATTTGCATGGAAAAGTTACCATCTCTAATGGGTAATGATGGAGGTCAGCATCCTAGAAGCGATACATTACTCTCTGGTCATCAAGATGGAGGATCTATATGCCGTTTCTGCGACTTGAGGCAAGATAACTTATCAATATAAGATATCCTGGAAAAATATTGGAATTCGTTCCATTCAAGTTGTAATTTAACAGCTTAACAGGTTGATTAATGTTCATCAATCTGATTACTGGATCTAGTAATTCTAAAAGTTTCATATTCTGTTAGAACTACGTCCTCTATTTGCATGAGTTTGTACCACTTACTAGGAATTAGCATTGCACGTGCAAAGATGTGAGGTTTGGTGGAACCGATTCAATATAAAAAACGAGAAAGGCATTTTGGTAGTTCTCACAAGGATGATATTTGAGGAGGATTGAAGAATGTAAATGGCTTTGGTACTCTGATTTGGGCAGATTCCCTCCAAAGTTTTTTTTTTACTTGATAAAAGTTGATGATTAGTTGTAGAGGATTACACTGACTGGCAGAAAAACTAAGATAAGGCAAAATATGCTTTATCGAAGAACTTATGTGTCTCCTTGCAAGTTTTGCAAAGCAAATGCTTACTATTATGGGGTATAGATTAATTTTATGCGAAGGACAAAAGTTGACCCAAGCACCATCTCAATAATCTAGTTATTTGACAGCAATTTCCAGAAGTCACTTAGATTTACTAGCCAATGATGGCAACTAAGTTTAATTTATAACCATTATTCGTCATAACTTTATTCTACTGTTTCTAGTTATACGAGCTGCAATATTGACAATAGATCCTAGTTATCCCTTTTCCGAGAGAATCTCAGTTACGCTATTGTTGCTAGGGATAATTTTAGGAAACATTAGGGTCTTTCATTCATGCCAGTGTTTCGTTGCACCAGAGATGGTTATAACAGCAACAGGATCTCTACATACCAAATTAAGAAATTGTAGCAAGTAAAACCAAGTGAAATGCTGATATTAGGAAATTACCACTAGCATGAATGTTGGTTATATAAGTCATGACTCATAATGTGTAGTTCCTTGAACTTCACATATTTCTTACGCTTAATTACAACATTACTAAATGTGTTAATCTAGTAATTTGATTGCAAACTTTGATTGTTGTTTCCAGGCAATGTCTTCCTTAAACACGGTTCCGAACTTCGTCTGATTCCTCGTGATAGAGTTGGAGCTTGAGGGATATTTATTTAGATGATGGATCATCATTGTAAGGATGAAGAAAACTTTTCCTTCTAGCTTCCCTTTTCATAGAAGTGAAATATAGCTACACTTGCTCATATCACCATAGGGTGTTCTGAAAAATTCAATGGTGCTAAGAAGTATTTATGCAATATTTATAGTTGTTTCTGTATTAAAAGAATGTCTTTGATTTGACGATTCAGCTGAATAAAATGGGTTAGGTCACAGCTTTTTTCTTACAGCCCAATGTAGTATTCAATCCTAAGAAATCTTCTTCTGATCTTCTTCCACTTCTACTTGTCATATTGCTAATAGTGTAGTGTAAGTATTGGAGAATGTAAAGAGAGAAACTAGGAGTTTGTAGTGGATGTGAAGATGCCACAAAGAAGGATGAGGAGGAATTGCAAAACCCTCGAAACTGTATCAAAAAGTTATTGCAACATTAAACAGACTTGTATTTGGTAATTGGTACCACGCTAATGCAGAGTTAGTATGTTGAGTTGGTCCTCTATTACACGTTCATATTGTAGCTCTGCCAGGAAGACTTCAGAGATGTCCAGAGTGCAATCTAAATCTAACCTCTTCGCACCTACATCTTACCAAGGCACACAACCATGACATCGACCAACCAAATACATTGATGATCTGGGATTGAAAGTCTGGATACGCCGGTATGATATATCGCTGGTACTATTAACCTTTTTCTGAGACACCTATATCGTTAATATAGGCAAGGTTTTGAGCAGTTGTGGAGTTCAATGTTGGCAAGCAGTTTCGCCTAAAATTTTGAGGACCACTCTAAAGATGTTATGGCTAGGATTCGTCCTATATTGTTCAAAAACCATCTTGAAAAATTTGTTGCAAACATTCCTGTCTGTATTCGAAAAAGAGCTAAGATCTCCAATTCAGCAAGGGTTCTGAAGAGATGAAAAAGGATAGATCTTCAATTTGTCTGTAGCAAGCTATGCGTTACCTATATATTGGGTGAAGACTTTGAGGTCACTGTGTTGTACTTCTTTTCAGTATTTCATCTCGACTCTAAGAAAATGTCAATATATAGGTAACGCATCGGAATTAAACTTATAGCCACTCATTTGAAGGTGGACGCAGGACATGTCTGTGCCATGCTGGGTGACTCTAAACAAAGCTAAGCCTATCATACTAGAATCAGTAGATACCATGACTTGAGACTCGAAAACATGTTAATTTCACTCACTTTGTAATTGAAACCAGTAGAGTCTTGCTGAGTGTTGAGAACAATCAAAATTTCAGTGTAGTTACCATTTTCTCGCTTATATAATTTCTCACAAAATCAGTTGATCATGGAAAAATCTTCATATTTTGCTGCGCTTATTGTGCTTTTTCTGCTAACAATTATCAATGTTAGTTCAAGCTCCACCTCGAGAGATCTTCCAAAGGTTATTTGCATCGAGACAGAGAGAGAGGCTCTTTTGAGCTTTAAAAAAGGTCTTATAGACCATTCACTCCCGTCTTGGAATGAGGATAACTGTTGTGCGTGGATGGGAGTACAGTGTGACAATGTCACTGGACATATTTTGCAACTCGACCTCAGAAGTCCATATGATTATACGTATTTGGGGTCGAGGTTCGGTGGTGAGGTAAATTCTGCTTTGTCGGAGTTAAAGCAACTTAATTACTTGGACTTGAGCCTGAATAATTTTGGAGGAATTCTTGTCCCTCCATTCCTTGGATCCCTTCCTAACTTGAAATGGCTCAAGTTATCTAGAGCGGGTTGTGTCGGTGGTAAAAGTCTCAGATGGGCTACAAATCTTTCATCTCTCCAGGAACTTGACATGTCTGGACTAGACCTTAGTAACACATCCGATTGGCTACAGGTAATCAGCATGCTCCCTTCTTTAGTTGTGTTACATCTATCCAATTGTTCTCTTGATAAAATACATTTCCTTCCAAATGCAAGTTTTACATCTCTTCTGAAACTTGATCTTACTCATAACCAATTTACATCGTTGATGCCCAACTCGCTTTATAATCTTACTCGTCTAGTGCTTCTTGACCTCAGTTACAACCGATTTCGTGGTCCAATACATTCATCTCTCAATTTTTTTTCTTCATTGGAGCGTTTATATCTTTCTAATAATAATTTTACTGGTTCACTTCCAAAGGGGATTGGGCTTCTTTCTAAGCTTGAACGTATACGTGTTTCTTATAATTTTTTGAGTGGTGTTATCTGAAGTTCACTTTGCCAATCTCACAAGATTGACGTTCTTAGACTTGTCTTACAACTCGTTGGTCTTTAGTGTAAACTATAGTTGGGTTCCTCCTTTTCAACTCTGATATATTTTTCTTCTATCGTGTCAGATGGGTCCCCAATTTCCTTTCGTGGCTTAAAACTCGAAAGAAATTCAGTCGCTAGGGTTGTCTTATATAGGAATCCTAGATACAATACCAAATTGGTTTTGGAACTCCTCTTCCAAAATTTCCTATATAGATCTTTCACAAAATCAGATTAAGGGGGAGTTGCCAAATTATTGGATAATAAGTACAGAAGATGATCAACTACAAATCATAAATTTGCCTTCAAACCGCTTCTAGGGCTCATTACCGTGTCTTTCCTCAATGGTATTTGAATTGTATTTTTCTAACAATTCATTTTCAGGATCTATATCACACTTCCCATGCAACCAAATGAACAAATCGTATTATCTGAACATCGTCAATCTGTCAGGAAACCATTTTTCAGGAGAATTTCCTCCCTGTTGGATGGACTGGCCACTTTTAAAATTGATAAATATGGAGAACAATAATCTAAAAGGAACTATTCCAAGCTCTGTGGGTTCTCTAGTTTCGCTCAAATCATTGAACTTACGAAATAATAGTCTTCATGGGGAGCTGCCTTCTTCTATGCAAAACTGGACACGGTTAATTATGATGCACATTGGTGGAAATAAGTTCTCTGGCAACATACCGACATGGATGGGGAAAAGCTTTCCGGATCTTCGTAGTTTGGTTCTACATTCAAACAAGTTTGATGGTGCTATTCCTTTAGAACTCTGTCATCTCACTTCACTTCAAATATTGGACCTCTCACATAACCATCTTTCAGAAGCCATACCAAGATGTTTCAACAATTTAAGTGCCATGACGATACCACAAAACACGTGTCCTTTATACCGGTTTCACATATCGTTTCGATTTGATCGGAAGTGCATCGCTGGTGATAAAAGGAATAAGGCAGAAATATAGCAACAATCTAGGACTCGTCACAACCATGGACCTTTAATGCAATAACCTATCAGATGATATTCCTACAGAAATAATACGGTTTTTGAATTTATCGGGGAATAATTTGACAGGAATGATCCCAAAGAAAATGGGTAGCATGAGCTTATTGGAATCTCTTGATTTATCTGGTAGGTGAAATTCCTCCAAGCATGTCGAATTTAATATCCTTAGGTTACTTGAATTTGTCATACAGTAACTTCTCCGGAAAAATTCCTACGAGTAGCCAGCTTCAAAGCTTTGATGAGTCTAGGTATGCTGGCAACGTCAACGTGTGTGGCCCTCCGCTTGAAACAAATGCACCAAAGATGAGGCACCTCCATACAACATCCATTTTGGAGTTTGTTTCATTTAGTGTCTAGAGTAGGTGTCAGCACTATCTCGTGGTTATCCGGCGTCAGTGAGTGCACGTGGAGCGACTACAGCTGGACTGACACTGAACAGGTAAGTGGGTTTCTAACTCCTTGTTCTATAACATTAAGCCCATCATATTTTATAGATTATGGAAAATGAATTAAGTATGCATTTTTAAGAAAACGGATATTTATTCGAATAGGACTATTCGAACATTTCCCTCAGCATTTCTTTTATTCAAATAGATTCCTTTTCTATTCGAATATTACTGGGAACAGGTCTATTCGAATAGATTTTATGTTGTTCGATTAAAATACCTCAGGCTCTTATTTATTCGAATAAATTTCTTCTTCATTCAAATAAAAAGACTCAATCTTTTATTTATTCGAATAGATTTATTTTTATTCGAACAGGGGACGTGCTTTTTGTTTTTCTACTTAAGACAACTTTTCCTCTTTGATAATTCAACTTTTTTAAAAACTTTTTTAGGGCTTAAGTTTTTAGAGTGAGGAGAGATTATTCTTGAGAGATTCAAGAGTAAATTAAAATACTCAAATCTTGAATCAATCATCATTGATCAATAAACCCTAATCATGGATTGAAAAACTTTAGGGATTCAAGATTGGAAGCTTCGACGAGATATTAGAGCGTGAAGTTGCTGTAATAGCCTACTTCCAGGATCTGAACTTAGCCTTTACACCAAATGTATTCAGAACGTTCAAGAACAATAGACAATAAAAAATGAGATAATTTAGCGTGAAAAATCTTTAAATAGGTTAAAAACCACGACCTCTCCTGAGGATTTCGAGAAAGTGATGATCTTATTGAGATTGCTAGTTTATTACTATGACCGTTATGAGAATGTAGGATAGTAGAGTAGGATCTTTTCTATGGCGAATGTTCCGTCCTTCATCTGCAGTTCTCTAAGTCTCTTTATAAGTCCTCTAATGTGACCATTTGGTGACCATAAAGTTCCTTAATGATGGACGTTACAAAGTGTGTGTGAGATATCCTTTGACCAGATTATGTAACATTTCGACCTTTGCTGCTGTACAATGGCTCTATTACTGATTGTGTATATTGCATAGGTCGAACTGTTGGTGTAGAGGTCGAAAGTGATGCCTTGAACTGAGGAAAGTTTGGTTATGCCTTTAGTAGTACTTTTTGTATGCTGATGAGATCGAGGGTAAAGCTTGAATCTGAGATACGAAATAAGCTATTGCACTTCCTGTATGTTAATGAGATCGAGGACGAAGCTTAAGTCTGAGATGCAAAATAAGCTATTACACTTCCTGTATGTTGATGAGATCGAGGACGAAGCTTGAGTCTGAGATACGAAATAAGCTATTACAAGATGGTTCTCAACCAATAACATGAGTGTCATCAGGGATCAGTGGTGTTGGATGAGAAACTCATGTTGTGTATGTTTTTTATTATGCTACGTGCTCTGTTATTGAGCTCAAAATTTTATCTGTAGTTCAAAGATGAGGCATGAGCTCGAGATGCAGAATAAGCCACTACAACTAACCCCTCTCAACCAACAATACGAGAATGATTGTAGGCGAGTGGTGTTGGTTGAGAAGTATCATTAAATGCTGTAGTTATATCTAAGGTTCATTTCCAATATAAATTTATGAATCTCTGTTGGTATCTGTTGGGTTTCCTAGAACCCATGACTGTAGTCAAATATTATTGCATGGGGAATCCATTTGACGTTTGAAATTTAGAGAGTCTGTTTTGAATGTTGATCCACGTATAAAAGGCACTCTGAATTGAATGGTAGGAGCAAACCCTTCGTCTCTGATCTCTGCTCTCTTTGTTTACTGTAGTAACAATGGTGACGACTAGGACTCAGGCCCGAGAGTCTAGGATCCAGAGGAAGATGGAGGAATTGCATATCAGGTATTTTGGTTATCAATTGTTGCATTGGCCTACTCCAATTTATGTTTCTCCTACTTTTTATCGTATGTCTTATGAAGATGTGTTGGAGGCAGAGGATGACTACTTTCAAATGGTACATTTTCATTACCTATTGACATATGAGGCGGAACGTCGTAACGGTCTTCGTTTGTTAGCTGATAAACTGTATCAAATTGAGTTGTTATAGTATAAAAGAGGGTTGTCGTTCTTCAAGGATGCGTAGATAATAGAATCGTGTTTCTCGTATCAAATTTAGTAAATATAAATTATAAAGAATAATATGAAGATTTGATCATTGATAAATAAAGAACTTATATTGATTTATTCCAATAGAGATTTCCCAAGATTCCCCAAAACATAATACATAATTCTCTCTAGAAGAATACAAAATTCAAGCTGCGTGGTTCCCAGAGAGAAAAGATGACCCCCTGGAATCTACAATTCTCTCTCTCTCTCTCTTTAACCTAACTAAAAATCATCATCTCCCTCAACCACTCCTGATTTTGTGAAGATCTTTTAGCCAGGCTTGACTACTAAATCTTCTAGCAGCTCCAACAGCTCTTGGCACAAGGTCATCTTTAACAGCTCTTGACAACAGATCATCTTCAACAGCTCTTTAGCTTGTAAGAGTTGGGCTTTAAGAAGGGTTTGATCACAAATGTTTCTTTACCTGCAATAGTCAAACATACTTCAATTAGGCCTAGTGAAACATAAAATAAATTCCTAGATAATATAAATTAAAGGACAAAAATATGCATTTTTCATGCCTATTAAATACCCCCAAACTAACATATTGCTAGTCCCTTAGCAAAAGAAACGAAAACTAAATTCTTTCGTGGCTTCTTACGATTGCATTTAGCGTATGCAACAAGCCTTTCAGCCTATAGGTTACCCATATAGGACGAGTTGTGTCTTGTGAGGGTTTTCAATGATTATACCCACAAAATTTTATCACAGACGTTCTGGTATTATAAACAACTAATAATTATTGCTCCTGGTATCTTTAAAAATTGATTAAATTCATATCAAAGATATAACACTTAAACAAGGGTTAACCATTAAATATGTTTAGAATTTATCAAGTCAATTTTTACTACTATCAGATTAGATTAAGCTTCAAAATTTTATCCTTTTGTGTAGTAAATTAAGTTTTTGGAATCAAGGTGTTTGATAATCCTTCCAAATAACTTTAGCCTTATCTTGAGTACGGTGGAAGAAATTTAGAAGTTAGTTCGACAAGTGCCCTAGTTTGTTCGTTCTCTTTTATTGATCTTTCAGGGAAAATATATATCCACACAAGTTTTTCAAGGTAAGACGTTGCATTTGAGTTTTCATTTGTTTTTTTTTATTTTTACTTACAACTTGCCCTCCTTCTCATAGTTCTCAACTATACTCATAGAGACTCGTTATTTTATTTTTTTAGTTTCTTACTTTCACATTGATTCATGGCTTGCCTCAAGATTGGTAAATTTTTTTCCTCTTTCAGTTCTAAATCTTGCGAGGGGCCTTGAATTGTGAATGTATCTTCTTCTCTCTTTTTTTTCCTTTTTTTTTCTGAGTATGTCAGCTTCGTGAAGGAGCCAATAACTTGTGAAAATACATACAAACCCTTAGTATGAATTTATGAGAAACAAAGTTTTCTTAGGTAATTGTCTCCCTCGTTACAGATTCTTCCTAACCCAAACAGTTGATTAATCAAAAGGTGATAGTTAGTTTTAAAAAAGCCTTGATAACATAACTACGTGAAGTGCAATTATAAGGGTTATTTTCTTCTGAAGCACATCTAATAGGATGATAGTACCAAAAACTTAAAAATTCTTAACGCACTAACAATTTACAGTTTAAAATAAACCATAACCTTATAATTTTATCCCAAATGAAATTTTATGATTCTAAAAATGTCAAAAGATCAGAGTATACAAAAGATGTGTCTACAATACTAGAATGCCCTAGAATAACAACTTTTCTTGAAAAAGTTATAAAAATTTTATTTACCCTCACCCTTAAACTGAATCAGCATGTGTCCCCACAGTTGCAATAAATGAAAAGAACAGGAGAAAATCTAAAAATATTACCAGAACATAATAAGGGTTACCTCCTGTAAGTGTTAAGTTTAACATCTTCAGCCAGACTCACAAGATATTCTCAAAAGTATTACTCACAATACTCTGGATCATATTGCACTCGAGTGGTTCAGAATTTGAAGGAGAATGTGACGTATTAAAGATATTCAATTCTACTGTCATGTTCCCGAAGGTCAACTTCATGATTCTATTGCGGCAATTGATTACCACATTAGCTGTTACCAAAAAGAGGAGACCAAGAATCACAGGGATCTCGTCTTCAGAGTTTGCCACTGGCTCAGTATCGAACACAACAAAGTCTACTGGATAAACAAACTGCTCAATCTGGATCAACACATCTTCAATTACACCCTTAGTTATCTTAATAGATCGGTCAACTAGCTGCAGGGTCCTATTGCTGGGATTAAGCACACCGATATCCAATTGCTTATAGACAGAGTAAGGAATAAGGTTCACGGTGGCACCTAAATCAAGTAAAGCTCTTCCTATCTTACGGGTCTCAATCGAACATGAAATAGTATGGCATCCCGGATCCTTGTATTTAGGAAGGGATTTACTCAGAAGGACATAACTAACATGTGCATCTAAAAGAATAAACGTATCACTCTCGTGAACCTGAAAAGCATTTTTCGGGACATGTATGCGCCCCTTTAAGGTGCAAAGATCTTTGAGAAATTTTACGCAATTTGGAATATGCCTTATGGCCGTAAGAATAGGAATGTTAATCACACAATGCTTAAAAATATCTAAAATCTCCTCATAGGCATTGCCCTTCATAGCCAGAGTTAACTGCTGAGGAAAAGGAGCCAGTGGCTGAACATGTGTTATCACAGTTTCTTCCTCACTCACAGGTTCTTCTATGGGTTTACTTTGAATTTTCAGCTCGGGTTCCTTAGGCATTACTACCAGATTATCAACTTTCGTACCACTCCTAAGAGAAATGATGGCGTTGACTCCATCACGATTGGAAGATCTAGGATGTTCAGTATTCCCTTTAGGATTAGCTTGAGTTTGACTGGGGAACGTTCCTTTGTCTCTCGTGCTTATCTCAATTTCCATTTGACCTATTTGTCTCTTAAGTTTGGCAATAGATGGCTGAGTTACTTGCATAAATGCCTTAAGAGTATCTTCTAAGAACGTGGTTGGAGTAGGCAGATTCCTATTGTGCGGAGGAGCATAAGGTATATTAAGGGGAGCTTGGTATGACGGATTTTGTTGCCACGAGGAATTAAACTGGTAATGGTTCACTTGGTTGTGCGGTTGATAAGGAGTGCTATCAGAAGAACCTCCTTGGTGATTTCTACTTCCCCAAGAATTGTTGTTAGAATTATTATTTCATCCACCATTGAAAGGTTGGCTATTGGGACGTTGATACATGGCATTGAGTTGGTCTTTCCTACCCTCTTTTAAACCAAGCACGTCAGGGCAATTTTGGACCGATGGTTCAATCTTTCACAAACCACACAAAGTGGTATCACCACATGGTTAATAGAAGAAGTGGTATGGATCCCGATCTCTAAGTTTTCAATTTTATTAAGAATAGTTTTAAGAGTGGCAAACTCTGAATTAGAGTCCACTTGGTGCACATTTGCACCGTGACAAGGTCTTTCCTCTCTCATAGTTTTCCATTGGTAGATCTTATCAGCTACATCATTTAAAAATTTCCAAGCTTCGGTGTCAATTTTCTCATCAAATGTACCTGCGTATATAGACTGAACACGAGCTCTAGTGCTATAATCTAGACCTTCATAGAGAGTTTGAACTATATCAATCAATTGAATCCTGTGATGTGGGCATCCTTGCTCTAAATCCCTAAACCTTTGTAGGTAGTCATATAATGACTCTCCTCGGTTTTGCGTGAAGCTATAGATACTCTGTCGTATCTTAGCAGTTCTATGGTTAGGGAAATATTTTTTCAAAAACTCCTTAACGAGTTGTTCAAACGTGTTTACAGAGTTCTCCTCAAGAGTATACAACCAATCGTGTGCGTTTCCCATAAGAGAAAAAGGGAACACACGTAATTTGAGAGAATTCTCTGTAATACGTTCAAAGTTTAAAATAAGCATATGATCCCTAAATTCCCTAAGATGGTTATACGGGTTTTCAGTGGGACTACCATGAAATTTGGGAAGCATAGACAAGAATCCCAGTTTTAACTCAAAGTTTCCTACATTTCTAGGAATCACAATACATGAAGGTTTACTCACATGATGGATTCTCTCTGTAGCAGCAACAGCAGGTTCGGGATCGTTCCTAGTAGCAGCAGGACCATTAATCACATCAGTCCCGCTCATATTGATTCTAGCAACGTTCTTAGTCCAAGCTTGGGTGTTGCCCCAATCTAACATACAACTCAATCAATATATGCGAACACACTAAAAGACCTAAAAGTGATGCAAGCACTCAAGAACGTTTTACTGGTCTCTTTTTTAAGTTAAGTTGTGAACCCGGTCTCAGGGTCTAATGCTCCTACTCCTGACAGTAGATCAGTTTGCACTTGAGTTGTTTTTATTTGCTTTGGCGATAGCTCTCATGCTATCTAGTCACCTAGATACACCTGTGCTGGAAGGTGGGGCAAACCGTATAGAGTCACCTATCCACACTAGCTATGCCAGGGAACGTACGTCCTCCAGTAAACATAGCCACTTATCAAGTTTTCCTGTTGAGCATGTTGCTCCAGGTCCGAGCGAAGCCTTTTGATTAACTATGTTTTTTATGGCTTCTTATCTGAATTTTTTTAAAGCGGTCAGGACTATCGATGCCAAAAAAGATTAAAAATTGGGTGATGAACTCCCAGAGTCTTAATGCGTGGGCACGCATGGGTGATGAAATCCTGTTTTGGTTCACCCTTATTTGGGCGTTGTTGCAAAAATTAAACATTTTATCAATCAAACAATAGTTGCACACGATGTACCGCGACAGGGAGGGTGCGGTGAAAAGATGATTACCTACAGGGTAGCCTTTTTAGGGGCACATTTGGTTACCCTGGTGAAACCGTTGGGAAGGCCTACTCAGAATCGTTTGCGAAGTACGCGTTAAAATAATTTCCGGCCTAAGTATGGGCTCCGAAGCTGTACCTGCAGCAAAGTACAATTTCTTCACCTTACAGAGCGTCACTCATTAAACTTTACATAAACATTTTCTCAATCCTTACAATATTAAAAATACATTAAAAAAAAGATTTAAACAACTAGAAGTCTTATTGGCTTTGTCGTTTTTCTTTGATGTTGGCTTTGCACTTTGCTTTAATCAACCATGTCCATCTCCTTCAATAACTTGAAAAATAGTACTTATGTATGTTTGTTCGTGAACCAAGTATGCAGTATAAATGCTACCCAACTGTCTTAGATCGAGCAAAAGATACCGTCGTTCCCACAGGAATACATAGGTAGAGCTTTTAAACTACAGTTATTAAACCAGATTTGTTCTTAGCAAGAACAAACTCTATGATACTTTGTGGATTCGAGCAAAGTTATACAAAAGAAACTGTATGATGATGAAAATTACAAAAACAATCCCAAGCTTCAAAGATTCAGCAGTTTATTAGCAGCGAAAACCGTCGGGTTTACAACGCAATAAATATCAATTTCAGCATCCAGAAAGAGGCAGGTTCCAGCAGTAGCAGTAAACATGAGGTAGATTGTACTCCGACAAACAGCAACTGATTGTAACAAACAAAACTAATTGTAACAGCAAATAATGTGATGACAGGAGCAACAACAATAAATACACTAGTACAGCAAGCTATTCAGGCAGCAAAGAGGTATTTAGCGCAACAACAATAGCAAGGTGTTCAGCAATCTCCTGTCGGTAATAAGCAGCATGTCTGAGTTAGGTAGCAACAATGGTAAACAGCGGCAAGAATTACCGGTTTGCAGCGTTGGCAGAATGAAATGATTACAGTCAGTTTTAAGAAACTCAGATTTAAAGAACTTATTGCATTCTCAGGTAGTTGGATGAACTGAAATAGTAACTGCTCCGACAAGGTAATAAACAACAAAACCCCAATCTTCACCTGCAAACAATAGAACCCCAATTTCCAATTGCAAACAACAAAACCCTAGGTCAAAATCTGTCAAGAGCAAGGTGCGAAACAGAAATGCTAAGCTTACGAAATTGGAAACCCAAACTTACGAAATTGGAAGCCAAACTCAAGAACAAACCCTCTTAATTGGGCAAAAGTTGAGTTCAAGAATGAAAGAAAATCAGGGTTTGAAAGTGAAGCTTACAACCTCCAAATTAAATGTGTTTATCAGAGGAAATCAGAGCTTAAAACCCCCAAATCAGAGAGGCTTTAGTGAGATCTTGTAAACCCAAACGCAATGTAGACCTAAGCGCAAAGCGTGCGAGAGATCAGTCGGTTGTTGCGTTCATCGTTATTGTTATGTTTTTGAGAGAGAAGATCAGTTGGTGTTAGAGAGAGATTTGTAGAGAGTTTTGTGAAGAGTTTAGAGAAAGAGAGAGAAACGTGCGGGAGTTGGAACAACTTTAATACTATGGCCTGTCACTTGCCTGACATTACTCCAGCCTACACAAAACGCAGATAAATTAAATACCTCAAGCCGAACAAAACAAAGAAAACAAAACACTAATAAAAACAACGAAAAACTCGTTAAACGGAACAATAATTTTATACTAGAAATACGATTTTAAAATTGAATTGCATCCCCGGCAATGACGCCATTTGATAAACCGTATCAAATTGGGTTGTTATAGTATAAAAGAAGGTTGTTGTTCTTCAGGGATGCGTAGATAATAGAATCGTGCTTCTCGTATCAAATTTAGTAAATATAAATTATAAAGAATAATATGAAGATTTGATCATTGATAAATAAAGAACTTACATTGATTTATTCCAATAGAGATTTTCCAAGATTCTCCAAAACATAATACATAATTCTCTCTAAAAGAGTACAAAATTCAAGCTACGCGGTTCCCAGAGAGAAAAGATGACCCCCTGGAATCTACAACTCTCTCTCTCTGTCTTTAATCTAACTAAAAGTCCCCATCTCCCTCAACCACTCCTGATTTTGTGGAGACCTTTTAGCTAGGCTTGACTACTAAGTCTTTTAGCAGCTCCAGCAGCTCTTGGCACAAGGTCATCTCTAACAGCTCTTGACAACAGATCATCTCCAGCAGCTTTTTAGCTTGTAAGAGTTAGGCTTTAAGAAGGGTTTGATCACAAATGTCTCTTTCCCTGTAATAGTCAAACATACTTCAATTAGGCCCATTGAAGCCTAAAATAAGATCCTAGATAATGTAAATTGAAGGACAAAAATAAGCATTTTTCATGCCTATCATTGGCGGGGGAGGCCGTTAGAACTGAAGATGAAGCGACAAACATTTAGCCGAGGGAGTCTCGTCGATATCTTACTAATGAATGGGTTTTGTTGAAGAAATGAGGCCTTCCGTCTCTCTCTAGCATGTAGGGAGGTGATGAGGATGCAGATGATCATTTTCTTCCATGGACCATAGTTCTTTGGCCATGAAGAAGATCTTTCATCTGTGATGCCTATTTCGGACTTCCCTATGTCTAGCAGCATGGGATCAAAGTTTAGAATATGTTTCTTATGTGGACTGTTCGTGCCTCAAAGAAGATTTCGAGTTGATACTTGATGTAAATTAAAGTTATCTGTAATATCTATGTACTATGTTGTAAAGTATTTTGTAAGAGAAACTTTTCGACTGAATAAAATATTTGTTTTCTGTTATGATGATACTTTGTCTTGAGCTTATTTGTTTTACTTTCTGTTTGTACCGTAGGCGTTGGTAACATAGACATTTAGGTATCATGGGTATGAAGGGAAAAATAGTAGTAAGAGTTAAGGTAAAATTAAGAGGAGGTCGAGTTATTGATGCGAACTTGATGTCATATTTATGCGAGTTGTGGGACAGGGTTAATGTGGTGTTGTGTGTGTGACTGCTGAGTTAGATGTCATCTTGTTTGTTACCATGTACAATGTATGAGGGAATATTTTGTGTTATGGGAATAATGATATGTCATAATATTCTATATAGATATTCTGCTACACCAGAAATGTTCACAAAAATATTTCTCTGAGGAAAATCTGTGGGGTGACTGATTCTATGAAAATCTTAATTTGTCTATAAGTAGGGATTCCTTGCTGTAGCTATTTGCATTATTCTGGGGTTGTTGTGTTTGAGCATGGTGAGGACTCGTTCTCAGCGTACGCATCAGGCGGCAGATGGCCGGTTTCATATCAAGGTTGTTTAACTTCGTGAACGTTATTTTGTTACTTGGCTTATGATGCTGTTTTTCTGGAATGGCCATTGAATCTGGTCGGGTTGGATGATGAAGGCAGGCGTGCCGAACATGATCGTTTTGTTTGGTGTAATATTTTTTTTAAGTCTCTGTTGGATCCCCGGGTGTGAGAGCTGACTGTTCGACAGCTTGCATGCAATAAGATCGTAGAAGATGATGTAAGGGCAGCGAATAGGTAGTTACTTTTGTGCGGGGAACCGAACCATCAGGGTTGCTTTAGATGTAATTGGGGAGCTTGTTGACCTCGAAGTCTTAAGACTTGTTAAAAGTAATCTGTTATGAGAGCATTTTGTGGTTGAGTTTGAATAAATGTAATATGAGAGATCGTGTGAGAATAAAGTATGAGATGTTACGATCTGGTTGAATAAAGTATTTTGTTATATTGATTGTGTACGGATACTGTGTATGACAGCTGTAGGGTTTTAACAGCTGTATGAATATCTTCAAAATTTTGAAAATTGATCTATTTTAGGAATGTTTGTACGATCTTGGTAAAGTATAAGTAAGATGATTGGTCGATTTGGTACTAGACTGAGAAAAGGTGTAGGGTTTGTAATGGTAGATAACAGAGATCATAGTGAGGAGGGCAAACGTTATCACAGAAGTCATGATGATGTTGTGAAATGAAAAGACGTGCCTGTAGCAACAGTGGGGATGGCTGACATGTGTCAGAAGGAGCCGTCGCTTCATAAACCGAGGGAGAGTATAAAAACTTGTCTCTCTCTCTCTCCCCCATAAATTGTTTACAGTTTCAGAGAGAGAAATAAGTAGCCCAAATATCATTGTCAAGGAGAGGATGCGTTTGAGTGTTGATTGTGATTTGGGAAAAAAATCTTCATCGAGTGATAGGAGATTGTTAGAGAGGCAACGAGAACGTTCGTATTCGAAGAGACGTCCGGGTAAAGCAGATGATTGCTATTCTGCAAGTATAGGTTGGTGATGGAAAACTTTTATCTGTTTGATTTTGTGAGGAATCTGTGTTATGTAGTAATCTATAAACTTTTGTAATCTGTATAATTAGTTTTAGAATCTGGGGTTTTAGAGGATTTTGAAAATAAATATGAGAGAAGGCCTGTAATATAGGAATTGTGGTATGCGTTTTGATCCAGTTAGAGAGAAAAAATACGTGTGTTGGCGAAGAAGAAGGAAATTTGAAATGATTTTGATTTTGGTTTTTTTTATTTTGGGAATTAGAAAAATAAACGTGTTGACTAGGTAGAAGGTGGGTCTGTTTGTAATGTAGTGATAATAATAAAATATGTCTATGTATGTAGGTTCAGTATGCGTTTTAAACCTAGTATTCCTGCTAGTAAATTTGTAGTATCATCCAGTTCTGAGGAAATATCATCTTCAGGAAGGGGGGATGAGTATAGTGTAATGGAGGAAACGGTTAATAGTGTGGGGGCGATGATAGAGGTGGTGGGGCCCAGTAGATCTGTGGGTGTAAAGGAGAGGGAGGATGAAAGGGAGAAAGAGAGTCTTTATCATATACCTAGAGGGGGTGGATGTTGGGAAAGAGTACTTGAGAAATATAAAGAAATGTCTAGGAGAGTGGGGGAGGTACGTGGAGGACCAAGGTCTCTGGTTCAGAGCCTATGTCTCTGAAAAAGAGGATGAAGCAATATACTATCAAGTTCCATGTTTGAAAAAGTAGAAGAAGAACAGAGGTATTAGTGAGGGGGTTAACCTCTTGTATTACAATGGGCTTGGGTTATCAGGCCCAAGGGGGGGGGTTTATGTCTCATGAATCAGGTTGTATACGGCCTTAGAATTCCGCTGACCTACTTTCAGAAAGGGGTTATGAATGCATTACAGTGCTGCCCTGCCCAGCTAAATAGGAATGTGTATGAGATGATGAGGGTTTATGAGGCACTGAACGAAAAATGGAGGAAGGAAGGGACTGGGAAGCAGTTCGCAGCTGAAGATGTTTTGAAGTTTTACAAGTTTAAATATATAGAGGGTCGAAATACTGGTTACCTATATAGTGATTCGACTAGGCCGAAGTTCTTTGATTTTGAATCTGTGGGTAGACCATGGAACGACCACCTTATGTGGGTTGAGGGTAACTGTTTACAGGTTCCAGATAAGCCAGCGCTCAAGCTGAACCATAGATATTATAATCTGAGTAAGTAATGTTGACCAACCTTTGAATAGTCAATAATTATGTCTACATGCTGTTTAACTGATGTTTTATTTCTTTTTAATTGCAGAGCCCAAACCGTTGGCTACTCCGGATAAGACCAGTCTGCTTGATTATGTTGCTTACGATCAGGACGAGCTAACAAAGGTGCTCAATGAATTGGGTATTCAAAGACATAAAATAGTAGATTTGGTAGCGCCCAAAGTTTAGCGAGCTCAAGAAAAATGAGCTATGGCCGAGGGGAAAGCTGTAGAGACCGTTGTTGACTTGCTTAGTCCTCCACCTTTTGTACCTCAGACTGCCAAATAGATTATTCGTACAGTCTGAAGGCCAGCACAACAGAGTACCTCAGCCGTTGGGGCTGTCCGCGTAGAACAAGAGATCGCAAAGCCTATTGCTGGTGGTGTGGAGGAAAGACCCGAAATGAGCGTGTCTGCGCTTGGGGATGCTAAGAAGAGTTCGTTAAAGAAAAAATGGAATTTAGAGGAGGACGGTCACCGAACTCACCCTCTTACTGCGGCCAAGATGAAAGAGTTAGAGCAAAAATATTGTCTTATGGTTGGGACGAACTCACAGCAGCTCGAGGATGAGTATCTCGGGCATACGTTCGCGGTATGTGGTTGAAAACTGTTACTTGATGTTGCCTTCGAACTGAATGAAACTGTTAAACTGACCCTTCTTTTTTGTTGTATTGGAAGGTATCAACGATGCTGAAAGGGGTCTGACAATATCTGGACAAGAGAGGCCAAGAATTTGATGCTCTAACGGCGAAGTTCGAGGCTCAGTCAGCTCGCGTGAAGGAGCTCGAGGGTGACCTTCAGTTGGAGAGAGAGGGGAGGGCTGCAGATGTTACTGCAGCTATAAAAAATTTTAGTGATCTGTCAAAGCATGACGAGCTCATGTCTGATGCAGTTGCAGCAGCCTTAGTGGAAAGAGACCACTTTTTCAACTCGTACTATTATTTTGGATTGAGTGTTGATGATGTGGTGCTGACCCGGAATGGTAGATATGCAGAGATTGAGTTCCCTGCTGAGGATGAAGAGATGGCTGATGATGCTGCAGGTGTGTCTGAGAAAGCGTCAGACCTTCCTCCAGGCAGTGCAGAGCCAGTCCATAGTATTGAGCAAATAGTAGACCCTTTGTTGGAATGTGCTGAAACAGTTCCCTCTCCAGGGAAGACGCTGAAATCTCCTTCTGAGGTAGACATTAGCAAGCCTCTTTAAATGTTTTGTAGTATCTTGTCTTCTATTTTTTAGCTCGCTTGATTTGAATGTGATAGTACTATATATAATCATGCATTGTTTTTCGTTTTGAGTGATATTTTGAAATATGTTTTTCAGGAATGTTTGTATTGAAATAAGATATCTGTAATTTGTGTAGGAGATAGAGCGTTTGAGAAAAATGAACTCCGAATTAGAGAAGTCGTTGAGTAGAGTGAGGGACTCTGTGGCCCGTATACAACAGGTACCTAACAAAACTAAATAAGGTAATTTAAGTTGAATTCAGAGAAAACCTTTAAAGAGTTATATGATATGTAATGTAAATATGCTAAGATAAAAGTAGAGAGAGGCAAGGTGTTAAGAATGGAAGAAAAAAGGGGGATATTAGTTTGAAAGCTGAAAGAATTTACTTGTTTTAATGACCTAAGTGATAAGGCGAGATGTCCGAGTATGTTAATTGCTCTGACTTTATATTTCGAGGTGGAAGTAGATAGTTAACGAGGGTTAAAACAAGCTTATATAGAGCTTTTAAGGGAGAGAGGTGTAGTACCAAACCCAGCTCGAGTTATGTTTTTAGCTCAAGAAGTACGCAATCGTCATAATATAGAGGTAAAAAAGTACTGCTCGAGCTGGTGTGTTTGTTGTATGGGGTGATGTAGAAACTTTATTTAATACGTTTGGCTTTTTGTAGGATCGGAGGGCCATACGGATTGTGATTTTTCAGGATAAGGAAAGAGCAAATAGAGGTCGAAATGCAATTAGAGGGTAAGGTAAAGGGGTTACAGGATGAGCTATCGCAGCACTTGGAGCTAAAAATGTATAGCAACACGGCTATCGAAAGAAGTGGTTGTTCGAATGAGGGTAGAGGTGGATGTGAGGGTTTTAGGTGTGCTGCTGAAAAACATACGTCAGCGGTTGCACAAAGCGTAAATGATATTGAAGGAGCACCTATACCCATCGCGAGCATAAGTCGCTGCTCGAACGAAGCATGAGCGTCACATAGACAGTGTTACTGAGTTTTATGGGAGAGAACTATCTAGGGCAGATAATATATTTAGGAAGTTCGTAGAGGAATGTGGGAAGGATTTTGAAGTGGAAAATGCCAAAGTAGAAAACCTATGGTTTATCAAAGGTGAAGGAGAAATTGTTGGTGACCACTCCCTTCCTAGGTCGTGGAAGGAGCTGCTTGAAGAGGAGGTCGAGAATCTGATACCTCAAATGCGGTGTAAACAATGTCAATAGGAGGTTGTGACTATTACTACGCCGGTAGATATGCAGGCGTTAAATTGGAAGATAGCGAGAGACAAGCTGCAGTCGTCTCCTATCGGGAAGAGTCACAAATAGAGTACTCTTGTCCTGCATTGACGAGTCCTTCATACTATTTGATAATAAATACAATCTATATTTTTTGTGAGAACAGAATGATGTATCCAACTTACTCTGATACCATATTTTTGATGTAGTCTTGTCAGCTGTTATATGTGCTCTCTTATTATGAAAAACTATTATAAATGTAATCTGTTAAGAATAGGTGGAGCTGAATGTTATACATTGTCAGTGCAACGCGTTACGTGCCAAGAATGATCAAATGCATGCAAAGCTAAGATCGAGTCAGGGTACCGAAAAAAGTACTATTGAAGGTAAAAAAAAGTTAAGGGCAGAGATGACTGAAACTCTTGAAGAGAAGGAGGCGGTACTGTCTATCAGTTTGAGAAAGATAGAAAGTTTAGAAGAAGAGATAAGAAATGGGGCTTTGGATTTGGAAGTAGCTCGGGACGAGCTAGTCAACAAGATGTACAAACGCAAATTTCAAAACTACTGGTCGCGCTAGAGGGGGAAGGAAGTAATGAGAAAGAGTTACAGTTCCAAGTTAATAAGCTCGAGGCGGAGATAAGCGATATTCGAGTTCATGCTCATAAGTATGAGGTAAGGTCCTCGAATCAAAATGAAGTCATAAAAAAGGATTGGAATAAAATATGTGAGCTTGAGCAGACTGTGCAGTCGTAGCATCTGGACATCTTGGAATACCAGTCCAAAAATGATAGACTTTGAAGCGTGAATACGAAGCTAGATGAGGATCTGTTACGGTTGGAGATAAGTTATGATTCGAAGAGGGTAGAATGTGCAGGCTATGAAAATTTGATATCTCTGATTTATCATATGGACAAATTTATGACAGTGCTAGAAGCTCAAAATTCAGATGTGTGTCGTGCAAAACGACGAATGGACAATCATTATAAGCAACTGGAAAATGCACTGAAGGAAGAACAACATAAGTTGAGCGAACTCCATCTCAGTAAACAGGTTAAAAGTGAGGTGGGTAAAAGCCACGAGAGGGAGATAGTTGCAATAATATTGTTCTTTGCGACTGAATTGAAGATATTGGAAGTTGAAAGTCAGAGGGTATACGATGGTTTGACTGCCCAAGATGTAGAATGTGAGATGGTGGTAATCCGATCTGAATATTTACAACCCATGATTGCCAGGATCGGATCGTTTAAATAGAGTATGGTTAGAGAGGGAAAGAAAATTGTTGTGGGGGGAATGCAAGAATTCATGCATCAGAAGTTACGTAGAAGTGATGTAAGGGATGTGGCAAGACCTTCTAATGTGGGTAATGATTTGAGTGATAGCTCTAGTGAAGAGTGAGGAATACGATTATGTTGTATGTATATGGAACAGGAATAGCAAGATAGATGTATGAAGCAATAGTTAAGGATAAAATAGTTAACTGTACTAACCGTGTGAGGTACCGATGATAATGTATGCAAGGCAACGTGAGATTAGATTTGTTCAACCCAGGCGATAAACGATCTACTACGTATGAGGTGATTTGTGTTGTCAAAGCAACAAACGAACTGTGATGTAATTTGATGATCAGTTTGGCCTAAGCAACAAATAATCTGTAATCTGTGTATAGAAGTACTTGTTGGATATATTAGATGAAGTACTGTAGTGTAGAATAATCGAATACAAGTATTTCATTGGTATAAGATTGACATAAGGTGAACATGTTAGACAGATAGTTTGGCCGAAGTAACAAACAATCTGTAATGTATTTAGATGACCGATTTGGCCGAAGTAACAAATGATCTATAATGTATGAGATGATCAATATGGCCGAAGCAACAAGTGATCTGTAATGTAGTTTAGATGATCGATTTGGCCAAAACAACAAATGATTTGTAATGTATTTAGATGATCGGTTGGGCTAAAACAATAAATGATCCGTAATCTGTGTATAGAAGTTTTGTAGGACTATCAAACACAAGTATTTCATTGGTATAAGATTGACGTACAAAGAATGTGTTCGATAGATCAGTTTGGTCGAAGCAACAAATGATCTGTAATGGATTTAGATGATTAATTTGGCCAAAGCAACAAACGATCTATAATATATTTAGATGATCATTTGCCCAAAGAAATAAACGATCTGTAATCTGTTAATAGAAGTTCTGTATGGCATAGTAAAAAGTACTCAGATGTATATGGATCAAACATTTATCTTTTATTAATGTGAGATCGTCATAGGAAATGATAGATTGATTTGAAGAAAAATACATTATGATAGATTTGTTATCTACGATATAACTTTAGTCTCCTTGTGTTCCAAGGATTAGGTATGTGTTCGCCATGCTCAGTGGCGAGGTCGTAGGAATCGAGGCCACTTTTCTCGATAACGACAAAAGGACCTTCCCAGTTTTTGGATAATTTCCCTGCGTTGGGCTCTTTGCAATGTTTGGGAATCTCTCGGAGGACTAGATCTTTGATTTTGAACTCTCTATGCCGAACGCGTTTGCTAAAAGATCGGGCAAAAGCTTGGTGGTACCTTCCTAAATTCATGATTGCTCTGTCTCGGGTCTCCTTGATCCAATTCACATTACATGCCAACTGGAATTCATTTTCTTCATCGGTCATGGTATGGTCGCGAATAGGGTAATGATACTGAGTAGGGATGATTGCATCTGTACCGTAAGCTAGAATGAATGGCATGCATCCAGTTAAAACTTGGGGTGTAGTTCGATAAGCCCATAACACATGTGGTAACTCTATGATCCAATTGCCCTTCGTTTCTGTTAAGCACTTTTTGATTCCATCCACAATAGTGCGATTAGTGATTTCAGCCTGACCATTCCCTTATGGGTAATACAGATTTGAAGGAGGATGTATGATGTTGTGCTGATTGAGGAATTTGACGACTATAGAACCAACGAACTGAGGTCCATTGTTGATCCTGATAAGATGGGGGCAGCCAAAATGGATGATGATGTTTTCTCGTGTGCGGCATAGAGAAACTGCTTCTACCTACTTAGTGAAGTAATTCGTTACGACTAGCAGATGTTTCCATTTTCCTCGTGTGGTAAAGAACTCGCCGACCAGGTCGAGGGCCCATCTTTTAAATGGCCATACAACATTGCTCGAATGGAGTTCCAAAGCTGGAGCTCAAATTTAGGGACCATGGCATTGACAGGCATCACATCTGTTTGCGAGTTCGATGGCTTGAGCTTTCATTTTGAACCAGAAGATGCCTTGTGTAATAGCTCGATGTGTTAGAGATCTTCCTGCTACGTGGGAACCACAAGTACCTTCATGTAGTTCGTGTAGGAATTTTTGAGCTTCTTTGTAGGATATGCATTCGAGATATGGTCCTGTGACTAGAATTTTGTATAAGAGGCCATTTTCCACGATGTAGCGTTTTGCATTATCGAGTATGCGTTTTCTTTCAGTGGGGTCCTGAGGGAGTTCTTCGTCATTTTTTTTTTCGGTCCCGATATACTTGAGGAAATGTCGTCTCCAATCGTCCTCATCCTCTTCAACGCCCTCAATATTAATAGAATTTGAGCTTATGATGTTAATATTGGGGGTGGATAATACTTTAATCTTGAGATATCGAGCTTCTGAGCCTAGGACTCCTACGAGATATGCGAGGGAATCAGAATGTCTGTTTTCTCCGCGCGACAAATGTTTGATAGAAATTTTCTTTAATTTACTCATACTGCCGACTACTGCGACCGTGTAATCAATCATTTTCCCATTCTTCTGGAATTTTTCTATGTAATGGTTGATAATCAGTAAAGAGTCTGTATTTACGGACAGCTCGGATACACTAATCTCTAGAGACATATCTAAGCCGTGAATCATTGCCTCGTATTCGGCTGTATTGTTGGTAGCTTCAAAATTCAATCGGATTGCCTTTTCGATTATATCATTAGAAGGTGTGATCAGCATGATTTTGATGCCTAATCATGTATGTCCTTAGGATCTATCAGTTAAAAGATACCATCCCTGTTGTGTTATCCAGTCTGCCCTTTCTTCGAGCTGTTCTTCATGAATTTTTGTGTCGTCTTATGTGTTGTCTTCTTCCCAATCAAGATCTTCTACGAGGAAGTCCGCACGGAAATCTGCTACAGCCTGACCCTTTTTAGAATGCCTGGGCTCAAAACGGATGTCATGCTCACCAAGAGTGACTGACCATAGTTGGACTCGTATGGATTTTTCTCGTTTGGATAAGATTTCACGTAGAGGACAGTTGGTCACTACTCGTACTGAGTGGGCTTGAAAGTATTGTCTTAATTTTTGCGAGGTGTAGACGAGAGCTAAAAGTAATTTCTCGACCTTGCTGTATCGGGATTCTACTGGAGTGAGAGTTTTACTGATGAAGTAGACAGGCTTCTCAGTTTTCTCATCAAGCCATAAGAGAACATAACTTAATGATTCTTTAGTAACTACAAGATAGATGGTGAGTTCTTCACCTTCGCTAGGTGTACTCTTCACTGTTGGTGAACCCAAGTAAAGTTTTAGCTACTGAAAAGTTGCTTCGTACTCCACTGTACATTCGATCTCGTGGTCCTTCTTAGGTTTCTGTTTTGTCGTCCCCTCGCATAATAAGTTAAACAACCATCAACAACGATCGGACAATTATGAAACAAAATGGTTTATTACAGTAATCTTCCCTGCTAACTTCTAGGAGTCTTTCTTTGTTCTGGGGGAAGGCATAGATAATAGTGCGCGAATGCGATCCAGATCGGCTTCAATACCGCGCTTGCTGATTAAATGGCCCAAGAATTTTCTTGATTGAACTCCGAACTGGTATTTATCAGGGTTAAGTCTCATCTTGTAGAGATGGAGAATATCGAAGGCCGTGTGTAAATCTGCAATATGGTTTTCCTTCTTAAAACTTTTGCACAACATATCGTCTATATAGACCTCAATTGTTTTTCTGAGGTGATCCTTTAACATTTGGGTCATTAATCGCTGGTGAGTAGCTCCAGTGTTTTTGAGACCGAATGGCATTACTTTGTAGCAGTATAGGCCATGCTCTGTAATATAAAAAAATCTCTTAGTCGTCAGGTAGCATAGGTATTTGGTTGTATCCTGACGTGGCATCCATCATTAACAGGAGCTTGTGTCCTGATGTAGAATCGAGCAGGTTATTTATGATAGGGAGTAGAAAACTATCTTTTGGAGTTTTTCTATTCAAGTTGGTAAAATCCACGTACACCCTGATCTTCCCGTTCTTCTTTGGTACTGCTACAATATTTGATATCCATTTTGGATAATTGGCCTTTCGGATAAAACTGACTATGATAAGTTTTTCGATTTCTTGTTGACTTTGTCTCAAAGTCTTGGTGTTAATGTCCTCTGTCTTTATTTAATAGCTACGGCTTTTTCCTTCAAGTTGAGTTTGCGATAGGCCAAGTTCGGATCGATACCCGGCATCTCGTGAAATGTCCAAGCGAAGACATCACTATTGTGGGCAGACGAGTGCCAATATATGTCTCATACTTGGGTCCACTGATTTCAATGTACTCAGCGGTTTCTGCGCTAGGCAGATATTGCCCTGCAGAGTTGACTGTGTAGTTATCTGTAATGTTTCCAGTTATTTTCTATAATTGCTATGTGAGCTGATGTTCGGAAGGTTCCGGTCCAATGATGATAGAATTTTCGCATGCTCGTACTAATTTATGACTTCCTTTGATCTCGAATGTGCCACCTTCCCATTCAAAACGTAACGCCAAGTGATAGGTTGATATAATGGCAAATATATTGTGCAACCAGAAATGTCTTATTATCCCCAGGTAATGGGATTTTGTATTGACAACATAGAAGGCAACTTCGAGTACTACCGATCCTGTGGTGATAGGAAGTATAATCTTCCATACACGTTCCTCCTTAGATCTATTAAAACCGCAGTTATTAATGTCGCTAGGTTAGACCTTATCGGCCAGACCCATCTGATCGATCGTACTTTAAAAAAGGAGTTTGATAGTACTACCGGTATCTATCATCATCGTATGAAGCACCATATTTCGTATTTTCAACATGATCACCATCGCATCATGGTGAGGATAGTTGACATGTCGAACGTTGCAATCATCGAAAGATATTTCAGTTTGCAGTGAGCTGGATACTGGAATTAGATGAGCTTATTTATCTTGCATGGATAAGTCGTGACATTGGGCAACACGTCTTTCTTTGCTCCTGCTTGATTCTTTGATAATCTGAGTTTCCATGAAATGACAGAGTGAGATATGGTATAAATGCTTCTCGGTTACTGGTTCCTCGACTTGTACAGCTTCTGTGGTATTTTTATAACTCCCATTCTTATAACTCTCCACGTCCACTATGTATTCTTGCATTCGTCCATCTGTAAAGATGTATTCTAACAAACGTTGTATATTATACAAGAAAGGTATTTTTCGTATAGACAAATTTGTCCACAAGAGAAAGACAAATAGGGGATGGGTTTAATGATAGGGCGAGATGGGCGGATAAGATCTGTGTTTACTTATTAGTTGAGTAAGGACAATTTAGTCTTAGATACTGGCAGTAGTATTGAGCTACTTTTCCAAAGTACAATTGATTTTCCAAAGTACAATTGATTAGATGGGACTAGCCGACAAAGTTGAGCCTAATGACATTGATGCCAGTGGTTTTAATGGCACCAAAGAAGAACGTGAAGGAAAGATCATACTTCCTATTACTGCAAGACCGGCAACGATTGACGTTATATTTTACGTTATAAACACAAAATCTTTTTATTTAGGAATCATGGGACGCTACTGGTTACACGACATCAGAGCCATCTCATCGACCTATCATTTGGCATTACAGTTTGATTGTAATGGCGGTTTTTATGAAATCAAAGGCAGTCAAAAGCTAGCTCGAGCTTGCAAAAATACTGCAACCATCGTGATAGAACCACCAGAAAAACATGCCATATAGCAATTACAGAACACTACAGAGAACTAGCTACCAAGTACATAAATCATAGAATACGTTGAGATCAGTGAAGACAAACGGGATACCTACATTGGGACTTTTTTGCCCACAACAGAGCGAAATACTCTTATTCGGTTTCTAAAAGATAGCAGTGACATTTTCGCGAGGACATTCCATAAAATGCCAGGCATCGACCCAACTTTGACTTGCCACAAGCTTTGCTTAAAAGACAAGGTCGAGGCAATCAAATAGATACATAGGACATTAGCACCAAGACTACAAGAAGAAGTCAATAAAAAGATCGACAAACTTATTGAAGTTGATTTTATTTGAAAACCCAATTACCCTGAATTGATCTCGAACATCGTAATAGTCCCAAAGAATAATTGAAAATCAGAGTATGCGTGGATTTCACATACTTAAACAACCATACTCTAAAAAATAGTTTTCCCCTTCCTATCTGTAGTGGCATGGATTCTGGAAGGAGAATCTTCTCCAATACTTATTTGTAAAGAGAATGCAATAAAGACTAGATAAACAAAATTTTACATGAAAAACTCAGTCAAAGCTGAGAAAAACCATGACCTCAAGGAGAATTTTGATGTAAAATCTAGTATATTGCTAGTTATTACAATCTTTAGAGTGATAGTAGGGTTAAGAAGTAATTGTGGTAAAGTTTATGGATTGTCGTTCTCTTAATCATTTATTCTCTGCCTGTATTTATAGTAGACACAGGCAGTTTACAAAAAGAAAGAAATAGTCTCCTATTCTGGTGGGAGTGGGCTAACTTCACTGATCTCTAATAGCTCTTTTCTTGACCAGACGCAATAGCTACTTTTGGTACTTGTGGTAACTTCTCAAATGTAGACCTTCGATCATGTATGAGTGTCTTCGACTACGCTTTGCTGGCTTACTCTATTCGAATATGGGGAATATGCTACTACAATCGCCCCATTCTTGACATAAGTACTTGTGGTTATGTCGAGAAGAAATTGGAAGCAGAAGGGGTTGCCAAATTTTAAGATGAGTCGTCATTGCCATTTCCGAGGTTAAAGTGAGCTATATTTGGTCAAATCATTCCCGATGCACAATTAATGCGGTACAATGAACCTGGCAGAGTGAAGTTAGATATAAATAGGTGGTTTAAGGGGGGTATGATGGTGGTAGTTTGGAAAGATGTCGCCCCAAGTGTGGCGTAAAATGTTGCCAGAGGATGAAGATGGTGAGGAATTTGAGGTAAAGTTTTTTCCCAGTGTAGGTCTTAGTAATTGTTTCATTAATCATGTCATAGTGTGAAGGGTGGGGGAAGACATTGTTAGAGAATGGTGGTATCTGCTGGATCCATTTAGGTTGTAATGTGGTATGGATGGTACTGAATTGAATCAGTTTGGGGGAGGAGGGATAATTGTTCATGTTGAAGATCATGATTTGATGCTTGGATGGGCCTCCAAGGATCTTGTCGAACGTAGGAGGCTTCTTGCAATTTTTTGTTGCCTTCATCTGTTGAAGCATCTCTTAGAAGTTTAGTGACTTGAGGTTCATTGAACTTCTTAGGACTGTTGCTCCTAGTGCCATAAATAATGCCAGATTTTGGTGAAAGAGGCTTTAATGTAAGATTCTATTAAAAATAAAGAACAGAGTAATTAGTCTTGCAAGTCAAATCTAAAGAGAGAGTGTAGTTTGATATAATGTAATCGAAGGATGTAGTTATCGAATATAATATGTAATAGTTTGTTTATCAAATAAAGATATTTTCTTCGACTTCTTGTCTTATTGTGCTTGTCGATTATAAATTGTAGCATGTAAGTCATCGATAGTCAAATGTCGAACGTGAATGCACATAAAATGATGATGGATTTGTCACAACAACTTGAACGTAATTGACTGAGTTGGTCTAGGAATAAATTTTAAGGTCGATTGATTTAACTTTGAAATTGCAGAGTTCCAAGGCAGAGTAAATATGGGTAAATTGATTGTGAGTGTAGTGGGTATAAATATTCCTTGTTTTTAATTATGAATCTCTCAAGCAAGATGGTGAAGAAGAGATCGCAGGCCCAGAATGAGGTTTACAAACGTATTCAGGCAAAGTACTGGGTACTGTATAGTCGATATTTTGGCTCTCGGAATTGTGACATGCATTTGGAAGATCCTGAATAACTGGATTACGAAGGGATGGGCGTGGTAGAGGTGAAGGAAGCTGAGGAGGATTTTGAGTCTCATTGCAAATTGCAGTATTAGTGTCCACCTGAACGTGTGGGTGACATGTGGACTCGAGCAAAGTTGTTGGTGAAGAGGGAAGATGAAGCTGTAGCGAGGGGTTTATGAAGTTGTAATGTTGTAGACGTAGGGCCCGGTAATGAGGGAATTGTTGTGGCATATGAAATATAATTAAAGTAGTTGTGAGGATAAATTGGTGATGGAATGAATGTGTGGTTTTTGTTGAATATATTATGTACTTGTTTAAAATGTAGGAATGGAAATATGCATTAGTAAATGTTTGTTTGAATGTCGATTAAAATGAGCTGTGTATGTAGTCGAATATGTGCCCATATATAAAGGGATTTGCAGGTGTAGTATAAAATTGGGTAATGAATTAGTAGAGTGATTTATGGCAAGGTGTGTTCCATTAGATAATAGTCTTTACTGCTTTAACGTAATACCCTTCAGCCTGAAAAATTTAGGTGCTACTTACCAACGTCTTGTTACCACCATGTTCAAACCTTTGTTTGGCAAGTCGGTCGAAGTTTACATTGACGACATGTTATGCAAAAGCCTCCAAAAACATACCCATATACATGACCTAATCGAAGTGTTCTCAATACTCTATTCTTATAATATGAAGTTGAACCTAGACAAATACCAATTTGGCATTTCGTTTGGCAAATTCTTGGGCCACCTCATCAGCAAACGTGGTATCGAGATCGATCCCACTCATATCCGCGACCTCATCAATATGACTTCCCCTCGAACTAAAAAGAATGTCCAAAAGGTTGCTGGCAAAATAACCACCCTCAATCGTTTTATATCGAAATCCTCTTACCGTTGTGCTTGGCTTTTCTTCCCCTTACGCGACCAAGGCGTCCATAAGGCCAAAAAGAAGAATAACCCCGAAGTTAATTAGGCACCCGCCTGTGAATAGGCCTTCCTTGAACTCAAAACATACCTTGGTCGACCACCTATCATCAGCACCCCCATCGAAGGTAAAATGTTTTCTTTAAACCTAGTAGTCACCGACACTTCTATTAGCTCGGTCCTTATTCAACTCGAATCCAGTATCGAGGAACCTGTATACTTTATCAACAAAACTTTAAAACCTGCCGAAAATCAATATACCAAGCTCGACGATTACTCCTTACACTCGTCTACACCGCACAAAAGCTTAAACCATACTTTCAGGCTCACTCTATACGTGTTTTTACTAGCTACCCCCTTTGAGAAATCCTCAGCAAGAAAGAAAAATCTAGACGGGTACAACAATGGTCTGTTTATCTTGGTGAGCACAACATTACTTTTGAGAAATAGATTTCTCAAAAAGGCCAAGCAGTTGTTGATTTCCTTAGTGACTTCCCAGTCGAAAACATCGACTGGGAGGAACACGAAGATGATCTACCAGAAGACCAGCCCGAGCAGAGCGACCCTTGGAACTCTAACACAGGTTGGCGTCTATTTACTGATGGATCCACCAGACTAAACGGTTTGGGGATAGGTATTGTTCTGGTCACCCCCTCCAATGAATGAATCGAAAAGGCTGTCAAGCTAAACTTTAAATATTCTAATCATGAGGCCGAATATGAATCTTTGATACACGGCCTCGATCTCGCCCTTGAACTTGGTGTTCCTAAACTTACAGTATTTACCGATTCTTAACTTGCTCCGAGATAGTACAGCGGTAAGAATCATGCCAACAGTCGCATGGCTGAGTATGTTGTGCTTGTCCGCCTGCGCTTGGATCATTTCCCTAAAAAAATTCTATTACACATTACCCTCGAGGTAAAAATAGACATGTCGATGCCCTCGCTTACATAACTGCTATGTTAGGCCAGTATGAATCTAGAACACTCCATATCGAAGTACTCAAATGCCCAAGTATCGACCAGATGGATGTCAATGCCATCAATGCTAGGGGCAAGAGTCTCGATCCTAATAACTGGCGCACACCCATCCTTGCTTATTTCAATAGTTCTACCCTCCCGGAAGATCCCAAGGCCAAGCGTTTGTTACTGGAAAATTACCGTAGATACACCGTTATCAAAGGTGAACTATATCACAAATCCTCAAATGGCGTACACCTTTGTTGCATCTCTCATAACGAACCCATTACCATACTTACCGAATTCCATGAAGGTAACTGCGGTGTCCACACTGTTGGTCGATCTATGGCTCTTCGAGCCATAACACAAGGGTTATTCTGGCCCAATATGAAGAAACAAACTGAAAAGTACGCAAAACAATGACAAATGCCAATGTCACGCTCATGACTTCCAAAGCCCCTCCCAAGACCTCAATTGCAGCCAAGTCATTTGGTCGTTCAAGCGGTGGGCCATTGATCTAGTGGGCACTTTCCCAAAAGCATCGGGTAGACGATAACATATTCTAGTGGCCACAGATTACTTTACTAAATGGGTCGAAGTCGTGCCCCTATCTCAAAGTAGAGAAAAAGAAGTCATCAAGTTCATATGGGAAAATATCATCATGCATTTTGGCTGCCCTCACATGATTTGATGTGGCAACGGTCCACAGTTTGTTGGGAACAAAGTCTGCAATTTCCTCAAGAAGTACAATATCATTTTCTCACCCTCAACACCTTATTACCCACAAGGGAATAGTCAGGTCAAAGCAATCAATAAAACCATAGTCGACGGTCTTAAGAAACGTGTCGATGAGAAGAAAGGCCGATGGGTGCAAGAATTAAAACATGTACTCTGGGCCTATTGTACCATACCAAGAAAGGCGATGGGCTGTACACCTTTCCTTCTGGCTTACAATACCAAAGTTGTGCTGCCTGCTCAGTTTGAAGTACCAACGCGCGACCCTGACCTCCCCGACGAAGATAATGAGTTCAAACCCATATGCAATATGTTATGAATCGATGAAACCAGAGGCCGAACCATCGCTAACCTTGGCCGTTATCACCTCTCTCTCTATAAGTCATACATCAAAAGGGTTCGACCACGCAGTTTCAATATTGGAGATTTGGTACTTCGACTAGTCACACCATCTACGAAACCTCGCAATGCCGGAAAGATAGCCAAATCCTGGGAAGGACCTTATGTTGTGTACGATAAAACTGACAAAGGTTTTATTATCTAATGATAGAAGCTGAAGAGCTTCTACCCAACCCTTGGAACACAATGCAGTCAGCCTCATACAATAGGCTGCGGTCACCACCTTATTTAACTGATGTAAATACAACATAATCAATGAACATATTTTTATCCTCTAAGCTTTATGTCCTATCTCAAAGTGAACCTCTTGGACAAACCTAAGTATCACGCCAGCCTTTCAACCCGACTGATATTTGGGGGAGACCTTGAAATTTTTCAAGGTTCAAAATTCTAGCGAACCCGGGGGGCATGAATGGTCGAAAGACCGGACCCTCGAGGATGCATTGGGGCCGACCACATAATGCTTCGTTTAGGCTCAATCTCACGGATAGACCCGGGGGTGACCTTCGAAGTCTAGTAAACTTCTTAGATAAACCTAAGCATCACATCAACCCTTCGACCTAACTGATACTTGGAGGCAACCTTGAAGTTTTTCAAGGTTCTAAATTTGAGCAGCCCCGAGGGGTATGAATGGCTGAAAGACCAGACCCTCGGGGATATATTGGGGCTGACCACATAATGCTTGCTTTAGGCTCAATCCCGCCAATAGACCCAGGGGCGACTTTCAAAGTCCAGTGAATTTCTTGGACAAACCTAAGTATCACATCAACCCTTTGACCTGACTGATACTTGGGGGCAACTTCAAAGCTTTTTAAGGTTCCAAATTCGAGTGAACCCAAGGGGCATAAATTATTGAAAGACCAGACCCTCGGGGATGCATTGGGGCCGACCACATAATGCTTCGTTTAGGCTCAATCCCACGGATAGACCCGGGGGTGACCTTCGACATCTAAGAGCACCGAGTTGCTCCAACCTAAATATCATGTTTACCCTTTGACTTGACTGATACTCGGGGGTGACCTCGAAGATATTCGAGTTTCTAGTTCGAGCAATCCCGCGTGGCATGAATGGTCGATAGACCAAACACTCGGAGACACATTGCACCAGACCACATCATCCTTCGATCCTCGACGTCAAAGGCTTTCTATACTTTAATTCTCCTACAAAGCTACAAGCATACAGACATACCAGTAATTCAAGTTTAACAAATACCAGCAGGTCAAATTTAATTACATTTCTCAATCTACCTATCTAATACTCATTCTTCAACATTTAACCTATTCAATAAACAGAAGCGGAAATAATATATACGAATTTATTACAGATGACTTTCCACAAATATCAAACAAAATACCTTCTACACAATACTCAGACAGGATTGACCACATTCACCACAAGATTGGCCACACTTTTTCCTTGTTCTTCTAAAATACCCCCTTTATTAACTTCGACAGCAGGGTTTGTTCCTGAAGCATCAGCAGCACCTTCTATTGCAGAACCCTCTGTAACATTTCCAACACCATCCCCTTCGACCATGGGATCAACTACAACATCTCTAGCACCTCCCGCTATAGGGCCCACTCCCATCCCATCTGCCTGGGCAGCATCTTCGATAGCAGGCTCTTTGGTCGAAGGAAAGCGCTCAAAAGTCTCTGGGTTATACCCTAGCCCATCTATAAAGTTCTTTAGAGTCATGGCCGTGTCACACTCCTCATCGTATTACGCCTGGAAATGAACTTTGTTATCCTTCAGCTGCTCCTCTTTCTCAGCCAGCTTCGCCTTCAACACTATTTGCATCTGATTACTATTGGCAATCGTAACTTTGACTTCCCTCATGGTATCGGCTCTAATCTGTAACTTCTCTCATCCTAGCACACCGACCTGGGTCTCCAGTGACATGATGGTCCTCTGTGCGAGTATCAGATTGTCCCTCGCCTACTTTAGTTATTCACTCGGCACCTTTTGGGATTTGTTATAAGCTTGGGCCCAAGCATTCACCTACACGAACACTCGACTACTCAAGAGTTTTCGAAGCATAATTGTAACTTTACAATTTCATAAACACTTACCTGATGCAGAGCCTTGTTCATTTGCCTCCCCGCTTCGTCTGGGCTTGTACCGCAGAGGCTTGACATAGAAGTGACCGTTACCCAAGCGTTCTTCTCCAGTTTGACTTCGCGTCGCCTTGAGTCGACCGGTTCATCCTTATCATTGGCCATCTGCTCATGAGGCCTCTTCCTCAAAGTTGTCTTCGTCTGCTGTACAGTCGAAGCTTCGTCAGTAACCTTACCTTTGCTTGTCTACCGCGGTACCTCGGGGATAGTTTTGGGCACGCTCGACCGTACCATCCCAGGACCTCCTTACCGCTCCCTCGGCACATAGCTCAACTTTTGACTCAACCTATCATAATCCATCTCCCCAACCCTCATCGAAGAACTTACTTCTTTCCTTTTCTTTGAGTGCCCAATAGCTACAGGAATGTCCCTCAGTAAAGTGTCCATCTTATTTTGCCTCTTTCTGATAATACCCAACTTCCCAAACACCCAATTTACCCACTCCTCGTCCTGGTTGATCAGCTCATCAATATAAGTCCCCGGATGCTTCAATGAATTATTCAAGGGACCTGCAAAATAACAAAGACAAGTTCAACAATCAACTCAAACCATATAATAAACAACCTTCGACTATTAACTTACTTGGATTATACAGCCTATGCTTCAGCTTATGTACCTCACTCTTTCTCCTTTAGGATGTTCATCCTCTCTTCGATACATCATTCTCTCGCCTCCATCCTCTTCTAGTAACGTGTGTTTACTGTAGTTTCCATGGTTAGGTTTACAAAAGAAGAAGATGAATAAGGCGGTATAATCACCCCCTAATAACACCTTAAATACCGTGATTAAAGGGAATTTATTACCCCCTTAATCACTACTTACATTAATTACTCTCCTTAATTACTTTCCTCGAAACGGCCCACATTCAACAGTCAACTCTTTAACTTCCCATGCCTAACCGATTTTCTCAGCATGCGCCATCTACACCAATTTATGAGGCCCCTACTGAGAGGGGGTGAATGTAGTAGCCTACTCGTAGCCTTCCAGCACTAGTCGAATACTCGAAGGCTGCATCGAAGCCTACCTAGAGACTCGAAGCCCAACTAGACAGCAACTAAGTCCAAGAAATCTCCCGACATCAATCCAATGACTGAAGACATTATAGTCAAAGCTGAATACGGATGGTCAGCATCATAATTCAGCATCAGTAACATAGAGACTTCTACCATGGTAATACATGGTCGAAGGCAGACATGTTTGACAGCCAGCTCACCAGACATAATAGTGAAGCGAGCCGCCTGATAGCTATAGTGTCAGAACCGACTCCGAGTACAGAACAGTTGTCCCCAAAAGATATGCTTGTAATCTGACCTCCCAAGGTGACTCGGCCCTTTTCTATATCCTATAAATAGGAGGGAAGAGGTACTATGAAAAGGTTAGAAAATCTCTCCCAAAAAGCCTTACAAGATTACCTTCGAATACCCTGTAACTCATTTTCCACTTCAACCTATCTGCTAACTCGATATATATAACATCAATTCTTCAAAATCCTCACTAGAGGTCATGGAGTAAGCCATCCTAGGACTCCACGCAAGTGTGTTACTCCCTTAATATAGTTTATTGTTATCTTATATACTTGTTTAAACCCTAAGTCAAAGAGAACCCCGTGGTATAAGAGCTAGTATCCTCTCTTACAAAACTTAGCTCCTATAGACCCCACGTTCCATTGGACTCGAGAGAGTCCATCTCATCATTAATGGCCTCTTGCCAAAAAATCAACATCTATAGAATTAAGAGCCTCTTAAACGGTAGATGGATCACCCTCTAGAGTATAAACAACATAATCAGGACAAAAGTCCTCCACACGAGCTATCTTAATCTAACTAGATTTTAAATCAGTGTCTCTAGTCTCCACTAACTTAGGTTGTTCTATCCTAGGCACAGAACTATTGGAGGAAGAACCCCCATAATTTCTAGATTTAAATAGAAATCTATCTTAAAAGAAATCAGTATTTAGAGACTCAATGATAACCTTATTTTGCAAGTCATAAAATCTAAACGCTTTACTATTAATCGCATAACTAATAAAAACAGATTCATATGCACGACTAACAAGTTTAACTCTTTTAGGATCAGGAATTATAACAAAAACTAAGCATCCCCAAACCTTAAAATACGAAATATTAGGTTTTCTTTTATTCCATAAATCGAGTGGCGAAATAAGTGACTTAGAGTTAGGAATTCTATTTAATACATAACATACAGTTAAAAGTATTTCTCCCCACCAATGTGGGGCTGCACCTGAACTAACCATAATAACAACTACAAGTTCAGTAAGGGTACGGTTTTTACGTTTAGCTTTACCATTCCTTTCAGGAGAATAAGGTACAATAGTTTCATGTATAATACCTTTAGTTTTATAAAAATTATTGAAAACAGTTGAATCATATTCAGTTCCCCTATCGCTATGAAAATGTTTAATTTTTGTTTTAAATTGGTTTTCAATTTCTGCTGAAAAGATTTGAAACATATCTAGAGCTTCACTCTTATGTGTCATAAGATAAACATAAGTATAGTTCAAATAATCATCGATAAAAGTAATAAAGTATCTTTTTTTATTCCTGGTTAAGACATCGTCTAGTTCACAAATATCTGAGTGTATAAGATCTAGAGGTTCCGTTTCCCTTTGGACAGATTTGTACGAAGTCTTTATAATTTTTGCGTGACTACAAGATTTACATTTCTCGAAACTATCCAAGGGGAACTTATGAATCAACCCCAGATTACCCATATTTTTAATAAGTTTCTTATTAACATAACACAGTCTAACATGCCAAAAATTTAAAGTACAAACAGAGTAAGAAGAAGCAATTTTATTGATATCAATATTTATCTTAAACATTTCATCACAGACATATCCTTTGCCAACAAAAATACCGTTCTTAGTGATCGTGTACTGATCTGATCCTATAGTTTATAGAAATCCAGCCTTGTTGAGAAGAAACCCGAAAACTAAATTCTTCCTCATTTTTGGAGTGTGCAGGACGTCTTTCAGCAAAAGTGTCCTTCCAAAAGTGAAGTTCAACTCTATGTCCTCATTACCGTGAACCTTTGTGGTGTGGGAGTCTCCCAACAGTACATTCTTGTCTACAGCCTCAGTATAGTTCTTAAACCAGGCTTTGTCATAGCAGACATAGCGGGTAGTGCCAAAGTTAGCCCACCACCCTTCTCTTCCACTTATCAGGCTACCCTCTGATATTATAGCAATAAAGTACTCTTTAGTCACATGCGCCTAAGCCCGGGGAGGTCCAGGATGCTTGGGTTTCCGGCAGAACTTAGCCATATGGCCAAGTCTATTATAATTATAGTAAATAAACTGAACATAATCAATTCTAGGAGCTACCTGAGAAGAGGGTCCGCCTTGGTTCCTATTCTGATTCTGGTCGTTCTTAAACTGGTTAGGTTTACGGTTCTGGTTCAGTTTTATGGTTTTTTTATTCGTCTTGAGAATAACATTTCCCTTATCCTTAATGTTTAAGACAATCAGAATCTCATCCTTGATATCTTGTTTTCGTGCCCCTTCTTCTATCCTTAGCCAGACTATCAGACTTTCCATAAAAAAACTCCTTCAATTTGTGCCTGAGGTATTCTTAAATTCTTTCCATCCAGGTGAGAGCTTGTCTATGAGGACAGCCACCTAAAATTGCTCATCGAGCTGAATACCCTCCGACACTATCTCATGAGTTATCTTCTGTAAATTGTGAGACTGGGTAATTACAGATTTGTCATCGACCATCTAAAATTTGAGGTAACGGCTAACCGCATACTTCTTCGACCTAGCCCCCTCGGTGTCATATTTCTTTTGAATTGCATCTCAAACGTCTTTGGCCGATTCCATTACAACATAATAATCATATAGATCATCAGCCAAAGCATTCAGGATATTTTTCTTACAAAGGAAATCCTGCTCAGTCCATTTTTTGATTGTAAGTTCATTTTCAACAGTAAGGGGTGGCTCAAATACTGGTTTTGAGGTTACAGTAACAGAAGCAAACTTCTTAGTGGTAAGGTAAAAGAAGGTCTTCTACTTCTACCGTTTAAAATGCAAACCTTCAAACTTGAATAGTTTGTTTTGGTCGGTGAAAATAGAAGCATGAAACTTATCGTCCTCCATAGCAGAGTAGCAAACGTCTTAAAATTGTTGGTATAATAAATTGAGTTACCTCATTTCCAGCAATGCGTAAGGAACTGAAAAGAGATACTGTAATCTGACCATAGAGAGAGGTTGTAGCCGCACTGGAACAAGAACAGAATTAGGAACAAATGTAGAGCCGAGTCGCAGACAATGTCACTATCTTTAAGACGTATCCGCGTACTGCCCAACAAATAATGTAACGATACACGGTCGCCCCCAGGATAAAATGGCAATTTTATGGTAATAGGTTTCCCTCTTGCAGGAAGAGAACCTTTTGTACTTTGCACTTCTATAGTATACTTGGATTCAGAAATTTATGAAACAGAGAGAGAGAGAGAGGGGGGAAGAACTGTTGTGTATGATGTGTAGAAAATATTGTAAGTTGGTTTTCTTTCATAGATAAAAAAGGAGCCGTCACAGGAGAAGACACGTCATCCACAACGGCTAGTGGGACATGTAACATCTAAGTCAAAGCTCAACGGATAGAACCACAACGGCTAGTAACGTCCAAGTTAAAACTCAATAGATAGATTAAAACGGCTAGTAACGGTTTGATTAAAATAATAACAAAAATCCAATCCCAACTCCAAAGAACTTTTCAATAAAAAGAATAAGAGGCCCATGGGCCCCAGAGTCAAATCCCAAATCCTAAATCCAGAGACCCGAGCCGGCCTAGCCCGGCCCACCGGCCGCCCAAGCGGATGTGTGTAAGTGTATTGGAATAAAAGCCCACCACATACTCACAAGCATCACTTACCCATGTCTACAACCAATGATTAAGTGATATGATATAAATCTCTTCACATTCCCACTTTCAAAACAATGTAGGACTATGTTCAAAGAACAAAAAATAAGCAACCTAACACAAAGGTTATGGGTTTGAACCCTAAAGGGTTAGCTTTCAGTTTTTAGAGATAAAACCTAGCAACTCTTTATTAGAATATTATGTTTGTTACGATACGTACCTCATCTATCACACTTGTTACGAACTTTTCTTTTTTTGAGTCTCTAATAGAAGTTGCATATCCATGTGATGAAGCGAACTCAGAAACATATGAAAGCAACTCCTCTCGACTTGAGAATTTTTTTATCGGTAGTGGAAGCTGTAGGGACTTAACCCTCGAGCTATGGACACTCGATCTCATCTATACCTCAAGCTCCGAAATACTCAATCTTATCCAGCACCAGACTCACGCATAAACAAACACATTACATACACGTCAACAGTTACACATCGACCACGAACTCAAGCAGAGCGTGGATCGTCCACAACATATGTAAACATAACAAGTCAACATATACCTGTCTCCCACGAGCTAGCAGCTACACACTCAGCTGCCCATGACTTCCACTTTTAGGAGAACGTGTTCAAGCACGATGTCAAGCAGAGAGCAGGGTCTATAAAAGGGCAGAGCTCCTAAGGAAACAGGGAGGTAGACAGACAATTCGATACATACAATTATCTAATCTCTAGCTATCTTTTCTTAGATTAACTCTTGTAATCAGATTTTCTCTCTCTCTCTCAAGCAATAATACTATTTTAACAAAATCCTCCACTCGAGGTCATGGTTTTTTACCTATTTACAGGTTTTCCACGTTAAATCCCCTGTGTCAAGTATTATTCCTTATTTAATTCTTGTCATAGTAGTTCTTGGTGTAAAGATCGATTTCAAGCTATTTCGAACTTTGCGAAATCTGGTCCCTACATTTGGCACTGTCTGTGGGAACGCACGGTTTTTCCACGTACTTAAGAACCACGATAAATACTCATCAGTCAAGCAGTATTCAATTATGGTTCAAACACGCCAATCTTCGGAAGTTCAACTTGAAAGTTCAAGGGGGCCTGATCGGGTTGCCGAACTTCAGGCGAGCTTAATTACCGAAGCCGAGAAGCAGAGTCAGCTCGAGCATCTGCTATTGGCAGATCGAGAGCTCTGCGAGAAGGAGTCAGAATGAGATCGTCAAGCTCGAGCTCTGGAGACAAAGAAACAAGAAGCTCAGATGTTAGCTTTTCAAACTGCTCTGAAAGCATTACAGAGCAGCCAACCACGACCAGCCCTGAGAAAACGCGAGACAGTACCAACGACCTCAAGGGTTTCTGTTCACGAGATGTTAGGGCCACATAAGGTACGCAGTACAGACATTTCCAGGATTAATTCTGAGGATCCACAAGCACCGATAGTCTCAATTCATTTGGGACAGGAGGCGCAAACAGATATCAGCAGAGATCGCAGGCCTTCCAAGCAACCAGAGGAAGTCCTGCGACCTCCTTACCGAGCTCTGCTTCTTGAACATATGAGCGAGGAAACAGGTAACCACGTTCCCAGACTCATACGTCAAGCGGTTCTAACAGTTCCAACAGTTCTGATAGTTCCAGCAGCTCCTATCCCTCAGTATTATATTTCTCAGGAGCTCATGGACCAGGGTATCAGGGAGATCATCGAAGAAATGGCTTTAGACGCGAAGGATGACTCGCATAAATTACAAGGTAGTCCAATTGCTAAAGAATTATTTGATATGAATGTCCCAACAGGTTTTCATACACCCAAGATCATCAAATACAAAGGAACCGATCCTGGCCAGCACGTTCAACAATTCCGCGATTCATTGGGTTTGTATTCTAATCTCAATCATATCCTTTGCCAGATCTTTGCTACCAGTCTCCAGGATGAACCTCTCCGTTGGTTCCATTCTTTACCGGAAGGTTCGATTCATACCTTCGAGCAGTTACAGAAAATCTTCATCAAGGCTTATGCCCACAACAGAGACAAAAAAGAGAACTTATATTCTTTTATAAGTCTCAAGCAAGCACAAGTGGAAATGCTTGAGGAGTTCTCCAAGAAGTTTCTTGAACTGGCTCGGAAGGTCGACAATCTAGATCAGAAGACAGCCGTGCTCGCATTCACGAATGCTCTGTAGTTCAATTGCAAAGCTAAAGAGTATCTCTTCCTGAAGAAGCCCAAGACTCTCGAAGATATGATTGAGAAAGTCAACAATTACATCGATCTGGAGCGGATGATACCCGAACTGAATAAACCCGTAAAGGCAGTCCACAACACCAAGGTTCCTTCTACAGATTCCAGCAACAACCGCAGCTCGAGCGATTATGGCGATCATAAGCGAGCAAAGACAGAACCAGGAAGAGACAACAATCAGAGGTCGCAGAAATCATCCAGAACAGTCATACCAAAGTTGAATGCCAAGTTTTCCGTGATCTATCCTGTTCCCCAGAAAGATATATGTTTCCGTCCAGCTTGACCTCTTGATCCAATAGCAGGTCGACCTTATTGCGAATATCACAAGATTAAGCACCACAATACCGACAATTGCTATGGTTTGAAGAAGCTCCTGGATATTATTTTTAAGGAAGGGAGGATGCCCGAATACATCATCGATCTTCCCAGCTATAAAGATGGGAGCTATCTAAAACAAGGTGACGTGACTCAAACAACAGAACAAGCAGAGGAGAGCATCTATATCATTTCTACTGCAGCAATATGATCGAGATCAATCAGGTTTCGAATTCTAACAGAGTCAAGCAGAGGAAGTTGGGCGAGTACTGTGGCCTTGCCGTCCAGGACAAGGAAGTCAAGCTCCTCCCAGAGTCAAGTAATCGTTGAAAGGGAATCACCTTCGAAGACTGCGACATAAGACATGTGAAGTATCCTCATCATGACGCACTAGTAATTATGCTCAAAATGAGGAACTTCGTAATGCACACCATGATGGTGGACACAGGAAGTGGAATTGAGATCCTTTTCCAGAGCACGATTGACCAGATGGGACTCTCAAATCAGGTCGTTCAAAGCGAGACAGACATCAGTGGGTTTAATGGGTCCAAAGAAGTACGAGTTGGGAAGATTACTCTCCCGATCACAGCAAGGCCTACCACTACCGACATCATTTTTTACGTCATCAATGCCAAATTAAAGAATTTGGGGATACTAGGACGCTGTTGGCTGCACAATATGGAAGCCATCCCGTCCACGTTCCACCAAGCACTCCGTTTCAAACATAACAATGGTATTTATGAAATCAAAGGAAGTCAAAAACTCTCTCGAGCTTGCGAGAATACAGTCTCGCCAGTTCTCGACCAGATTGCTGCATAGCAATCACAAAAGGCTGATCACCTCGATGATCAGTCTTTTCTAGCCGAGCCCGTGGAATACATCCAAATCGAGGGAGTTAACGGAGGTACTTATATTGGTACGAAATTAATTTAAGCAGAGAAAGAAGCTCTTATTTCTTTCCTCCAATCCAACAAAGACGTTTTAGCATAGAACTTCCAAGAAATGCCAGGTACAGACCCCTCAAAGTCTTGCCACATTTTAAATATCCGCGAAGGCACCATAGTAATTAAGCAGAAGCAACGCAGGTTATCTCCAAGACTTAGAGACGAGGTGAACAAGGAGATCGACCAACTTATCGAGGTCGGTTTCATTCGAGAAGCCAAGTACCCAGACTGGATTTCTAATATTGTTATTGTTCCAAAGAAGAATGGGAAGGTTCGGGACTGTGTGGATTTTACAGATCTTAACAAACACACGCCAAAAGACAGTTTCCCTCTTCCGATCATTCATCAGATCCTCGACTCTACAGTAGGTCATGAACTCTTATCCATGATGGACGCCGCTTCGGGGTACAATCAGATTCCACTCTTGGAAGCAGATCAAGAAAAAACTACATTTATTACAGAAAGAGGTCTGTACTGTTACAAGGTCATGCCATTCGGCCTTAAGAACACTGGAGCCACTAACCAAAGGCTGGTCACAAGTATGTTCAAAGAATACTTAGGAGAAAAAGTTGAAGTCTATATTGATAACATGCTTTGCAAGAGCCTAAAGAAAGAAGATCACATCATTCATCTCTCTACAGTATTCAGTATATTACGATCCTATAGAATGAAGCTTAATCCCAAAAAATGCCAGTTCGGTGTTCACTCTGGCAAGTTTTTGGGTCATCTTATCAGCAAGAAAGGGATAGAAGCAGATCCAGAATAAATTCGAGCTCTTCTGGACATGCCTTCACCATCAACAAAGAAGGATATACAAAAGCTCGCAGGAAAGATTGCAGCAATCAACAGATTTGTATCCAAATCCTCAGACCGATGGAGATGGTTATTTATGCTACTCAGAGGATCCACTCAACGAGGTAAAGGTTCAAAGAATGAAGATATCAATTGGACACCAGAACGCGAAGCATCTTTTCAGGAACTCAAAACTTACCTAGGGAGGGCTCCAATCATGAGCACTTTGATACGCAATGAAGAACTGATTATCTACCTCGCAGTTACAGATGCATCTCTCAGCTCGGTTCTTATTCGACTCAAAGAAAAATTGAGAAACCGATCATCTTCATCAGTAAAACACTTACTCTAGCGGAAACAAGGTACTCTAAAATTGAAAGATTACTTTTAACTCTCGTTTACACCACACAAAAGCTCAAACACTATTTTCAAGCACATCCTGTCAAAGTCATGACAAACTACCCACTTCGGGAAGTATTGTCTAAGAAAGAGAAATCCAGACGAATACAACAGTGGTCCGTCAGTTTGGGGGAGCACGAAATCAAATTCAAGCAGCGAATCTCAGAAAAGGGTTAAGCAGTTGTTAATTTCTTAGCAGACTTTCCAGTTTCAGATCCTGACTGGGAAGAACATGATTCAGATCTCGCCGAAGATGCAGCAGATGAGTTTCCACCCTCCAAATCTTTTGATGATCGAGCATCATGGTTTTCTCAAAAAGGGTGGAGGCTCCTCACCGATGGTCTAGCAGAACCCGCAGGGTCAGGAATTGGGATCGTTCTCATTACACCTTCCAACGACAGAATCGAGAAATCCATTCGTCTTGACTTTGAAGCCTCGAACAATGTTACAGAGTACGAGGTACTCATTCATGGCATGGATATGGCTCTCGAACTCAGAATTACTAAAATCTTGGCCTACACAAACTTTCTTCAAATCGTTCATCACTACTCAGAACATTAGAAGAAGAACGGCATCATGGTCGATTATCCAGCTCTGGTTGCAGAAAAGCTAAACAAATTTCACAAAGCTACACTCGAATACCTCCCTCGAGGGGAGAATCGCCACGCCGACTCCATGGCTTACTTAGCCAGAGTATTGGGTACATAATCAAGATACCTTCAAATCGAAGTTATTTCTAGCCCCAGTATTAATCGTACTACAATATATGCGATTAACACTGGGGGCGATGAGATGGCGGAAGATGATTGGAGGAAACCATTCGTAATTTATCTCGGTCCGGATAACTCATACAACGGGCCACTACCAGATGATCCACAGCAGCGCAGACACATCATCGAGAATTCAAAGCGCTACACAGTCCAACCAAATGGCAATCTCTACAAACATTCAGTCACTGGTCTATACTTCAAGTACATCTTTAAGGAACTTGCCGACAAGATGCTTCGAGATCTACATGAAGGTACCTGTGGATCTCATACCGCAGGACGAGCTCTTGTTAACAGAGTTATTACCCGAGGAGTGTTCTGGTCAGGGATGCGGAAGCAAGCTGAAGAATACTCACGAAAATATGACACGTGTCAGCGTCATGGGAATCAAATTCAGGCCCCTGCCCTCGAACTCCATGCCAGTAAGGTGTACTGACCATTCAAGCGATGGGCACTCGATCTAGTTGGTGAATTCCCCAATACTCCTGGTAAGAGGAAATTTTTCCTTGTTGCCACGGATTACTTTACTAAATGGGTCAAAGCAGTTTCTCTATGCAGAACTCGAGAAGAAGATGTCATTTCTTTCATTTGGCAGTATATCATCACAAGATTCGGTTGTCCCCATTTGATCCGTATCGATAACGATCCTCAGTTCGTTGGAGCCAAGGTCGTAGCATTTCTCAACAAACACAACATAATCCATTCTCCATCAAACCTGTACTACCCCCAGGGAAACGGACAGTCGGAGATCACAAACAAAATCATCGTGGATGGTCTCAAAAAGCACCTTATGTCACAGAAGAAGGGCAACTGGATATGTGAATTACCTCACGTCTTATGGGCTTATCGAACTACGCCCCAGAAGTCAACACAGTACTCTCCTTTTCTACTTGCCTATGAAATTGAAGCAGTGATCCCAACAAAGTACCACCATCCTGTAAGAGACCACGAGCTCACAGACGAAGAAAATGAATTTGAATTAGCGTGTAACCTCAATTGGATCGATAAGACACGAGATCGAGCTATCGCAAATCTTGGTCGATATCATCAAACACTTGCTAATTCATATAACAAACGAGATCGTACTTGGGAGTTTGCTATCAACGACTGGGTCCTTCAAGAAATCCCAGATAACAGAAAAGATCCACAAGCTGGGAAACTAGCAGAAAACTGGGAAGATCCTTTCATGGTCATAGGTCAAACTGGTCTGGGTTCATACTATCTCATGACAGAAGCCGGTGACAAAATTCCAAATCCATGGAATATAAGAAGATTAAAGTTATATCGATGCTGAACAGCTCCTCCGTCGCTCAGCAATTCCCAATCCACCTCGAGGTTTCACATCCAATGTATGTACAAAATCTTTTCAATCAATGAAATCTTTTTTTTATCACAAGAATCCCTGTTATACAGTTCCACTTCATCTCCATCCATCTCCACCCAAGGGTTAAAACACAGTTTATACTAGCTCGATACCTAAAAGTAAAACCAACATCCAATATTGGTAATGGCATAGATAATACTAGCCTAACTCCTGAGGATACTCATACATCCAAAGGCGGGGGACATAACGAACCTCTTAGCCTAAAGATAACAAGCCTAAAATAGGAGTGAGGAAAAAACTTGCTCGCTGCCGATAAGCTCCAACATCCAACATTGGTAATGGCATAGATAATACTAGCCTAACTCCTGAGGATACTCATACATCCGAAGGCGGGGGCCATAACAAACCTCTTAGCCTGAAGATAACAAGCCTAAAGCACGAGTGAGGAAAAAACTTGCTCGCTGCCGATAAGCTCCAACATCCAAAATTGGTAATGGCATAGATAATACTATGCCTAACTCATGAGGATACTCATACATCCGAAGGCAAGGGCCATAACAAACCTCTTAGCCTGAAGATAACAAGCCTAAAGCACGAGTGAGGAAAAAACTTGTTCGCTGCCAATAAGCTCCAACATCCAACATTGATAATGGCATAGATAATACTAGCCTAACTCCTGAGGATATTCATACATCCGAGGGCGGGGGTCCTAACGAACCTCTTAACCTGAAGATAACACGCCTAAAGAACGAGTGAGAAAAAAAAAAAAAAAAAAAACTTGCTCGATGCCGCTAAGTCTCCCCAAAATCCAGGGGTTGAAGCACAGATAATACTTACTTCTACACCCGCAGACTTCTTCTAATTCGATGGGTCAAACAAGATAATAACATCTACTGCAGGCGAAGAAAATGTCAGTTTCCAATAACAACATTTCAAATTACAACGCTCCCCTCAAGGGCCTACATCGAACACTGATCAATTCAATCAGTCACTGAAGCATCAACATCTGCTAAATACGAAAGGTACTCATTATCAGAATTCAAGTCTATTTCTTTTTAATTATGCAGAATTTTCTTAATGGGAGAGCTATCGACCTTCCTCCTACAGCAGGAGTAGGTGAGACTGCACTCGAGCTTCCCCCTATTTCAGTCCTGGATGCCATGTATTCTGGAGCTCGTTCAGCAACAATTTCTCTCCCTCGAGCTATCTGCTCAGCCGTCGTGGTCCCAATACCACGATCCATAACCCCAATCGGATCTATGCTCGAGATATTGAGTTTACATACACAAGTCCTCCCAAAGAAGCAATCTTGCATCAAATCCCTCTCAACCTGCAAAAATTTTATTTCCTCGACAAAAAATGCAACCAATCCGTTTAATTGCCGTTGATGCAAACCTTCACCATCACATTTATCTTGCTCATGAACTACTAGTTCCTTAAAGGATTGGTGAGTAACAGCAGCACGCTTGTTATCCCTCAAACGATGAGCTTTCGATTCGGCCAATTCTGTTGTTAATTGATCAATACGTTCACTCATCTACCTCGTAAGGTCTATCGACTTCTGTCGAGAATTTGTGAGGTCAATACGCATATTCTCCACTAACTCTCCTTTTTGGCAAAGGAATTCCTTCATCTCTCGACTCCCCTCGCCATAAGCAATTTCACCATCCCTTTTATCCAATTCCAATTTGAGATCCTTTTCATACATCATTTCCCGTGCACGTAATTCCCACTCCAATTCGGTAATTCAAGCACAGAGTTGATTAATTCTTTCGTTCATCTCCTTATCACGTTGTACCGCCCTCCTCACATTTCTACGAACGTGAGTCAAATTGTCCACCAAACTTTTGTTCTTGGTTGAACCTCTGCTAAATCAGACCTTCTCCTAGCCTCTCTTACTTTTAAACGACGTAAATCAGCCTTCAAACGATCTAACCTAGCGATCAAGCTATCACATATTTGTGCAGAGTTACGTAATTCTAAATCTTTGCTCATAATATTACTGTTCAATTTTTCAAAATTGGCCTCAGACACAGCCAAGTTAGTTCACGCAGTATCCAGGTCGATCTCTCTCTTTAACAACTGCTCGTTCAGAGCACGAATGTTACATTTCATATCAGATATCTCGTCATTCAATGCTCTAATACGGTATTTGGCTAACTCAGCATCGTGCCGAGAACCTGACGCCGCTCTTTCCTTCAACTCAGCAAGTTCGCTGATAAGTTGGTTCAAAGCCAAATCCTTGCTCAAAAGTGTTGCAGTCTTATCCTCGACTTGGCTCTTAGCTTCATCGAGCTTTAGAGAAAGCTTCACATTATCATCCAATCGATCTTCATACTGAGAGATCAAAGCCTCATATTCTTCTGCATACTCAGCATTATACAAAAGAGTCTGCTCTTCTCTCTCTCTGGCAACATCTAGCTCCTTCTGCATAACAGTTAGCAAGGACTCACAACATCAGTACCTAATTGGGAAATAGATTGACAGAAGCATACTGACAAAATTGTAGAACAGATACCTGCAAGCTCAAAAGAGCCAGTGCCCTCTTGGCCTACTGGCCAAGAAGCAAGCTTTGATCATAAGACAGAGTGTACATACACAAACATCCTGAACTAGAACAAACTTACAAGGTACATATCCCTTCTTCTATTAAATTCATGTTCATCTAGTTATTAATTTATCTGAATTATCTAACCTGCAAATCACCAGAGGAGTTTTTCTCCACTTCAAGCAGGCCCCCTAAGTCCATAACTCAAAGGCGCAAGCTTTCTATCTCCTACAATACGAAGTTTCATAAGAAAAATATTGTTGGCATCAAACAGCAGTATAATATTACAAGCTCGAGTTCATGTTTCACAACTGATGTTACATTACACGATCATCCTACCTGATCAATAGTTTCCTGATTATCGGCAAAGGTCTTTTCAACAACATTCAGACCATCCTCCATTTCCTCAACCTCCTCTTCATCCACAATTTCCTTCTTCTCATAATTCCCTTTACTAAATGCTAAAATCTCCGCATTTGTATACCTCAGCTGGTAGAGCTTCCCTGCAAGGTTGTTCCGAGAAGTAGCAGACGCGGAAACTAATCACTCCGCTTCAGCTACACATTCGGCCCTAACTTCCTTCAGCTTTAGGGCAGCAGCTTCCCTTTCTTTCTCCAGCTCCAACTGAAAAGCTTCCTTCTCCTGAGTAAAGCTCTCTTCAAATTGGCTTTTCTCTCCCTCGAGCTAGGAGATCCTCCTTTCCAGCTCAATAGACTTATCCTGGAGACCAAGCTGAACCCCCCTCAGAACACGAGCAAACTACAACAAGAAATAAGTCAGTTCGAGATGACAAAACAATACAAAAAAACCAAATATTTACTAACCTTCTTAAACTCATTTTTAACAACAGTAACCCCCTTCTCTCGAGCTTTAGCTTGATATTGTTCCTCCATGAGACCGGTTTCAACCTCAAAACGCGGCCTCAAGTTAGCCCCCTCAGCGATCTTAACGCTTTCCTCAAACACTACCTACGACTTTGTGGGAGGAGTTACCTTCCTCCTCATACTACTATCATCCACACTGTCCGACGTAGCAGAACAAGAAGCAGCCCCCCTTTTCGCGGCCTTCCTCTTCGCAAGATTTTGTACAACAGTGTTGGACACAGTGGCCATGTCTACTGGCCCATCTGGAATTTCGCTAAGCCGCGCAAGCTTCAAAGGAGTATTTAGTTCAGGAGTTAACATATTCTCTTCCATAGAGCCTGGAGTTTTCCCAGCCATTCTCTTCTTCGTTTGAGATCTCCTGACCTTGTCGTCCTTACTAGCTACCCTTTTGAACCTATTTATCCCTAACTTTTTTAGAGCGACCTTGAGCTCAGTGCCTTCCTTGGCAACAGAATCTATGAAGGATTCTTTCCTCGAAACTTTGTCGCTAATTCCTGCATAAAAGATAGGCAACGTAAGATACAAATTAACTATAAAAATATAGTTCAACATACAAATGATAGCTCGATTTTCAATGGTACACTTACCCTTTGTTATAGTTCTATTTTTAAGTTCCAGGGGTTCCTCATCAGACCGCTGAAGACATTCACCAGACACCCATAAAAGGTTGTCGTTCCACACTCGCCCTGCGGAAGACAGGTCAAAGAAGCATGGTCTTGAAGAACTAGAAGAAAGATATGCACCATCAGTTATTGTGAAATACTTCACAGAGTAATACTCCAGAAAATCCTTAGCAGTAATCCTACTCTCACTACCATACAACCCATCTCTCATTAAGGGTTTCGCATACAAGGATAACTTCCCAAAAATTACAATTTAGCTGCGCTGGGCAAGCCCAATCATATTCATAACACTCTTAGCCAAATTGCTCAAAGGCAGCATCAACCCATAGTCAAACTGGGATAAATAATAACAAAAACCATCAGTTTGACTCTCCTTTACCACGCCTTGAACGTACTCCAAGGACACTTCATCCCCCAAACGCCTGTACTTCTTTTCTTTAGCCATATTAGGCAGCAAATATAGGTAATACCCTCATTGTCTGACACTGCAAGTCCTAAAGAAATTACCCCTATATCCGAAGGCGTGCCCCCAGATCCTATCTACACTACTTTTGGCCTTACAGAACTCCCAAAATTGACTACAACCCATAGGGTACTCAACTCGAGCACCCTTCAAACGAGGACATTCTACTAACTCTGCTACAACATCCTCCTCGTCCCCTACTCCAATGACGGGAGATAAACGCCCTCCTAGGTCTACTTCATCAGCCTTTGCACAACCGGAGGTCGAAACCATACTTATCTACAGTAAAGGATCTACTATACAAGAAGTTGTTCCAACACAACCTACAGATAGGTCGAGGTATATATATCAACTATTAGCTCGAACTACTAGATCCCTTGTACGATCACAATTATCATACAATGATTTTTCTCTCCCCGTAGTCATTATTCCCCTTATTATTTTTATTTTATGTTTGGGTGGGGATTACATCCTTATCCCAACACAATAAAAAAATTTATACAAAAAACTCTTATAAATACAAAGACAGACTTACCTTCAACACTCGAGTGAGAGTCTACAGCGTTGGTCCACACCAGCTTGCTCAATATATGTAACTTCTTCAAAACTTCCTCGATCTCAGCCTCCTCTCGCTATTCGCAATAGAGACTCCTAGACATTGTTTTCCTCTTATCCTTTCCTCCTTCGACAGTAATAGAATCGTTAGTTGAGATCTCTATCTGCCTAGCCCTTCTAATCTATTTCTGGTTTTTTGTATTCGGAGAGGGAGTACTTATACACCTTTCCCCGAACCGCTGGCGGCTTTGAGTTTTCGAATAAACAGTCCTCAATTCCTGAACCAAGCCGTCTGTTCATCTGAACATGTCAGGCATGTCGTACCGCTTCGGTGAAACTACCTTCCCATCATTACATTAAATATTATACTTTAACGTATCTCTCAGCCTCTTGGTCCCACTCTTTTCACAATGCCCCAAACTCATGATTCTGAATTATCTATTTTTAAATTCCACGTACCTTTGTTTGCCCTACTTATACACCCTGACTTTAACATCAATATCAATTAGTAATACAAATTCAAAAATTTAGTTTCAACAGTAATCCTAGTCATAGCCTATTTACTTGAACAGAGTTTTCTTCAAGTAAATTCGGGCAGTTACATTTCAAAAATTCAAAAATACAACAGTCAATCACTCCAGTCTCCAAGATACTTACATTTGAAGCAACCGGTATGCCCTTCGACACCACAAGCCTTCAGTAGCCCTGAGGCGATATCCTTATCCTCATTGATGATCTCCTCCCTTGCCATCATCATGACGAACTCTTTACGATTTTCAACAGAGCGCCAACAGATACGCATGGATTCAGACCAGTACACGCAGTTCATTTCCTTGCCCCTTTCTACATCAGTCATACCCTCGTAGTTTGCTCAGGTCTCGAGCAGAACCGCATCATAGCCTTGCAGCCCGAAAATAGCTTCCCTTATTTTATCAATCTTGAGTGCAAAGCGCAAGTCATTCAACGCACGCACTTCAACAGCCCTGTGAGAGCGAGTCTTCACCATTTTTATGAATAACCTTCTTAAAGAACAAGTCACACTTTTATACTATTCAATTAACAGGAGTAATTTTTTAATTGACTATACGCAACATATTTCAGTTTCTATAACCCACTCTTCCCAGGTTCGAACTACTTACTATTATCTTTTCGTGCTTAATCGAGCTATATAAAGGTTACATTTTGAGCTTTATCTTTACATCTTTTAAGCCCGAGTCATTTACGAGGTAGGATGAGGCATGTTATCCCACCAACAATTTACTCCCATATTATTACAACTCGATGACGTGTCGACTATTTCTGCTTTTCGCTAGTAAGAAACAAACAAAATATTCTTTTATTACGCTCGATTTTCATCTAACAAGTTCGTTACAGGATTACTCCTACAGAATTGTTTTACAATTACAGAATCAAGCTTTTAGAAGCTCGATATTACAGATATTTTCTCAAGCACGAAAATAGGTCTCTAGTTCTTTTCTTGTTGCCGAGATAATGGTGATCTTCCAGAGAAACCTCAGCCACAGCTCAAAAAATGCAAGACTGCAACAGGTCAAACACCTTTATCCCCTTCATTTCCTTGCAAGAAGAATTACAAGAAAAGACGATTGTTCTGAAGGAAGCGATCCATCTTCCATACGCCACCTCCACCGCCGCCGTCTCTTCCTCCTTATCCCCACCAACCCGGAGTTAGTAGAGCTTGAAGAGGACTCCTACCTTAGAAATCATAATGTCATTAGAGGCCAGGGATTTTGCATCGCATACACCTCAACCGATAAATCGAATGCTACATAATACCCGGAAATATTTCATACAACACTCCCTTAACAAAACAGCAAAGGGAGTTTCCCTACTTTGATAGCCAAAATACCGTATCCGAGGTTCCTCCATGATGAAAGAAAATCGGGTATGATACACTCGAATCCTCATCTTAACCAAGATGTTACAAAGATACGCATCCAAAAACTCATTTTTTTCTCACCCTTAAAAAAAATAAATTATTTTTTTGTTTTTCTCTGTAGTAAAGATTTGTTACAGATTATTTGGCGATCAGATCTGACCACTATTTATAGAGATACCGCATTTAACGCACGTTATTTCCTAAGACAGTAATCTGCTCAAGAAAACCACAAGTCTGCCCATACACTCACGCGTCATAATGACAACACACTCATTAATACAAACGTTCCGGTTTTCAAACTCTCGCTTATGTCATCACAGGGTCCGGGTTTAGGGTTTTTCTCAACTAAAGCCATATGTGACTTCAGCTGCGAGGGGGCGATTGTAGGAACTTATCCCTCAAGCTATGGACACTCGATCTCATCTATACCTCGAGCTTCGGAAGACTCGATCTTATCCAGTACCAGACTCACGCATAAACAAACACATTACATATACGTCAACAGTTACACATCGACCACGAACTCAAGCAGAGCGTGGATCGCCCACAACAGATGTAAACAGAACAAGTTAACATATACCTGTCTCCCACAAGCTAGCAGTTACACACTCAACCATGACTTCCACTTTCAGGAGAACGTGTTCAAGCACAATGTCAAGCTGAGAGCAGGGTCTATAAAAGGGCAGAGCTCCTAAGGAAACAGGGAGGTAGACAGACAATTCGATACATACAATTATCTAATCTCTAGCTATCTTTTCTTAGATTAATTCTTGTAATCAGATTATTTCTCTCTCTCAAGCAATAATACTACTTTAACAAAATCCTCCACTCGAGGTCATAGTTTTTTTACCTATTTACAAGTTTTCTACGCTAAATCCCCTGTATCAAGTGTTATCCCTTATTTAATTCTTGTCATAGTAGTTCTTGGTGTAAGGATTGATTTCAAGCTATTTCAAGCTTTGCAAAATCTGGTCCCAACAGAAGCATTTGTCCGTTCTCGACAATTTTTTAACCTTCAGTAAGCATGGATTGTGGTAGAGTAGTTTCTCCTAAGTATTTTTCCATCTCGATTAATTCATGTACACAAGGAACCTGCAAGGCTATTAAACACAAGAAAACACATTACAAACTATTTTAATATGCAATGGTCATGATATAATGTAAGGCAAATGATATGTGTAACCTAATCAAAGTGGGATTTGCTGATATAGATACATAACTCCAATAGCTTACAAAACTTAAATAACTTGAAACTCAGATATTTTGTTTGAAATGTCAATTTTTTGTATTAACAATTGATTGTATGTTTTTTTTTTTTTTTTTAAATTCTCATTTTTTTTACCTCCGTCCTCTCTATCCCTCTCTCTAACATACCGAATTACAAAAAATTTACTAATGATCTTCGTCATAGTATTGTGTTCCAATTATGAATATTGATAGACAAAGAGCATGAAATAATACTTTACTCACTATTTAAACTTGCATTAATAGAGAATGAACAAAAACCTAAAAAAAATAGTTTAGATTTAGAAGTGGAAGAGAAAAGGTAGTAAGTAAGAATATTAAATTTTAGTGTTAAAGACAATATTGAAGAAGCTAATTAGGTTCAAGACGTACCCGAGTGATGATGATTAAATTTTGATGATTATGAGAGATGCACTTAGGGCTTTTGGGTGAAAAGGGGGGAAACTCATTGACTTTACTACTGTGTATTAGTAACTCACGTAGCCCACACAAAATGGGTAGCCCACACTATTGAAAGGGTATATTTGTCATAACATCCAAAACCAATAGTACAAAAAAACATAAATATAGATTATGAGAAGTTTTAAATACACCCCAAACTCTAAAAGCTCACCCCGTCCCACTATTATTTCAAGTTAATTACACCTCTTACTATTTAAAGACGATAATGCCCCCAAAACAAAAACATAAATATTTTCAATCTAAATCGCCCCTCTTTAATTCCTACTATCTAACTTAGCGATGAGTGAAGAACCAAAAAATACATTTTCAAAGTTATATAATTTTGATTAGTCTCGTTATCTCTATATCTAATTAAACAATGCATGCAAAAAATTTAAGGAATGAGAATAAAGAAAAATCTATCTCTTAAGCCATTCTCAAGCCATGTGATATGATTCGATGATGTTTAATTTTAAAAAGGTGGTTAAACTTAAATACATTTAACACCAGCAATTTTAAGATTTGAATCTATCGGAATTTGGTAGTATGACGAAGATTTTAATGTTCATTAATACTTAATTTTGTATTTCTAAAAAAGATGGGGTGAGCTAATTAATTTAGAGAAATAAAAGTGGGGTGAGATAAATTTAGGGTGAGCTAATTAAATAATGGGGTGTATTTAAAATTTCTCATAGATTATACATGAAAAAGGGTATATACTTGTCATAAACGACCATAAATTTGGGTCCCTATTAAAAACTCACGTGGCAATATCAGCTTTGAATATTTAACTCTAGTTATGCTTTTCTAGTTGATTGGTCTCTATTGTTAAATTTTTATTTAGTTTTTCATCAGACGATAAAACTAAGCTTTTAGAATCTTACCTGAAATCGATATGATTGAGATTTTTCTAGGCGAGTTTAAGTGTGCTCATGTTTCATGTAATTCTTTTGAATCTTACAATAATATACATCAATTTATGTTTAATTTTGTAATGTTGGTTCGTGCCTTTATCACGCCCCAAAATTTATATTCTGAGACTTGCCAGAATATGCTTCTCGAGGCCGTGAACAGATCGGGCATCCCCAAACGGATGAACCCCAACGATGTAGTAAATAAATGACATTTAATAATACTAGATCCACACAGAAATACACAGCGGAAATATCAATTAAAATAAATGTTTCACCAACAACTCCTACAAGTCTGCCATGAAAATGGCTACAATCAAAGAAATAATAAAGAGTCTCACATAAACGAAATGAAACAAAACAACTAGAGGGATGTCTCAATAGCAGGTCACGATATAAATCTCTACCGCTCATCCTAACCCTATCATAAGTCCTATACTAACCAAACTCCTAAGGATAGAATCCATACTACGGGGGTGTTAACTACATAAATGGCTACCACTAATATATGATCACATACAACTCCTAATTATAAAATAAATAAATCACAGTAATGACTGAAATTAATAAAAATTACTCGAGGCATTACAGCCTTATCATAGTAACTTAGACTATAAGATATGCTTTCTAATGCTGCCTTTATGCCTGATACAAAATAGTGTAAGACTGTGAAATGACGCGTTCAATCAATTCATGCTAAGATTGAAGCTTAAGTCTGGTGAAATTATTGTTGGGGTAATTCTTATTCCCCTTAAAGTAGGTCTTGATGAAGTGTCTTACCATAGTAAGTTGTATACAAGATATGCTTTCTAATGCTGCCTTATGCTTGATGCAAAATAGGGTAAGACTGTGAAAGAACACCTTCAATCAATTTATCCTAAGATTGAAGCTTACAAGGGTGAAATTAGTGTTGGGGCAATTCTTGTTCCCTTCAAAGTAGATCTTGATGAAGTGTATTTTTTTTTCTTAGGGTAGTAAGCCATCTAAAATTGGAAATACGATTTATGTTTTAAAGTAGAAGTATCTTTGATTTTGATTTTATACCAACTTAAATTTAGGTTTTAGAAAAAGATGAAAATAATCCTTGTCTCTCATATTATTTAAATTCTTCACTAAACAATAATACTGAATGTTATTAAGCTTTTTATATACTTGGTGCTGAATAATAATTTCTTCTAGGTATGTCTTGACCAACCCCAATTAGCTCATGCTAATATAGCAATTGTTTTACATAGGTAGGAGTTGTTGCCTTTGGGGATATATTTTATAAATGTGGGCAAGGAAATTCTTGAATTACACACGTGCCATAAAATTGGCTCGGTGTAGGCACGGGCATGCACTAGTTGTTTTACATAGGTAGGAGTTGTTGCCTTTGGGGATATATTTTACAAATGAGGGTAAGGAAATTCTTGAATTACACAAGTATAAAACTCACGTGCTTATTTAATGAGTTGAGTAATCGTTATTTGCATACGGGTTGTAAGTAGTTTTGTTTTTGTTCATTTTCTTGCAGGGGTCTTGTAAAATATCAGGCTGGCATCGATGGATATTGGTCTTCTACGTTAGTTATTCAATACATTTAGTTACACAACCATTGCATTAATTCAGTTATATTTTTTCTTAATTTTTTGTCCAACGAAGGATATAAATATGATCCTACTGTAACACCCCAGTTGAGTGGGTATTGGAAAGGCACCTGCCTAACCCAGTAGCGGTGATGGTTGGACTAGTGGTTTAGCCTCACATCGCATAAGATTTTGTCAGCTATATGGTCCTTAAGTTAAGATTTTACTCTACATATTGCCGAAGCCTTTTCTTAGAAATAAAAATCCCACTCTACTGGAGATCTGCAGTGGTTAAGTGGGGACATTATATATCGGTGCGCGTAGAGTGAGGTCGTGACAAAATGGTATCAGAGCGGGGGATGGCTCAATCTTAAAAGGTGTGGGGACTGTAATACCTCGACTGAGCGGGTATTGGAAATGCACCTAACCCAGTAGCGTTGATGGTTGCACCAGTGGTTTAGTCCTAAATCGCTTAAAATGGGAATTTTTTACTTGAATTTCTTTTTTTTTAAAGATTTTTTTATTTTTTTGTAGTACTAAACATAACATATGCCTCAGTATAATGGGCTTAGTTTTGTCTACTCTTAGTTGATTCTAAACTGGGTTGGGCTTAATGTTTTCTTTTTTCAGGTTATAGGAAAAAAAAATCTTTGAGCTTTTTTCCTTTCGAATCTTGTGTCGTCGCATACCCCCCCCCCCCCCCCAAGTTCGGGCCTGTAATAGCCTAATTTCAGGATTCGGACTTAACTTTTACACTAGATGTGTTTAGATCACTCAAAAGCAGCAAGTAATAATTAACAAGATGATTTAGTGTGGAAAACCTTTAAATAGGTTAAAAACCACGACCTCTCTTGAGGATTTTGAGAAAGATAAGATGATGTTAATAAGAGTTCTGAGTATATGGAATATTTAGAGTGAGAATTCTTCTGTCTAGACTTTCTTGATAGGAAAAATCTTATTTTCTGTCCAATTATATGGTCCTATTTATAGGTCTTATAATATGACCGTTTGACGATCATTAAGATTCTTAATGATGGACGTTACAAAATATATGTAAGATACTCTTTGACCAGATTACGTAACGTTCTGATCTCTGTTGCTGAATAACGGCTTTATTGATGATTGTACACTTGCGTAACTCGAACTGTTAATGTGAAGGTCGAAAGTGTTAACTATGACTTAAGGATTCTGATGATGTCTTTAGTAGTGTTTCATGTATGCTGATGAGGTCAAGGATGAAGTAAGAGTCTGAGATACAAAATAAGTTATTATAAGACGACTCTCAACCAAGAGTACGAGGAGTATCATGGATGAGTGGTGTTGGTTGAGAAACTCATGTTGTATTTGCTTTTTGATGTTACTGTCTTATTTATGACGTTGTGCCACGTGCTCTATTGATGAGGTCGAAAGTTCATATGTATTTCAAAAATGAAGCATGAATCTGAGATGCAGAATAAGCCACTACAACCACCCTCTCTCATCCAATAGTACAAAAAAACTTATGGGCGAGTGGTATTGGTTAAGAAGTGTCATTAATGTTGTAGTTAATATTTGATAATCATTTCCAATGCATATTCATGAGTATTTGTTTGTGGCTTTTGGGTCTCCGAGAACCAATGGTTCTAGTCAATGATATTTGTATGGGAAACCCTTTTGACGTTGGGAATATGAAGAGTCGACTTTGAATGTTGTTCACAGTATAAAAGGCATTCTGAGATGAGTGTGATGAACCAAGTCTTCGTCACTAATTTTCTTCTCCTCTATTCTTGTTTCTATATTTGGAAAACTTGTAACTATTTGAGAGTATGGTGACTACAAGGAACCAATCTCGGGAGTCTAGGATTCGTAGAAAAATAAAGGAATTGCGTATTCAGTACTTTGGATACCAACCTCTGTATCTACCGACACCAATTCCTGTGCCACCTACCTATCACTGCATATTATATGTAGAAGTGATGAAGGCGGGGGATGATTATTATTAGATGGTGCAGTTTCACTATTTGTTGGCATCTGAGGCGGAGTATCGAAATGGGCTTTAGTTGCTAGCGAAGGAAGTTGTTACGACTGAAGATGAAGCAGTAGGCGTTCGTTCGAGGGAGTCTCGCCGGTATCCCTCTAGTGAGTGGGTCCTTTTTATGAAATAGGACCTTTCGTCTATCTCTAGCATACGGGGAGGTGGGGGTTATGGTGGAGATCATTTTCTTCCATGGACCATAGATTTTGACCATAAAGAAAATCTTTCATCTGTGATTTCCAGTTCTAACTATTTCCTGGATCTTGCAGCATAGGATCAGAGTTTGGAAGTTACTTCAATTTTTCATCTTCTTCCTGGTTGACTGCTGAGAGACATGTCGAACTGTTACTTGATGTAATTTTGAAAGTAATTTGCATATTGTCTAGACTGATAGTGTATCTGTAAAGTTATCTGTTGGATTTATTTAAAATATTTTGTTATCTGTAAAGTATTCTGTAAGAGAAATTTTTAAACTAATGAAATATCTTTATTATGGTATCATGACTCTTTTTATCGAACTTGTTTATGCAATTTTCTATTGTAAAATAGGTGTTAATTGATCATGGGGTGTGATGAGGAAAATCGAGCTATAAGGATTTTAGTATTTATGGTGGTAGTGATAAGTGAGATTGGAAAAATTAGATAAATTTGAAAATTTGATGAAAGGAAGTAGATAATTTTTGTAAGATGACTGGGTTGTTTAAAAAGATATATGGTTTGTCTACGATATATGTCTTCGAACTGGATGAAAGAATGTCTTAAATTATGGATAAAATTGATAAGGGTCGGTAGGTGCCACCGCTGGACTCGCATGACTTTGTATGTTGCCATCTACAGAGTTGTGCGTATAAAATCTAAGGAGATACTTCATAATATGAAAACATTAGCTTGTCATAATATTCTGGATCTTATGCTTACCTTCTGCTATTCCACGAACTTTTCTTAAAAATATATCCTTCAACAAAATTAGTGGGGTGATATGAATTTCCAAAAATCTTCCTAGTGGCTATAAAATAGTGATTCTTGGCTAGTATGACTTGTATCTTCTGTAGGGATAATATTGTTGTGGAGGTAGTATGATTAACCATGGTGAGGACTCATTCTCAGTATGCTCATCAGGCAATAGATGGTCAGTTCTATATCAAGGTTGCTAAACTTCGTGAGCGGTATTTTCATTGATTGCCTTATGATGCTATTTTACCAGAATGGTCATTGAATCTGACCGGACTAGATAATGAAGGTAAGCGTACATAGTATGATCACTTTCTCTGGTATGATGTATTTCGTAGGTTATTGTTGAGTGCCACGGTGTGGGAACTGACTGTTCGACAGCTCGCGTGTGACAAAATTGTTGAAGATGATACAAGAACAGCAAGAGAAGAGATAACTCTGTGTGGGGAGGTGAACCATCAAGGTTGTTTTAGATGTGACTGAAGAGCTCAGTAAGCTCAAAGTGTGAGAGCTCATAATAAGTAATCTATTTTTAGTATTATGTGTTAGGACTCAAATAAATGTAAGATGAAGCATAGTTGATGCATCGATCTGATTAAATAAGAATAAAGTATTTTATTTTACTATTTGTGTACGAATATTGTGAACGACAGCTGTAGGATTTTAACAACGGTATAGATATCTTCGAATTTTGAATATTAAACTATTTTAGGAATGTTGCACGATCTTGATAGAGTATAAAAGTAAGGTGATTGGTCGTTTGTATTCTGTTGAGGAAGAGGTACAGAATTTTTAATGGTAGACAATAAAGACAGATGTGATAACTGTAGACGTTATCACAGAAGTCATGATGATGCTTTTAACCGAAAAGACGTGTATGTAGAGACACTAGGGGTGACTGATGCGTGTCTGAAAGAGCCGTCGTTTCAAAAACTGATGGAGAGTATAAAAACTCGTATCTCTATCCCTCATAAATTATCAACAGTTATAGAGAGAGAAAAAAGTGGTATAATTCCTATTACCAAAGAGAGGAAATGTTTGAGTTTTAAGTTTGATCTGAGAGGGAAAGGTTCATCGGGTGATATAAGACCTGTGGAAAAGCGATGGGAATAGTCATTCTCGAGAAGACGGTTAGGTAAAGCAAAAGATTGTTGTTCTTCAAGTATAGGTTGGTGACATACATCTCTGTTTATTTGATTTGTTATTACTTACTAATTTGTATGTGTATCTGTTTGGGTTGATGGGTATAGGGGTTTGAACAAGCTAACCAACAAGGGGCTGAATTGACATCTGCTCGAACTCAGGTTACAGAACTATTGGCAGTGTTAGAGGAGGAAGGAAATAATGTGAAAGACCTACAATTTCAAGTAAATATGCTCGAGGTGGAAATAGCTGATATGCGAGCTCATGCTCGTAATTATGAAGTATTGTGGTTAGTTGCTGATGTGATGATAAAAAAGATGGAAGATGTTCGCAACCAACAGAATGAAATCATTAATAAGACTTAGAGCAAGGTATATATGCTAGAACATACCGTTTAATAGCGAGAGCTAGATAACTTAGAGTATAAAGCGGAGAATACGGCATTGCGTGACGCAAATACCAAATTGGAGGCGGATCTGTTTAAGGCTGTGATAAGTCTCGACAATAGTACTATAAATAAAAAGTATCGTGAGGTTGAAGTAGAGGGGGAAATGTCTATGGTTTTCCATATGGATAAATTTATGACAGTGTTGGAATCTTAGAATGTTGATGTATGGAAAGAAAAAGAACAAGTGGATAAGCATTGTGCACATTTAGAAGCTATGCTGAAGAAAGCTCAAAGTAAACTTAGCGAGTTAATTCTGTCTAAACAGGTAAAAAGTGAGGCAGGTGATGTGTATGAGAGAGATATGACAACAGTTACTTCATTTTTTGTAGTAAAGTTCAATAGATTGGAAGCAAAAAGCAGAACCGTTTATGAAAAGTTGGCTGCACAAGGTACACAGTATGAAATAAGATTGGTTCGATCTGAGTATCTGGATCCCATGGTGTCAAGAATTGGAGCTCTTAAAGAAAGTATGATTAAGGAAAGAAAACAAACTGTTGTAGGTAGGATGCCATAATTTATGCTTCGACATCTGTATAAGGATTGTCCAAGTAATGATGAGATTCCTCCAAGTGACAGATCAAATGAAAGCTCTGGTGAGGAATGAGGCATAACGATTGTGATAAGGTTCTATATATACTAAACGAATATAGTAGATAGAGTATATGAAGATAGGACTGTTGACAAAAAAATGATATGTACTTACCTTATGATTAACCAACGATAATGTATGAGTTGGATATATATTTTATAGAATGACTCCAAAAGATTTCGTATAGTAGATGGTCGTTGAGGCAACAAACGTAGAAGAACATAGAAGATCAGTTTGGCTGAGGCCATAGATGACCTGTAATGTGATATATAATCAATTTGGCCGAAGCAACAAATGATCTGTAATGTAATAGATGATCAGTTTGGCCAAAGCAACAAATAATCTATAATATAATAGATGATCAGTTTGGCCAAAGCAACAAACGATCTATAATGTAATAGATGATCAGTTTGGCCAAAGTAATAAATGATCTGTAATATAATAGATGATCAGTTTGGCCAAAGCAACAAACAATCTGTAATCTGCATATAAAAGTACTTATTAGATATATTAAAAAAGTATTATAATATAGGGCAATCAAATACAAGTATTTCATTGGTGTAAGATTGACGTACAAAAAATATTTTAGATAGAGTATTGTATGAAATAGTAGAAAGTACTCAGATGTATGGGGATCAAACATAAGTCTTTTATTGATGTAAGATAGTTATACAAGATAGATTGATTTTAGAAAAATATACTGTGATAGATTATTATCTTCAATGTAGCTTTAATCTCCTCGTGTTCCAAGGATTAGGTACTCGCTCTTCATGTTCAGTGGCGAGATCATAAGAACCAAGGCCTCTTTTTCTAACAATAACAAAAGGACTTTCCCAATTTTTGGCCAGTTTCCCAGCATTGACTTCTTTTCTGTGCTTGGGAACTTTGCGGAGGACGAGATCTTTAATTTTGAACTCTCTATGACGAACACGCTTGTTATAAGATCAGGCTAAAGCTTGGTGGTATCTTCCCAAATTCATGATTGCTCTGTCTCGAGTCTCCTCGATCCAATTCATGTTACATGCCAACTAGAATTTATTTTCTTCCTCTGTCATGGTATGGTCGCGTAATGGGAGATGATATTGAGTAAGGATGATTGCTTCTGTACTGTATGCCAGGAGGAACTGCATGCATCCAGTTGATACCTGAGGTATTGTATGATATGCCCATAATACATGTGGTAATACCTGGACCCAATTACCCTTCTTCTCTATTAGGCGCCTATTGATTCCATCCACAATAGTAAGATTGGTGATTTCAGCCTGACCGTTTCCTTGTGGGTAATATGGATTGGAGGGAGAGTGAATGATATTGTGTTGATTGAGAAACTCAATGACTCTTGAGCCACTGAATTGAGGTCTATTATCGATTTTGATAAGATTGGGGCAGCCAAATCGAATGATGATGTTTTCCCATATAAACTTGATGACTTCGTCTTCTCGTGTGCGACATAGAGGGATTATTCCACCCATTTGGTGAAGCAATCCGTTGCTACGAGGAGGTACTTCCCTTTGCCTGGTGCGGTGAGGAATTATCCTATAAGGTTGAGGGCCCATCTTTTGAATGGCTAAACAATATTGTTGGAAGGAGTTCCAAGGCTGGAGCTCAAATTTGGGGGTCGTGTCGGTAGCAAGAATCGCACTTGCTTACAAGTTCAATGGCTTGAGCTTTCATTTTAGGCCAGAAGACTCCATGAATAAGAGCTCAATTGGCTAGAGATCATCCTGCTGCATGGGAACCACAAGTGCCTTCGTGAAATTCATGCAAGAACTTTTGAGCCTCTTTGTTCGATAAACATTCGAGGTACGGTCCTGTGACCAAAATTTTATATAGGAGATCATTTTCTACGATGCATCGCTTAGCATTATCCAACACACGTTGTCTTTCGGTGGGATCTTTAGGGAGTTCGACATCAAACGTGCTTTTTGTTCTAATATATGTATAGAAAGGTTGTCTTCAATCGTCATCGTCCTCTTCAACATCCCCAGTATTAATAAAATTTGAGCTTATGATGTTAATGTTGGGGGTGGATAATACTTCAATCTTGAGATATCGAGCCTCTGTGCCGAGGACTCCTACTAGATAGGCGAGGGAACCAAAATGTTTATTTTCTCCGCACGGTAAATGTTTAATAGTAATCCTCTTGAATCTGCCCATTCTGTCGGCTACTGCTGCTGCGTAATCAATTATTTTTCCATTCTTTGAGAATTTTTCTGTGTAATGGTTTACAATGAGTAAAGAGTTCGTATACACAGATAATTCAAAAACTCCAATCTCGAGGGCCATATCTAGACCGTGAATTATTGCCTCATTTAGCCTCATTGTTGGTAGCTTTGAAATTGAGTCTAATTGTTTTTTCGGTCCTATCATTAAAAGGTATGATAAGTACGATTCTGGTGCCTGATCCTACAGGTTTGGAAGATCCTTCAGTTAAAAGACATCATCCTTTTTAAGTTATCCAGTCTAACTTTCTCTTCGAACTGTTCTTCGTTAGTATATGTACTGTCTTCTTCCTAGTCAGGATCTTCTACTGGGAAGTCTGTAAGAAAATCTGTTAATGCTTGACCCTTTTCAGAATGTCGTGGTTCAAAACATATATCATGTTTGCCAAGAGTGACCAACCATTGTTGTACTCATCTGGATTTTTCTCGGGTAATTTGTCATTACTCGAACTGAGTGGGCTTGAAAATACTGTCTCAATTTTTACAACGTGTATACGAGAGTTAAAAGTAGTTTCTCGATCTTGGTATACCGGGTTTCTACTGGGGTGAGAGTTTTGTTGATGAAGTAGACAGGTTTCTCCGTCTTCTCATCAAGTTAAATGAGAACATAACTTAATGATTCGTCGGTAACTGTAAGATATTTGGTGAGTTCATCCCCTTCGTTAGGTGTACTTATTACTGGTGGGGTACCCAAGTAACATTTAAGCCCCTAAAATACAGTTTCACACTCTGCTGTCCACTCGATCACAGGATCCTTCTTAAACTTCTTTTTTGTTGTTTCTTTACGCAATAGGTTGAATAACCATCGACATTGGTCTAAAGACTTCGAGACAAAATGATTTATTGTAGTAATCTTGTCTGCTAACTTTTGTACGTCTTTCTTTATTTTTAGAGAAGACATAGATAATAGTGCGCGAATACGATCTGGATCAGCTTCTATACCTCGTTTACTGATCAAATATCCCAAGAATTTTCCTGATTGAACCCCAAACTGGCATTTGTCAGGGTTGAGTCTCATCTTGTAGAAATGGAGAATTTCGAAAGTAGTGTGTAAATCTATAATATGGTTCTCCTTCTTAAGGCTTTTACACAACATATCATCAATGTAGACTTCTATCGCTTTTCCAAGGTGATCTTTGAACATCTATTTCATCAATCGCTGATAAGTGGCTCCAGCATTCTTGAGACCGAATGGTATGACCTTATAGCAGTATAGGTCATGTTCTGTAATGAAAGTTGTTTTCTCTTTATCATTAGGTAGAAGAGGTATTTGATTGAACCTTGAAGCGGCATCCATCATAGACAGGAGTTCGTGTCCCACAGTAGAATCGAGCAGATTGTTTATGATAAGAAGTGGAAAACTATCCTTTAGAGTATATTTGTTGAGGTTCGTGAAATCCACGTACACTTTGATATTGCCAGTCTTCTTTGGGACTGCTACAATGTTCGAGATCCATTCTGGGTAATTGGCATTTCGGATAAAACCAACTTTGATGAGTTTGTCAATCTCTATATTGACTTTATCTCGGAGTCTTGGTGTTAAAGTCTTCTACTTTTATTTGACAGCTTCGGCTTTATCTTTCAAATTAAGTTTATGGCAGGCCAGATTTGGATCAATGCCCGGCATTTTGTGAAACGCCCAAGCGAAGATATTACTGTTGTCTTTAAGGAACTGGATGAAAGTATCTCATTTTTCTATGGGAAGAAAAGTGCCAATATACGTCCCTCGCTTGTCTCTACTGATTTTTATGTACTTTATGGTTTCTGCGCTTGGCAGATGGTTTTCTGCAGAGTTTACTGTATATTTTTTTGTAATGTTTCCTGCTGTTTTCTGTAATTACTATACGAGTTGTGGCTCTGATGGCCCTGGTAAAATGGCAACAGAATTTTCACATGCTTGAGCTAACTTTTGACTTCCTTTGATTTCATACATGCCGTCATTCCATTCAAATTGTAGTACCAAATGATAGGCTGATGGAATAGCTCACATATTGTGTAACCAGCAACGTCCCATGATCCCCAAATAATAGAATTTTACATTGATAACATAAAAGACAACGTTAATTGTTATTGGTCCTACCGTAATAGGAAGTATAATCTTTCCTACACGTTCTTCTTTAGATCCGTTAAATCCACAGATATTAATGTCGTTGGGCTGTACTTTGTCAGCCAGTCCTATCTGATCAATCGTGCTTTGAAAAAGTAGTTCAATAGTACTACTAGTATCTATCATCATCGTGTGAAGCACCACGTTTCTCATTTTTAACATGTTCACCAAAGTATCATGGTGAGGAAAGTTGACATGACAAACATCACATTCGTCAAAAGAAATTCTTGTTCGTTGAGAGCTGGATACAGGAAGTAAACGAGCCTTTTTATCTTTTATGGATAGGTCGTGACATTGCCGACACGTCATCTTTTGCTTCTGTTCGATTGGTTAACGATCTAAATCTCAACGAAGTGGCTGAGGGATATATGGTATAAATGTTTCTCCCCTGCCGGTTCTTTAATTTGTAAGGCTTTTGTAGGAAGTTTGTAACTCTCATTCTTATAACTCTTAACGTCCACAATGTATTCATGCATTCATCCATATGCAAAGATATACTCCAACAGTCGTTGTAAGGTAAAACAGTATTCTGTCTCATGATGTCTGGCCTTGTGGTGAATGCAATATGTTTTGTTCTTAATGGGTTAGAGATACTGTGCATTGCAAAAAAAAAACCTATCCTTCTAAAGTATAGGATAAATGCTGGTTATAGTTACATTCATCTTGAGAAAACAGAGTTTTGGCAAGTTATTGCCCTTCCGAGGTCGTTTGTCATTAGATTTTATCCGTTTCCTATCTCCTCTCTGATTAGCAGCACGGTTAAAATCTTGGCTTGTTGATTGATCTCGAGCTGTTAATGTTGACTTCTGAGTTTTCTACCTGTCAGACACCATTCTTTCAAGGTCGATATATCCGTTGACTTTTTCGATCATGTCCTCCAGAGTTGTCAGCTTGTTTAGGATGAGGTACTCCTTCGCCTTTCCATCGACGAGTAAAGCGTTGGTAAAAGATGAAATAGTAATCTTCTAGTCGAGTCGATCTACTTTTCGAGCTAACTCCAAAAACTTCTTAGTGAATGTCTTGAGCTTTTCTCCTGGCATCTGTATAAGGCTGAAAAGAGAGTATAGATTCTCCTCGTCTCTGTTGTGCGAGTAATTCTTGACTAAGAGTTCTCGTAACTGTTTAAGAGTTATGATGGATCCTTTGGGTAGTGTATGGAACCATCACAGGGGTTCGCCTGATAAGCTGGTAGGAAAGAGCCGGCATAAAATGTAGTTGGACGTGGAATGTAGGCCTAAAGCGTCTTGGAACTCTTGGACGTGTTCCACTGGATCAGTTCCTTTGTACTTTTGAATCTTCAGAGTATGGAACCCAGTGGAGACCTCACCATCCAACAGCTCCTGTGTGATCGGGCTCTTCTATAATCTATTGTGGATTCCTTTAGTCAGAGTATGAGCTTCGAGTAGTTCTTTGATTCACCTTTCAACATGTTCTTGATTCACATATTGTTGAGCTGCAGTGGCTGGGTGTGTGACGCGTTTTTCTCCAGGATTGTGGTCACCATTCCCTTCACTTAGACATTCTTTTGCTGGAACTCGAACTCTTTGAGGTAGATTTTCAATCTGTCTGACTCCCGCAAGGCCGCCATCTACTTCTTGGTGGACCCCCTGGATCGGGATGGACTTCATTTCCTATTGGTGATGGTTAGATCGAAGTGTACCTCCTAAGTGATTATCTTTCAGGGGAAGTCCTATTCTGTCATGAACGGAGATTCGCGAGCCTTCGAGTTGCATGGCTTTGTTCTTCTAGGTGGCGATCTGCTGACCATGTAGAACCTTCAGCGCGTCCTGTACACTTGCTAGTTGTTACTCCAGAGTGACACGTCTTTCTTTTTTAGAATTTAAAGTGGCCAACAGATCTGCTAGTGTGGCATTTTCTTCTGTTAGAACGGTCGACGTGACCTGACCTGGAGGTGTCATTCTGAGAGAAGATAATCAGCAGTTTCTGAGATAATGGGTTTGAGAACTTCGTTCCCACAGACGGCGCCAAATGTAATTGCATAATTCTGAGATTCGAACTTAGCCTTTACATAGATATGTTTGGATCACTCAAGAGCAACAAGTAATAATTAACAAGATGATTTAGCATGGAAAACCTTTGAATAGGTTAAAAACCACGACATCTCTTGAGGATTTTGAGAAAGAGAAGATGATGTTATTGAGGTTGTTAGCTTATGACAATGAGAGTTCTGAGTATGTTGAATGTTTAGAGTGAGAATTCTTTTGTCTAGACTTTCTTGATAGGAAAAATCTCATTTTTATCCAGTTATATGGTTCTATTTATAGGTCTTATAATATGACCGTTTGACGATCATTAAGATTCTTAATGATGGATGTTACAAAATATATGTAAGATACTCTTTGACCAAATTGCGTAATGTTCTGATCTCGGTTGCTGAATAACGGCTTTATTGATAACTATACACTTGCGTAACTCGAACTGTTGATGTGAAGGTCGAAAGTGTTGACTATGACTTAGAGATTTTGATGATGTCTTTAGTAGTGCTTCATGCATGTTGATGAGGTCGAGGATGAAGTAAGAGTTTGAGATGCGAAATAAGCTATTACACCCTGTCGCTTATCGAGTCCGATAAAGAGAGCATTAACGAAGTAGATCAAAATGACGGAAGATAACAAACCACTAATTCTTCAGCCTAAACGGCAAATGTTCCTAATAATGATCCCCAAGTGCAACCGATCTAGCGACTAAACGTGAGCAGAAGCCTCTTAACCAATTTGAAAATGCTAGTAATGGGATGTTTGTGACAATAGCATTTGAAGTGGATGTCCTATGATCGTGCAGACTAGTAATAATTAATGGGATAGTGGGTAAAGAAAGTATCTGAAAATGAAAAACCTCTAAAAAAAAATCCCGGTCCTAGCAAACATTCTCCATTAAATATCCCAAAACAGTACGAGCTGCTTAAGCCAAGGTCTCATTTTAATGGACTCAACCAAGCTTGATGAGCAACAATGAAACCCAAAACCCTCCAAATTACTACTACTAGTACTAATGGGTACAGCAGTGACAGTAGTTCATCTTCCTCCCCTCGTCGTCTCTCTCACAACCCACATTCTCGTCGAAGACCTCGTTCAAACCACCTCCAGACCCAGAGAGACAACAACAACTTCTTCTTTCGATTGCTCTTAAGGCGCAATTGTCGCCTTTTTCTTATACTTCCATTGTTTTATATCTTGGGTTTGCTCATGTGTGTGGGATCTTTCTCTGGTATTGTTGCTCCTCGCCCTCTCCCGGGCTCTGTTTATCGTAGTCCCGAGATCTTTTATAAGCTTTGGAATGATATTCAGTTTGATAATGCTTTTGGAATTGAGGTTTGTGCTACATTGGGGTTGCCCCATTTTAGTTTTTGATTGTGAAATTAATTAGTATTTGTGGGATTGCTGTATTTTACTTATATCAACAATAGCTGCTTATTTAATTGATGTATATTGCTTTTTATTAGATTGGAATCTTGCATTCTCTGTTTCATTAAGTAACTAACACATTTATTTAAAACAGATACACATTTTATCGATTATATGATACAGATGTTCCCACTTGTCATCCACGGTTTCCTAAATTTTCTAATTTCTTGAACTTAACTGAACTGAGTCTTTGCAAAATATAACGGTACCGGAATCTGTGAGATATAATCAGTAAGTGTTAACTCGTGCCAACTACCAAGTTAGATAGTTGGAAGCTGCCTCTGCATTGTTCTTAAGTAACTCGATTCCATCAGAATACAGCATTGCTATGTCCATATTGATCAACTTCATGTTACAGTAGGTTGAAAGGAAATGTCTATTATTATATACGGAGCTATACATAAAATTTGGCTGGTATTTGTCGTTAGTACATTTGAACTATGGTGTAATGATTTGAAAATATATGTTGTGCCTTTTGTAGTTGTCTTCCATATGGACATACAATAGAAGGCGTAAAGAACAGAAACCCTGTGCAACTACTATTCGCAGAAAACTCTCCGGTACAGTCTTATTTTAAAACTGCTTTATCATCCCTTACGTAATGTATTATTTCAAAAAATGAGTCAAAGAAATTAATAAGAACGGAGTTAGGAGAATCTTCTCATAGTATGAAGAAGAAAAAGAGAACAGCTACTATACGCAGGAAACTGACTTTGGTTCACTAATTTCAGGATCCTCTAGTCCTACTGGCTACTTGATTGTGGAAGCTAATGGTGGTCTTAATCAGCAACGTTCTTCAGTATGTGATTTCCTTCTAATAGGCATGAGTGCATCATTCACCGTCTTGGTTCATATATTTTCTTTGCTTTCATTGTTTGAATCATGATCAATATTTTACCTGTTGGGCTATTAATTCCCATCCAAGGCCTACCAATATAAAGAAAGCTACTAGACTATTAAGACTTTAATTAGTCCCATCACAAGGATTTTGTACCAATTACCTTGGCTCATGGTAGGCCGTCAATGGCTTTCTATCTCGTGATTAGGCCCTCGATGAGTTCATGATTAATCCAAAAATCATCGTGATATTTCCAAAACTATCATAACTTTGTATGAAAGTAATAAAGAAAACCTATTAGCCTATTATGCCTGTACCAGGGACTGAATACCTTTGGATGATGTAACATTGCAATATTTAAATGAAATTAGTGTAGAAATAGTAATTCAAATTTTCTAAGAATGTCGTAAGTAATTTTACAATTGGTCTCAAACATTAGTTTTGAATTTATGATGTTCAGGTTAATGTGTTGAAAGTGTTCTAGGTGTGCCAAACATTACAAGAATATGATCTTCACGTAAAGTATGTATATGGTTGTTACTTATACTTGTAAAATGTTTCCCTGCAGATCTGCAATGCGGTGGCTCTAGCAGGGCTTTTGAACGCAGTACTTGTCATCCCACGCTTCAGTTTCCACAGTGTTTGGAAAGACCCAAGGTGGGTAACTGTATTATATTTTTCTAATTATCGTCTTGATTATGATCATTGTTGTCAAATCGTGAATCGTAAGGTGAAATGTTTCTATAAGAATCTGTGAATCGTGAATCGTAAATCATATATATATATATATATATGTATATTATATTTCTTCAAATTTTCAAATACCATGAAAACAAATAATCCTTAAAGCTAATTGGTAATCATTTTTGTATTATTAACAAGTGCATATCATTGTGTGGATTAGTTTGGAGAATAAAATTATTGAGAGGGGGTTTTCTACAATGTATAAATTTATGATTTGCACTAATTAGGAGTAAGAATTCCTAAATACAAGTCGATTAAATAATAATCAGCCAAAAATAGAAAACTAATTTACATAATAGGGTTTTATTTTCCATCAAAAGTTTTGAAGTTAAGGACTTTCCAACTCGTACGATTCACTGATTTGCATGATTTGTGATTTGAATCGCTGATTTACTTGATTTATAGTGAATCACGATTTATTAGTTGATTCAACTCGTTTTTTTCTATTTTAATTCAAATCGTAAAATCGCCCGATTTAATAACAATGATTATGATTAATACTTAAGGAAACAAATGAATGATTACACTAGAGTTTTGGAATATAGTTGCTATTAGTGATTTTAGAAATGAGTTTGTTTCAGTGGATATGCCAAAGCCTCCCCTTGTAATTCTTTATTTTGAGATTTAATAAAGAGTCATGTCTTAACAAAATGACTTGTTAAACAAGTAATGTTTAACAAATATGATAGTCATATCGGCCTTAGCTCTTAATTGAGATCAAAGACCAAGAAGGGATTGACAACTATGGAATGAGGCACTAAACAAACTTAGTTGACCAGGCTCTAGGCGTGTATCAGCCAGTGTGTCTAATGGAAGCAAAAACATGTTCAATAGGTCGCATATGCCATAAATTTTTGTGATGTAACATGGTCGTACTCACCGTTCATGGATACCTAGAGAGTGGATATTTCTCTCTCGACGTTTTTATTTCTAGTATTTGGTGTAATGAGTTAGTTTGGCAACTGTTGGAGAGGGTCTCCTAATTTTAGGAACCCTATTGTTTGTGGGATTAGGGCTTCTCTTTATAAAACCATCCCCTAGGTATTTAGTTCTTATTGTAATTTAGTTATTGAGTTACTCGGGTTATTTTGTTAATTCTGGTTATTCAATTAAAATAGAGAGTTTAAAGTCACCGTGTTTAATTTAATGTTTCAATTCAATCTCGTATTCACGTCATATTTGGTACCAAAACCTAGATTTTAACTAACAATCAATCATTGGATACGAGTTCGAGTCCGATGAAGATAAAGAACCAGATTGGGGAGATGAAGACGATTGGGAAGAAGAAGAGGAGGCCAAAAGTTGGATCGAACGAGAGGCCAATCGCCTATAAGGTTACTATGGCGAGGAAGAAGATTATGAAGGGTATATAGGGTTCTTTGGGTTTGTCGTTGAAACACCCCCTCACGTGTCCGCTTCTGGGAAACACCCCTCACGTGTCAACAACAATAACAATGGCGATTACGTCTGTGATTGTTTATGTGACGTCATCAACACGTGATGCTCCAGCTAACCATGCGTCAACTCCTATCCTTGTAACATCAACACAGACCCCTCTGGGTATGGATTTGACCCAACATGATTCAATCCAAACCCCTACCAAGCCACATCAACAATAGTGAGTAGGGATTGGGCCTAGACTCTAAGAGTCGGTCTTTCAGTACAAATAATCTCGTGGATTATGTCTTTACACAGGCTTGCATGACTCTTCCCCTAATTGATTGGGATAAACCCCCAATCTTTGATGAGTGCTCGGAAGAGGTAGTTATCCTGAAGTTTATTGATCCGTTTTGGGAAGAGTTTGAAGATCGTTTAAGTAAGAAGATAAATTGGTTTTTGTGGAATCGAGATGATGTTTTTGAAGAAAAATAGTATCTCTATTCACAGGAGTGCACCTACATAACACAGATTTGCAGCGAAAAATTTCTAATTTATGTATTAAGAGTCCCTTACGAGAGAATGTCTCCGTGCATGCAGAATTAATGGGTACTACAAGTACTGTGGGAGGATTCACAGTTTGAGAACATATGGGACACATACAATATCGAGAGTGACATCACAGAGCCAATGAAGGGTTATGAAGGCTTGTCCGAGCCTTAGAATTCGTGGAACTTATAAAGTGGGCGTCTCTCTCTCCTAAGTCAGAACCACTCTCCCCACATCTAAATTTTTTTTTGTGCTTTCTTTTATTTCTAGTATTTGATGTAATGGGTTAGTGGATTAACTGCTGGAGAGGGTCTCGTAATTTTATGAACTCTAATGTTAGTGAGATTCAGTCTTCTCTTTATAAAAGCCATCCCCTAGGTCTTTAGTTCTTTACTGTTATTTGATTATTGAGTTATTAGGGTTATTTTTGTATTCATGTTATTTAATAAAGAGATAAATTTTAGAGTCAATCGTGTTTATGTTAATGTTTTGATTCAATCTCGTATTTATTTTTCACGTCATTCTGTGGGCCCACATTTTTACATGGAATGATTCTGATAATGTTAAATGTTTGATTTATGAGTTGGAGTTCGTATGCACGTAGTAGCATTGTCGAACCGCTCCATACCGTGTTTCTCAAATTGTGTGTGTGAGAGATTGATCTTTAAGTGTTTACATAGGTATAACTTATAGGGGTCAATTGTTAATCACGATCTTTCTCGTAGGAAAGCTTGTGCTACTTTCTAGCCTTCCAGAAGAACATCTGACACTTTTGAATATGTTATTAGACAAAGAGATCGGTTGGGGGTTTTGTTGTTATCTCCTTTCGATATTTAAATTTTATTTCTGGCTCTAGTTGTGGTAGCTTTATAGATTCTCGTTCTGCTTTGTATCTCTAATTATCGACACAACTAGTAACTATAAATTCCAGTTTTTTTGGAGACGAGAATAAATGAAAATTTTCTTGGCAAAACATAGAACTTTTGTTCCTTATAACTGCTTTCCTTTCTCATGTAACTTAGGTCTGATTTAGTTAGTTTAGTAACAACTGTTTTTCTCACTTTGTTTTCTCTTTCAAGTATTAAGAAGTTGTGAAGTAATCACTATTATCTTTTTTGCACTTCGTAGTGGTTTTGGAGATATTTATGACGAAAACCATTTTATTACCACACTTGAGGGTTACGTGACGGTGGTCAGAGAGATACCTGAGGCTTTGATGGGAAGATACAACTACAACATCAGTAAGGTCCCAATTACTGGAGTAAAAGCTTGGGCTCCAGTTAGTTATTACATGGGAGAAGTTTACCCTATACTTCATGAGCATGGGTATGCATTTAGTCACTATTTTCTCTTCCATTGTGAAATCGTATTCTGAACTCTAGGTTTGATTTTTACTATTTGATTATCAAGCTATCAATTTTTCACCTTACACATGGCCTTACAGTGAAGTCATAAAATGATTGCTTCATTGAAATTCTCCCTGACACATTAAAAGGAGGTGAAAATTCAAATATCCCTAAAAATGATTGCTTCATTGAAATTCTCCCTGTAACTTTATAACGTTACTTTGCCTTTGACCATAGTGACAGCCTACCAAATTCCAAAACTATTTTCTTACCTAGAAAAAAAGAACAAAGAAAAGAATGAATAGATGATTAAGAATTTGGGTAATAGTTTCCGTAACTTGTATTGCAAAGATTTCCACTTAATTATTATTTTTCCCTTTTTCGTAAAGTTGTTTTCATTTTTCTCTTACAAACTGAATACATTTGGATTTAATACTTAATAGTTTATAAATTTAAGACAGGGAGATATAGAGATTTAGAGAACACATAGTTTGATAATTTAGTCAAGTCATCTTCTCGAAATGCGAAAAATGGATGTTGAAAGTACGCTGCTTCTTATACTCAAGATGCATCACTAGGGCTAGGCATCGCATAACTCATATATCCTCTCCACATTCACGCTCTCCAGTTTTTCTCTGTAGTCCATCTCAATAGTTTCTCTAATTTCTCTCCATATTTTTCTATGCATGTTTCTTTCATTGCATTTATTTTCTTATTTTCTCTGTCCAAATTTTTCCTCTACAATTTAGACTTGTGACGTTTGCTTGTGGAAAATTTCTTGTTCATATATCACATTCTATTACTTGAACAATATCCACTTTCAAGTTAAGTCCTTACATGGTTTTCCATTAATACAGGATAATCCGCATAGCCCCCTTCGCAAATAGATTGGCAAACAAAGTTCCACCAGATATTCAGCTTCTTAGATGTTTGGCCAATTATAAAGCATTGAAATTCTCCGATCCCATTGGAGCACTAGCAAAAGAGTTAGTTAACCGCATGATTGGGAAAAGCTCTAGGGCTGGTGGGAAGTATGTCTCTGTCCACCTTCGGTTCGAAGAGGTATTTCAACGCCCCTTTATGAACTTCTTCGTGTATTGTTTTTGAGAATTCGTCAGATAGTTTTAAATAAGAACAGTTGTCTAAATATTTTCACTCTGAAGGATATGGTGGCCTTCTCTTGCTGTGTATACGATGGAGGAGAGACTGAAAAGCTAGACATGGTTTCTGCTCGTGAAAATGGATGGAACAAGTTTAAAAGTAAAGATCGCATAATTCAGCCTGGCCTAAATCGTATTAAGGGGAACTGCCCTCTCACTCCCTTGGAGGTAATTCTGCAATCTCTATCCATCTTTGACATGAAAATAAGAAAAAGACACTTGGGAGCTATTTATACCTTTTTGTTTCACTGTCTCTGTAATGCTTTACAGCATCGTAAGTTCGTAACTACATTGCGGTTAAATAACTGGATGGTTTTGTGTGGAATGTGTTGGTAATTACAGATTCTGTGCATGGATAGATAATTATACCTCTCTTAATTTGATATTTTTTTTTGGTCAGCATAGGTGGGGATGATGCTTAGAGCTATGGGTTTCAATAGCAGCACTTCAATCTATCTGGCATCTGGGAAGATATACCAATCAAAAAGAAACTTAGCTCCGCTTCTTAAGATGTTTCCTCTTGTTCAAACCAAGGAGTCTCTGGCGACCCCAGAGGAGCTTGCTCCTTTTGAGGTGAGTTTCTATTTTTTTACACAAGGGAATGCGCAATTTCATGCTCCCCTCCCTTTAATCCCCGTATCTGTTCAATTGTAGGGATATTCATCGAGGTTGGCTGCTTTGGACTACAGTGTGTGCTTGGTTAGTGAAGTTTTTGTGACAACACAAGGGGGAAATTTCCCACATTTTCTCATGGGCCATAGGCAGTTCATGTACGGACACGCTAAGACCATTAAGCCTCATAAACGAGCTCTAGTTCATCTACTTCAAGATACCCGAATCAGGTAAGCTGATCGCATCGCTTCCTCATTATCTACATATCAGGCTCATGCGAGAGTAGTAAGATTTGTGGACCCTGTGTTTATTTTGTGGATAAATACAAGTACCCTCATCAAACTGTATGCTTCCATCACATACAAGTTGATATTTGGTAAAATTTCTTGGTGCCTATCTACTTTTGGCAAACTGTTCTGTTTTGGCTTCTCTGCCCAGCATTTTACTCCTCGAATGCATGTCTTACTCAAAAGAGCATGGGGGTCTGCTTTCAACCCCTGCTTGCCTTGCAAAATAATGATGTTTATCTTAATAACCCTGTTTTACAAAATGATAACCTCAACTGCACAAACTCTGTAAAGAACCTGTTTTTGGGATGCTTGGGTTTAAGATTGTTTGATATATATTGGTGAACAATCATTAAGATTTGACACGCACGCACACGCACGCACGCACACGCATCGTTTGATATACCTTCTCTTTTAATACCTTTTTGAAAAGAAGTGTACATACACACATATAGATGTCCCCATTCTAAAAGAATGCCTTTCATTGATCTAAACAGTTGGAAAGCTTTCAAGAAGCAGATGAAATTAATGCTTGCAGAAAACGACCGTGAGGGATTTGTGGTGCCTAGAGATAGAACAGTTGACAAACGATCTTCAATCTATGCCCACCCAACACAGGAGTGCAGATGCTTACGCGAATCTCCAAATTCAACGTTTAGGTTAGACCCTACTGCTCACAACCTCAATACTGCTCTTGAGAACAAGAGATAAGCGCTCACAGAACATTCAACAATTATCAATTACCATAAGTCTCTACCACCATTTCTTGTTTTTAGTTCCTACTTTTCTTGTCCCTACTACTGCAGAACCTGCGAAGCAAAGGTGACATTGCCTTTCTGTTGTATAGTCAAGAATCAGGTTTAGCAGATTTTGAAAAGTGGGAGTTCCAAAGTTCCATTTTTTATTCATTAAATTCATCCTACTTTAGATCTGAAATATGTGGAGCTAAATCTGGAAAGAGAAACAAATTGATCTCCATCTCTGAGAGTGATTGTATCTAAGTTTTTTCTTTTACTCCCATAAAACAATTGAATGTAATACGTTCAGTTTAAATAGCAAGTGTATTTTCTCTCTTGTGAATCACAATGAAAAAGTCCGTTTTATATATCTGAACTAACCAGCCTTCTTATTGTTCGTTTTCTTTTACTTGTTACAATACAAGATCATGTGCATTTTTTATTTTACTCTCGTGAAACACTATTGAATCTATTATCAAATGTTAATGAAATAAGAAGGCTTTGCGTACAAAAGAACATGTAGATTGCACACACTACAACTTCGAACGTCTTTACATGTAAATAGCACGTACATTTGCACAATTTAAGAGCGTGTACCTGGTTCAAGGTTGGGTTTTCTAAGAGCATGTTCGCAACGAACAATTTGCTTGCTATGTACAGTGATTCTGCACTTATAAGTGTCCTAGCAATTGACTTTTAATGAAATGCCAGAAAGCATAACCACTTGGACTACCATGATTACCACATGCACCAGCGCAAAAAATCTCATTAAAGCTTAGGGTATTTTTACAATGTATGTCCTAGTCTAACAGCTAAACATATACGTTAAATATGGTAGAGTAATACAACGATTTTAGCAAGTTTTTCTTTCAGATTTTGACGACTAATTTAGATTTATGGGACACAATGATTTTAGGAGTGCTGAAGACATAAACTCAACATTTTAACAACTTTCTTTATGAAATAAAACGGTATAAAGAAGGAGATACATCCTTAAAGGTTTAGTAATAATAATACAACCATATCTATAAAATTACTCACAGGGTTTCTTATTATGATAACAAACACAAATCTTCCCAAGACATTCTCCAAGTCCCCGCTGATACTTGTTGTAGCAGAAGCCTCTGCATCTTTGATTGCATCCTCCTACATAGGACGGTAACATTACTTTTCGACATCTGTATTCAGTTTTATTTCCTACTGACGACAATTCATTAGGGTCTATCCAATCATAATCTTGAGCTCCTCCCCTGAAGAAAAGAAGGGATATTGCGAAAATGAAGAAAACTATCAGTTTTCCCAACCCCATTCGAATCCAATAATACTGAAGATAACAAATGGTACACCATATTGTTCATATTTATAGTAGTTTTTTTTTTTCAACTCCACAAGTATCCGAGAAGCAAGGAAAATAATTGGTTAATTGTAAGGTAAGTGTTAATCTAAATTCAATAGCTTGAAATACTAGAGCATTATGAAACATTGATTAATCATATTTTCTAAAATTAGAGAACAAATACCAGGAGTCCAACGCTCCTTTTTTGGAGTTAGGTATCATCATATACTATGAAGTATCTAATTTTGGCTGTTTTTTTTTTTAATCTGTACTCAATTTAATGTTGAAGTTTCTTATTACAACGATAAACGGTGAAGAAATGTTTTGACCTAATCCCCATACCCTATAACATGAGATATCTCGACGATCAACTGTAGTTGACAGACCATTAATTCGTTACTTACTAATTGATATAACCCATCTAATAAATTGTGAAAATTGGAATTTAATTTTACCCCATGTTTCACCCTACTTCGCTTTTTATGTTACTAATGAACCAAATAAAGGTTACGTTGATTTGGTTTCATGAATCAATTGTTAGGAATCAGGGTAGCTAATCCCAATCCCTCGCCCCAAGAACGATAAACGGAAACGCCAATAAGAAATTAAACGAAAGACTGAACACAATAATTTACCCGGAGGAGGGAAGTGGAAAACCCTTACGGATAAAAAACCACTCCCCGAGAACAATCCACTATGATCAAACAGGTTACACATGATCGCTCCAAGCTTCTCAAGCATTAATGGAGTCTTTTAAATTCTAGGTCTCTAGAATTAAACTCACACCGAAGGATTGATTAACAAAATAAGTTAAGTCATCTTTATATACTAGAGGACTAAATACAAGTGGAACAGATCTCGAGGAAAAACTTGACGTCTCAGAAAAACTCACAAAAGGCAACCTGGCAAAACTCGTTCGAACAAAACAATAAGTCGTTCGAACGACTTTGACGATTAGATGTTCCAGCCCTAGAAACATACATGTCGTTCGAACGAAATCCAATCTCGTTCGAACGACTTCTTCGGTCTTTGAATGAAAAACGTAAAATCAGACAATCTCGTTCGAATGAGCTCCATTCTCGTTCGAACGACTTCGACCTACTTTCAGCTTTTCTACAGCAACTCGAACAGAACCAGTTCAAACTCCAGGTAACTTAACCAGTTCGAGTCTTCAGGATACTTAACCAGCTCGAACTTCTGTCAATCTTAACCAGTTCGAATCTGAACATTGAAAATCTCATTTTCAATCCGTTTCAATCCTTAAACTGAAATAACTCGAACTAAAACGACCTCGAACATAATTCGAGTTCATACCTTAACAATCTCCCACTTGAAATCGAATCTATCAAAACCCATATCCAGATCTCAAAATGAATTGCTCGCACTACTCAAACCTTCAACACCATGAAGACCCTCTTACGAAATTTCACAATCTTCAACAAATCTCTCACTTGAAATTTGAAATGTGAGGTTCTCGTAACTTCACCCATCTTCAAAGTAACCATACTTGTAACTGTGTCAAACCAGACTCTTTACGCCAAAAGCTACCGTACCACACTGTACTTATACCTTTGCAATCAATTATGCAATTAACCATTGTCATCTCGATACCCAAGTAGCTTCCGTATATCACCATAAATCTGTAGCCCTTCCCATGTCACAAACATACTCTGTCATCACAAGTAAACACAACCCTGCAAGCCGAACAAGAAGTACTCCATAGCTATGAGCTACACCGAGTCTTCTTTGAATACATAATATTCATTATCAACGTCTCAGTACAGCTCTCACTTCATGAGAAAACTTTGGTCTCATGTAAACAATGACATACATTAGTAAACAAATCATCAATGAGTTTAGACATACCTCGATCTACACTCATATCGCATTTCATAGCCAAACAAACACGTGTCTCAAGCCCGAAGTAACGACAAATGGTGCGCTACCAAATAACACTCCAACAAGTCTCAATGTACTATGTCAATAACAACTTCTGCTTCACGTTCTTCCTATTATACTATACCATATGCCAAGGATTAGCCAATCCATCGGTCCAACCCTTTATTGAGATAATCGTTCTCACGACTCTTCAATCTCGCCTATGCTAGAACTTGCATACGCAACTAGCATATCATTTATACTCTAAGAACGAACGATCCATAAGTTCTCAAAACTCCTAACATCAACAATAGTTTTTGTGGTATTTTTAAAAAAAATTACCAATGATATAAGCATATCCAACATCGAGCCCCATCGTTTCGATGTATATCTTGAACACGCATATGAGCTCTCATGTATGAGCCTCCATAATGCAACTCCACCCGGTAACTATGTATCCATGTGTAGCCGACTTACATACCCATCTTCAATAAGATCAATCATGAAGAATTTTTATTCCGTATCAAGAGTCACTCGATCCGGAAAAACAAAGCCACCACAAAACAACTAGCTTCACAACCGGTGAACAAAAAAAATATCTTGACATAAACACTTATTTCTTCTTGAAAGTACTTTACCACAAGTTTCACCTTGAGCCGCTTGAACAAACTTGTTCTCGTTTAACTTGTAAACCAACTTGTGAAGTAAAAAGTTTTACCATCGATAATAGGATTACCGATATGACAATTGAGATCCCATCTCATCATCATTCATGACAAGCTCCCACACTTGCCCATGACCTCACCTTATAAAGCCACCTTGTAGTCATCACCAATACCGGCTAGCCACAAACAATATCGAGAATAATGATAACGGGCTGCAGGTCTCGAAACCTTAGTTCTTCTTATCATTACAATCGGAGGAGTATACGGTTCTCGTTGGATCTTTTCAACCAATGATTCCAACACTATCTCTACAGAGATTTTTACATACTCACATGACCCCGATAAATCTACTTTTCCGGTCCACTTATCCATATCTTCGCAAAAGATATTATCATTGAATATCACATCAATAATTTGGATAATTTCTCAATTCTTCGCATCACAAGATCGGTCACCAAAATCATCACAAACATATCCAATGAACATGCACAAACTAGACATATAATATAGTAATGATCTACTACTAGAATAGACAAAAGAAGTATAAATGATTACTTCCTTTTTTGTCCAAGTGATCTCTTCTAATAGTCTAAGATCCAATGCATACCAAGACTCTATATCAAATGCCGAATCTGCCCAAAACTGCTTTGACAACTCGGCGAAGATTTTATACTTCGCACCCTTTCAGTAATCTCACGGACCACACTTTCAGCCATACCAAACTCTTGTAGTATTATTGGGATCTTCTCAAGCCTTTCAATCCCAATAGATGCTTCATCTATAGCAAACTCATCACAACAAAATTGATCACCATCACCGTTAGACCCAAGACGCTTCAACATTGAACCCGTCTCAATCTCAACCCAAGCTTTCCATCTAGCGAAGACATCAAACCAATTCGTTTCATTCTTCAAGAAATGTACACCAAGCTCTCGTGTGGAATCACCAATAAAAACAATAAAACCATGAAATCTCCCGTTTGAACTAACTCTAGTCGGTTCCCATACATTATCGTCTAAGTGGTTCGATCCCATATTTTATTTTCTTCTCTTTCTAGGAAACCCAACTTTCTTTTGCTTTACCAAGACAACATCTTCACAAAAGAACAAATCTTTCAATTTTAATTTGTTAAGTATTCTCCTCAAGAACAATATTTTTATCCAAATGCACACGTGAATAAGTTTTTCATGCCATGCTCTAGAGTTTACCATCGAAGTAACAACACCAATAATCTCATCATTAGCTTTACACGTCCCTAAGAACGCATCTTGTCTTTTGTCCTAAGCTAAAATAATAGCATCCTTCATAATCGCAAAAACATCATCGCCGAAGGTAGCCAAAAGACCCAAGTCCGATAGTTGGCCTGAAAACATATTTTTAGCCATACTAGACATATATTGCATTCTGTCCGAACTTAACGAATTATCATTCATTAATGCAATCCAAACATCTCAATTATCTACTATGGGATAACACTCATCATAGCTAGACAATTCGTTTTTACCCGACGTAATTTCCAATGGAGCATCCAAGTCTAACCTCGACTTTTTATAAACACCATAAGACAACCACCATGACTTACCCTGAGTACCATGAATCACATTACATGGTTTATCCTGAATATCACTAGTCATATCAACCAAATCATTAGAAATAAGATTAGAGGCACTATCAAAATTTTTAGCCTCCCCGGAGAAAGTTACCGAACGTCTCTTTACAGATCTTTTTTTTTTTTTGTCAATCTACAATCTTTCTTCTTATGACCAACTTTACCACAATTCCAACAATATCTTGTTGATTGCAATTTCATGCCTTTATGCGTCTTTTGCTTCCATTCTCAATATGTAAAACTCTCATTCTTTTAACTTCGACATCTGAGTAATCACTCGATGTTAACAACGAAGATCCAAAAGGTATTACGCGAGAATCATCACCAAAGACTTCTACTACGTCGCTGAAAGTAACCCGCTTACGAGAATTTGAAACACTCGTAACACACTTCTGAGAATTTAAATTACTCGAAGTTGATTCAAACATCTTTGATAGTTTGTCCATCATCTCTGACACGGTACTCACTTTAGGCAATTTAGAAGAAATAGAACTTGAGAGTGTTGAGCGAACTTTACCAAGAACATCTTGATCTAAAAGCTCTCACTCCAAACAATCCATATCGGTCGGCTTCGTCGAAATCTCTCTTATAAGAAAATCACAATCCTCTGCATATAGAAAATCATCTTCTTGCATCTTCCAAATCTCAAAGTTCAATCCATTAAATTCATCGATTTCTAATTTCTCCATATCGGCCATCGCTCTTCACCACCCAAGCCCTAAACTTGCACTCTAATACCATTTGTTAGGAATCTGGGTAGCTAATCCTAATCCCTCGCCCCAAGAACGATAAACAAAAATGCCAATAAGAAATTAAACGAAAGACTAAATGCAATAATTTACCCGGAGGAGGGAAGTAAAAAACCCTTACGGATAAAAACCACTCCCCGAGAATAATTCACTATGATTAAACCGGTTACACACGATCTCTCCAAGCTTCTCAAGCTTTAATAGAGTCTCTCAAATTCTAGGTCTCTAGAATTACATTCACACCGAAGGATTGAATAACAAAATAAGTTAAGTCATCTTTATATACTAGAGGACTAAATACAAGTAGAACGGATCTCGAGGCAAAACTTGACGTCTCAGAAGAACTCACAAAAAGCAGGCTGGAAAAACTCGTTCGAACGAAACAATAAGTCGCTCGGACGACTTTGACGATTAGAGGTTCCAGCCCTAGAAACATACATGTCGTTCGAACGATTCGGTCTTTGAATGAGAAAAGTAAAATTAGACAATCTCGTCCGAACAAGCTCCATTCTCGTTCGAACGACTTCGACCTACTTTCAGTTCTTCTACAGCAACTCGAACATAACTAGTTCAAACTCTAGGTAACTTAACCAGTTCGAATATTCAAGATACTTAACTAGCTCGAACTTCTGTCGATCTTAACCAGTTCGAATCTGAACATTGAAAATCTCATTTTCAATCCGTTTCAATCCGACTTCAATCCTTGAACTGAAATAACTTGAACTAAAACAGCCTCGAACATAATTCGAGTTCATACCTTAACAATCTCTCACTTGAAATCGAATCTATCATAACCCATCTCTAGATCTCAAAATGAATTGCTCGCACTACCCGGACCTTCAACACCATGAAGAACCCCTTACAAAATTTCACAATCTTGGTCAGCGTTCACTTCTTGTTTTTTTGCAAGGCAAGCCAGTTTTATATAGGGATCCGTACCCTAAGTTTCCAACCCCATGGGGTTTCGAACCCACGACTCCTCTCTTGGTGGAGGGTCACAATCACCACTGAGCCAAAGCCCAATGGTATCGTACACCTCTTGGTTCCTATGCATATACATTTAGGAATGTTTTGAAAATCTTCATTGTCTTACTTTACTGGACATCGATTAATCGTCACAAGTGGGTACAAATTATGTTTTCTTGTTGATAGTATTGTTATATATTCATATGCAAAACATTGCAGCTAAGTTTGGTTCGCTGCAAGTAGAATGCAATGCAAATTCGATGTATTTGCATTGCAATAAAAGTCGCGATTTTTTTTTCAATAAAGGCAGGAATGCAATGCACTGCAAGTGCAGCTAATTTTGTAGATTAAGGTTTATGTTTGGTTAGGTGCATTGCTATGCAAATGCAAATGATAACTACCATTTTTTATCCCTTAAAAGATCTTTATCTTCTCCAATTTTCTCTCCAAGTAGAAAGCCTAAATGCAAACAATGTTGTAGAGATTTTTCACTGCAACCAATTGCAAGCAAAAAAAAGAAGCTTTTGCATAGAAATGCAAATTGTTTGCTTTGCAAAAGTGAACCAAACACATGAAAATATTTTATAGGCACCACATTGTAATTGCAAATCGAACCAAACACATGGAAGCGGTTAAAAATGCAAATTGCTTGCATTTACATCATGTTTGCAACTGAGCCGACAACACTAAGAATGCGTTAGAATTATCTAAGAGGCTTTTTTGAGAAAGATATAGTTGTTTGGTTTAGGAGATATGAACTTGATAACGACCAAATTATTGTTTCAAGCATGTTGGATCGAATTCAGCTAAGCATGAAGGAGGCAATCAGGTTCATAATTATCGTGTTAAAAGTGAATACTTGTTGCCCCAAATTTGATTAGTTGATATCTATCTCAAATGTAGTTATGGCCTCTAGAACCGTTTGAAGCAATATGGTTACTTGTTCAACCTCAAAAAATAGCGACGATTTGTATGTATGAATCGAATATATGTCAAGTTTTCAAAAGGAATGTCAAAGTTTAAATGGGAGAAATGTAGAAACATGGTCGTCCACCCGTCATGAATGAACCCCTTAAAGAGATTTTTAAGCGTCTACCCACCACACGCGAACAACCCAAGTGTCCACCTGGTCGCAACACATCCCCAGGCAGAGGCAGACTGGTGGCCACAACGCTTTGTCTATTGGGTGTTTTGTTTCCTGAACATCGCAACTCTAGACTTTAAACGTCAAGAGGCATGACAGTTTTCTATTATAATTCTCTCGTGTCTGGCATCATTTATTGTTTGCTATAAGAGTGTTCTTTGGTTGGGTCGGTTGATACACAGATTGAGTCATGTATCTGAGAGTGATTTTTGCCAGACCCATTGTGTTCTTACTGTTTCTACCGAAGTGGAACAACATCACTTAAAAAATAGTGTTTGTGTGACATGCCTAGAAGCAATTGTTTTATTTTAGTCGGTAACTCCCCATCATTTCTCAGCAAAGGAATCACAAAGCAGAACAGAAATCAACCTTAATAACAAGAACTCAACATTTTATTGCATAAACTTTAGGAATTTTTCGTTCAAAACGAAAGACTATCAGGTTTAGTAATATCGATACAATCCTTCGATATCTAAAATATAGGGGTATATGCATGACGTTTCATTATTTATTTCAACGGCGGAGTAGTCAATACCGGCGGACAGGGCTTTCCTGGAATCACGTCATGATAACAGCGGCAGAGATTACTATCAGCGGCACATACACCACGTCCTCCGAAGTAGTCGTACTTACAGGAATTCACGCAACGACTTCCACATGGCACTAACCTAAATGGTATTTCGGTCACACATTTTTCTTCTCCAATTGATGTCTGACCTATAGAAAAACAAATATAAGGAGAAAAAAGTTAATAGCATAGAAATTACAAAAGCTTATTTGTTTGCATGAAAACATGTTTGCAAATTTAAAAAAGCTGGGGTACTTAGAAATGAGGAACATGCATTCCCATAAAAGACGTACCATATATAGTAAATGGGAGGACCATTCCCTAATAGAAAAGGATTGGATTCCTAAGATTAGGAAACAAACCAGTAGTCTCACAACTTTTTTTTTTCTTCTGGAATCCGATTTTCTGGTTTCATTTATCATGAAGATAGTTTTTTCCTGAAAAGAAAAGTTAAAAAGAAATCAACATTGTCTACACTAACAAAAAAAAATCTAGTGAAAGGAGCATGGGGCGCGGCACGAGGATTATAATGAAAGTTATTTTACTATATTTCCTGGTGGATTGCCTATAAACAAATACATATAAGGGAAAAAAGATTAATAACATAAATATTATAAAAGCTTAATTAATTATTTGCATGAAGAAATGTTTGCAAATTTAAAGAAGCTCGGGTACTTAAATAAAAACAACTTGGTGTTGGTGTAATTTAGTATTTGCCACAGTAATTTCTGTTTCACATTGTCACACATGTTAGACTGTTAGTTATCGGTATGTGATCGTTTAAAGACGGAGAAGATGAAGTTTCGCTCTTATATATATCACCGCTTATATTTCAGAGTACTCTAGGTATATATGTTTCTCTGAGGTTTACACCTAACAGTGAAACAGTCTCATTAAACACCATTATCGCAGGATTTGTCCTCAACAATGACTGTTCACGATGCTAGAATGTTTGAAAATAGATGTACGTATTGGTTTCTCATTATCGACTTTGTGTTTGGCACTGTAAATTGGAGAATGGAGAGCTCTCCTCAAATTTTAGAGTGCCACGTGATGAAAAATATAACCGGTAAAGCTGCACACAATTGTCTGCTTATCAGTTGATGAAAACGACAGGGTTCAAATTATACACCACAAAAGACTGCGGACTATGGTAGATTATCCTTGACTTCCTCTAGACTAGTTATAGCCGTAAGAGACTCGTTCTCCATATCAGTAACAATAGTGGGAATACACTCTAACGTCTCCTTTGTAGTACTCCATTGCTGCAGTATGAATATGATGTGGTGCATCCCTTATAGTGTCCGTCTACTCCGTGTGACCTATGTTTATTTGACCTATGATTTATGTTTTAGCTTAAGCTCTGTTGGAGAGGTTAGCAGTTTCAATTAAGTAGAAGAGTTCTAGGTTCAGTTGATTTTGATTAAAGTAAGTTGATTTGTTTAGTTAAAACCCTAATTTTTCTCTAACTCTCAAATACAACGTGATCTTCATAATCTCGCTTTCGTGTTTGTAGTAATCACATCAGAAGTTTTTGCTGAAAATCTCGTACCTCATTGTTATTCATGTTCACTGTTACTGATTGTGTTACATAGGCAATTGAAATCTCCTGCAATAAACCAAGGATCCCCCATGTTGAAAACATATGAGAGGGACGTATTTTGCTTCGAGATTCTGGAGGGAGATTGTAAAGATTGTTGATAATGTGAAGTCTAACACTTTATGGTTGTTGGGTAAAGGAGATGTTGATTTTTGGAGAGATTATTGGACAGGACAAGGTTCATTACAAGAATTCTTCAATGTGGATGTTATACATGTAGTCGAAATTTATGAGGTTATTAAGGATGAGGGATGGAGTTGGGATGTTCTAGAGAGTAGAGTGGCAGACCCCTTTTGAGCGGAGAGAAGTTTTAGCTATGAGGTTTACAACTCTAAATGACAAAGCTGTATGGTCTCCAGATACAAAAAGGCGTTATATCTGCTTGGAATGTTATTAGAACTCGAGGCAGGGAGAGCGATATTTTCAAAATGGATCTGGTTCAAGTTGATACCCGCTAAGATGCAGATTTTTCTTTAGAAACTTTGGCGAGGTATGGTTACCGTGGATACCCCTATTCAAAAATGTATACTTATGGTTTCTAAATGCTCTTGTTGTGCACAACCTGATATAGTACAAGAACAGCTGCAATGGATGTTTGGCGATATTTTTCTTCTATTTTTGGTGTGCCATGTTTGACCGCACAATCGGTGTATGCTAGAATGTCCATTTGGTTTACAGCGGCTTCGGATCAATCACAAGTTCGGTTGTTGAAAGGTATGTTACCAGGCCTTATTTTTTGGGAGTTACAGGTAGCTCGAAACAAGTACATACATGATGCTTTGCCAATAGTTCCATTTATAGATCATCAAGAAAGTATTAGTGTTACTTAAGGATTGTTCTTTGAGATTTAAATCTACAAAAGATGCATTGTACCTAGATCTACTAACACTGCAAGCGTTAGGTCTTAATACCTTGGTAACTAAAATGGTAATGCCGAGACTTGTTGTTTGGAAACCACCACCTTCGAGTTACTACAAGTTGAACACGGATGGGGCGAGTAAAGGAAACCGAGGGAGATATGGAGGTGGAAGTGTTGTGAGAGACTCTCAAGGGAAGCTACTATTTGCATTTACTGGCGTTGGTACCAATGTATATGCGGAAGTATTGTCTTCGGCATTGTAAGGAGAGAAATTATTTGCTTATCGTGGAGATGGACTATAAAACGGTTATGGACTGGATAAAGAACAATACCCCAGTGCCATGGACTACAGAGTTGACATGGAGAGAGGTACAACTACTACATGGACAAATAGATTTCACATTGGAACACACGCTGCTACGATAAGAAAATGGTGCAGCCGATCATTGTGCAAATCTTGGAGCTGATGGGCAATCTCAGACTTTCGAATTAACCCAATTTCTCCGGCATATTCTGTTCATGGATAGAGCTGGTTTTGGGCAGTTGAGAATACATTAGCAAGTGGCACCTCCAGGGAGTAAGGTCTAATGCCCTCTCCCTGCTTTGTATTTCTTTCTAAATATCAATAAAAAGTTCTTGATCAATAAAAAAAATCTATATTTGGGATTAATGTTTATGCTTTCAATTTTATAAGAAACCTGTACATTTTGTACATGAAGAATACCGTACACTTTGACATACCGTACCTGTTAAACGTATCATTACTTATCAATCTGAGTTTTTTCGAATTTCTCCTGACGATCAGTTCTCGTAGTTGGATTTCCTGACCTGTTTTCTTCACTCTCAAATGGTAACACAACAACTGGTGCTGCAGGTACAGTCTCCCATCGTTCCTTCAGAAAGCTCATGAACTTTGTCACCATTTCCCTCCTGAACTCAAGTTCCCGCGTGAACAGATCAAACATGAACCATGCAAGAACAAATCTGAAAGGTACTATGAGGAGAATGGTTGAAGAAAATAAAAGCACCAGAGCGACCTCAGTTGTTATCTGCAAGGTTATTAGTGGCATCAGTTTTAGTACTTTGTATTCACGGCTAATTCTAGATAAAAATGGAAAATATGCTAAAATTGTTGTGTTTTACAGACAAAGAAGGTTTACTTCAAATTATTATATCTAAAGGGGAGAAAAGGTATTTGATGGTGAAATAGCAAGAATCACTCAAGAAAATGATTACTCAGAACTGTTTGTAGAAGAATAATACACCGCCAGCTGTACTCCAATGCCAGTAATCCGTGGGATTCAAGTCATGATAATTTATCTAAGACAGATCTGTAGAACGCACAGATTATGACGAACCTAACGAACTTTCGGATTTAAAAAAAAGTCATTACTCAAATGTACATGAAGAAAACTGTGGTTGATGAGATGAAAGCACTAGAAAATAGATCACGGAAATCGTAGAGCTTCCCAAAGGCAAAGCCCAGTTAGATATATGAGGGTTGTCGAACAAAATATATAAACAGTTGAGACTTTGGAGAAAGATGGTCCAGAACTCAGAATATGTGTTGAAGAAGGGTAAACACAGAACTTATCCATGAAACCACACGAATGCTACTACTGAAGCCAACCCAATGATACTTGGTACCGTAGTTCCTAAGACACCACAACTATTGTTACATCTCTAGGCATGCACTTAAGAACAGAGGCATTTAAAAATGCTGATTGGGCAAGAATCATATCATGTTCCAAAATCTGGCAATAGACTACATTTTTAGGGAAGAAGCTTGTGGTTAAGGCAAACTTCCACCAGAAGAATATATTTTATTGATATATTTTTATTTAATGATAAATGGTATTTTCTTGAGTAACGAGAAAGAAAAAAAGCCAGAGGAAAGAGTTTACTAAAGATCTACTCACAACGAAGACCCACAGCCACTGTATTTCCTTAGAAGAGCCTACTGTCTGACACTGTATGGAGGATCTAAATTAGATGGAACAATCTTGGCTGTTATAATGACCCCATATAACTAGTGATTACACGACGATTACTCTAGGAAAGATATAAACCAAATCTAGAATAATCCTGGTCAGCTCCATTTCATGTTTTATTAGGCAAATACAGTAACTTTTACAACTTTTGCTGAATGACATGGTTAGAGTAAAAGAAAAAAGAAAGAAATGACAGTATCTAAATTTTTTCACATTAAAAGCTGACCAACAAGAATAAAAGCACTGTAATTGGGTATAAATTACCTGAGGTTGACCTGAAAGTAGAATTGTACGGATTTTCAACAATGTAACGTTCAGATTTTGGATATTATTTTCCAGCCCAAGCATGGCTTTTTTAAAAGCTAAGATCGTCTGAATTGTGTTTGAAGGTGGCTGATCACGAATTGTAACTTTCCCAAAGGATCTGCCAAGACGACCTTGTTCTTTAAGTCCCTTCAGTAATAGCATAGAAAATGCCATGATCATCAATGTCACAGGAAATATGTATGATAGCATGTTTCTGACAAGAAAAATTCAGTTTTTCGTTAGAATTTCAGTAAATAACCTATGCTGTAGAAGTTCAAGAACGCAGAGAAATGGCCTAGTATCCAATGCAAAAACATAGTTCTACTATATTACTATACAAGATTCAAGACATGTAGAATCCGTAGCTAATGTTAATTACCTTGGGAGAGTCAAAAAAGTTCAAGACAATCATCTGTTGCACTGATTAACAACAGTTTGACACATACTCTTACAAAAATATTTCAGAAAAGCTCTCATGAGGCCAGTCTAGTTATGGGTCCTAGACCTCGATGATGTATTGGTTCACATACCCAATTGGCCATCAATTGGCACTCTTTATTAGTTGCTTCTTGTTTTCAACTAACCGGTCGGTCTAGTCTAGTGGGACACACAGCCTATCTGAACCTCTATCCCCTGCTTGATCCCGTTGTGATGTTAGAATCTGGGATAAATGCCAAATGGGGAAGCGAAGTTCCTATATTCGCCAATCTCAGTTTCCTTGGGATTCTGGGCTTCCTCCCGCGCATTTTTTTAAGACCTACAAGGAGGACTTTTATACTTCTCACAATCATATTAAAGCTTTGATGGCTGGGGCATCATGGTGGGAAGGAGAGTTATACTCAATCAAAAATCACCAACACATCTCTGCTTGATATTATTGTGGAGAAGAACTGAAGAAGTATGATTGAACTTTCTCTTCCACTTTACTTTCCTGTAGCATTTTGCACCTCTCATAGGTTGCCATCTTGGAATATGAAATTTTCCCAGCCTCTTCTTGAACATCTGAGATTCCCAGACAGGCTGACATCCGTGCTTCAAGGGAAAGAAGATTTTTGCATGTGGCAACAATGACTTCAGTCTTTCCAGGATGGGTTACTATATCTTGAGAGAGAATACTTATAAATCGCCGTGGTTCCTCATGTATATCTTAGTTCCCTTTTCTTGTAATTAAAGGGATACATCAATTCCACAATCAGCCAGGGACTGATGGATGTAGCCAAATATACAGTAAAATGTATCTTGTCGTAAGCATAAAGATCCATATCAAGACCAGCATCTAAAGAATGAAGGCAGAAATATTTAAGTCATCACCTAATCTGTGAATAGTCTAACAACAAATGGCAGGCCCGGGATCTGTTGAAGGAAAATAAGTTCAGAAAATTTATAAAAATGGAGCAACTCCAGATACTAGTGATGTCAATGAGTCGGATTCTGAGTGAATTGGTGCAAAACTAATCCATCCAAAGTAATTTTTTGGTAAATCTAAATCTGGATCTAATCCGGATTCCAGACTATACCTGTAACCCAAAATCCGATTCTGGGTGAAAGCCAAATGCCAAATATACTTAGAAATCAAGAAAAGCCTTAGGTATAACTTAACTTCTAGGTAACAATGACACGGATACGGGTGTCGGTGTCTGACACGGGTATGGGGTGTCGGAAAAGATAGATCGGAAACGGCAGAATTTTGTTAAGTACCCTGCAAATAGTGTTGATCACATGTGTCCGAGTGTCCATGTCGGGGTGTCGGACACGTTTTATTTTATTAAAGTGAAGTTCCGTTGTTACATTGCTTAACTTCAAATCAATTGGGATCTGATTCTGATTGATAGGGTCAAACTGAATCTGATCCAAAACTTAATTCGTACTTTGGACTGTCAGATTAGATTTTATTTGGACTGATGCAATGGTCACCCGAATCAATGAGATTATCGGACTTCAGATCTAGTCCGAATTAAGTCCGATCCATTGCCAGCCTTACTGCCTTACCAACCAACTACATTGTGCTCTAGTGGCGATGGTGTGGAAACAACCATCGGGAGGTCAAGGGTTCGAATCTCACCACTGGTGGGATTTGAGGTTGGTATGAGCCCGTTGGTCTTATGCCGGCTTACCCGGTTCGTGTGGTTTCTGGGCTATTGCACGAGCCCTAGAGGATCTAGTCAGGAATTTACGGTCCGCAGGCCCGATGGCCCGGATACCTCTAGGTACCCAATTTTTTTTTTACTACCTTACCTTTTCTTTTCTTTTTTCTTTATTTGTGGAATCCGGAAGTTCATCGGGTTCATCATTTTTCACCATTCTCCTAACTATTCTCCCGGGGCTCGCCACGGTACCTCCACAAACCTTACCACTTTACAAGAAATAGTAAAATTGCTTCCTCGCAAGGATCATTGCCTCTTAGTTTACTTGTTATAATGGGATTATTAAATATAAAGACCACTTAACAAACAAAGTTTAACTAACCTGAAAATAATTGTATAAGCAAAGGCAAGAAAAAAAACAGTCCGGTGGGGCTTTTTCCAGCGCCTAAGCTCTTCAAAACTCTTGGCAATGCCCGTCAGCGGAACCATAAGCTCCTGAAAAGCAACAAATTGGGGGCACTATTAAATTAACATTTTTTTTCTGATTCAACTCTCCCTCTTTAAAGAAACTGTTATAAAAAGGGTTATCAGATGCTTGTGCTAGTTCAAACAATCGTATGTTTTACACGTACTGTATTGTACAAAAGTAACTTGACAAAGAACTGAGTACCTGGAACAGGTCGATGTTACTAGGGATACCCTTGAGTAGAGCCGCATCTATCGTGGCTTGTGTTTTCTCAACTACTTGGCTTTTCTTTTTGCAAATTACTGATGCTCTTTCTACATGAGTTGTATCAGAGACAACCAAACTTTTACTTAAGATTACCCCTTGTTTTACAGAAGAGTTCTTCCAAAAGGCAAGTGATGTGTTAGATTGCCAAGATGGAGATCTCATCCACTTCCTCAAGTACACACTTCCATCTATATCAAACACATCTTCTGAGGGAAATGCCCCTTGAGCTGGCAGGTGGTCAGCTTCTGTCAATTTTGTAACCAATGGCCCACCCCAAAAGTTTACGGCCAGAGTTTGGCAAACAATGTCACCATATGGAACTTTTCGTAAATACGAAAATTGAACGAGTTTAATGGGATCATCTGATATCTTTCGCATACACTGAAGAGCTTGAACTCTAGTAACACTATTTATGGCACTCATAGTAGCTCTCATCTTCCCTTTCTGAGCTCCATATACGTGGTGTACAGATTCGTCACCATCCTTTGGTCCATATTCTCTTATGAAGCCATATAAGGAAACAACCTCACTAATGAAAGCATGCCAAGCATCTCGTCTCATTTCGCCACCAAAGTCAACAAGTTCTAGTACCCAAGTTTTGGACCTGTTTAGAGGAGAAACTACGTTACTTAACCACTTCACATTTAGATTAAATAAATCCAAGTAACTTGATGTTTTGAAAGGAGAAAGAAAAATATACTCTAAAAGCTAAGGGTTATAGAAGCTTACTCACTCGGAACCAGATGTAACAGACACAGCAGAGTCAAAAAGTTCAGACCCTAAAGGTCCCACCCTTGTTTTCTCTACCCGTGACCCATCTCTTGTAAGATCTAGTCTTATAAGTTCTTTTTTACCCTTCAAGCCGATTGCCTGAAACAAAACCAAAAATGAAAATGAAGAAATTTACCTTATAATTGCACACAGACATTAGTAGACGGAAACTTAAGTTAAGATTCCAAATGCAGCCATCATATTGATGTAAACTCAAGGGTTCATAAGAGACAATTTTGACGAAGATGTAGGCCATTTTGGATTGACTTCATCCATCATACACGTATGTAAAACTAGCATTTATGTTCAGTGTGCTAGTGTTCCGCCTAAAACGGGAATGGGCCGGGATCCAACGTTTATCTGATCAGTTCCATGGATGGGATTCCATTTATATTGTGTTATGGCAACTTGTCACGAATAAATTCCTTTAGCAATTTGTGCTGTCTAATGAAAGAAATTTTAAAAATAAAATGTGTATGGGATATAATAGGGTGCATTATGCATCAAATATTTTGGTCAAAGAAAATATTAATTACATTATATCATAAACATACCTCAAAGTAGAGTGCCTTGTCTGTCAAGATAATTTTTCCAGGCCACGGTATGTTATTCTCCCATTTCAGAACAGGTCGCTTCTTACTGGACCCTATGCACAAGATTTTCTCCGTAGACAGTTGGGTACTTTCTTGATTATAGTATGACTTTCGTCCTTCGTGTACCCTATAGAAAAAGGAAAGCGTTCCAGAAGAATTAAACATATTCAAAGGTTGTATACTGGAACTATGAGGTACATAAAATATCAGAAATAAGCTACATGAGAAGAGAACAAAAAAGCTAATTGTTAGACACAAGAAAATGGAAAACCTACCCAAATTATACGTTAAAAGATTTGGTGTTCCAGAACTAGCATTCATTTGGATATAATCAAATGACCTTGTACAGTGAAGAGGTGCAAGGGAGAAAAGAAAAAAAGTCGAGTGAAATGATTAACATCATAAGAAAGAAAAGATGGAAATTCTTACTTGAGAAGTTCCTGAATGTATGTTGTCCATGAGCTAAAGGAAATCCCTTGTTCATATCCAGCAAGTGCTCTGAAGAGATTATGAGCTGTGGACATATCAGCTACACCAGCAACAGATGAAGCAATACGAGCAAAAGCCTCTTCTCCAATGAGCTTCCTCTTCAATATCGACAATTTAATAACTTATTTCAGAAAACTCCCCCAGAAAATATTTCTCAATGTGCTAACCCAAAAGATATTCCAATCACATCCTAGGAGCAAAATGAGTTTTGATTATGATTATCCATGCGATATATGTGATAAATAGTGTAATCAAAGTACTGACGCACATGAACAATGGGTAATGTGACAGTTACAGTTCGGTCAACATAGCAACCGGTATCATAACTTTCCTAGTAGACCATCAGTATCAGGTCCTACTAGAAAGTTGGAACCATGAACCACAAGTATCCATTCAATTTATACACAAAGGATTGGAGACCCCTTCCCCGATTAACACAAACTTGAAAGTTCCATCACTATGGTAACTGCATCAGTGGCTGATGCTCTGAGGTGAGAGGTATGCCTCAAACGAGTTTGGTGTAAGTCTCAGTTCGGGTTTCTATATAAAATAACTCCATAAGATCAAATCATAAATTTCAAGAAAGCAGATTAACCGAAGACGGAATAGTAAATTTTAAATCCAAAGACTTAATTTACTAGGTTTTGTCCTATAATTAATGAATTGGCAAGGTAAGTTAAAATCCAAATACTTTAGTTAATCGAACCTAATAACGTCCATGCACACTATAAAAGTAACATAAGTAGAACTAGTTTTTATTTTTCAAATAATCGTTTTTATTTAACGAGACTTGTCATAAGAACTATGGTGGCTCTGTCTCGATATTAGTCAGGGGTGTTTGTTAGTTAATATTTCTGCAGGGTCTTTATTTGGAATTAGACAATAGTGACACAAATATGCAATTGCAAAAACCTGGAAGATGATTTCCCTTCCCCCAATTTCACCTTCTCTCCACATTCGTGGTGATTTGCTTTCTTTCTAGTTATATATTCATAAAATAAACATAGTAACCAATTACAAGACAATATGATTCTAGGATAGTGAATATGACACTCTACGGCTGTATTCCTGGTCTTTTCCAAGCCTGAGGAAATGATTCAAAGACTTCTGTGGAAAAAGCAATCTCCTCCATGTTTTGCACAGGTTTCCTAGTGTTCTCCACCAGTGCCTTATTTGTTCGAGGTTCTTAATGCTTTCCACTGGCTTGTGAATAAAATTAGACTTGATGGTTCTAATTACCTTTAGGGGGCCTATCTATATATGTATATTAATAGCCGAGAAAGTTAGAGAAATATCATCAGAATATACAAAGAACCAGCTTCAAAAACTATGGTAATTTCACCTGATGCATTTGCCTCCATAGCCATCATAGAGCATTCACATATCTACAGACACTTGACTTACAATGAGAAAAGAGCTACAAACTCTAGCAGAAATATCTAGCAACTTACAAATTGCTCCAGAAGAGCGTTGTTGTGGTTTATCTTAAGTAAATAGCAACAAGCAGAGAAGTTGATGCAATATATCAGATATGCAAAGACAAACCTGTAACAAAGACTCTGAATCATTAACACATGAATCGGTTACTTCACTGTAAGGATGCTCCCATGCAAGCATAGTTATAAAAATAAGCCTCTGGAATGCAGGTTCCTATAGATAAACAAAAATGTGAGTGTGAGGGCAAGTCAAGAAGCGGGGGGAAGAACTTATAACATAATAAAATAATTCATATACATATTTTCTCTTTTATACTTGTATCTTTTCATCTATCGACCTGATTATCTACTAAACTTGGAAAACAGGCGATAAATAAGTATAACTAATTCCGATACAAACCAATGCTTAGTTACGATTTTGATGTCTTTAAAGGCATTTTGGGCCACAATAATGCAAGTATACCCACAGAAGAGGAAGTAGAAGTTGCAAGTTCGCAACAAAGATATTACCAATCATTAGAAATAAACACAAACTGAAAAGGGGAATAGCAAATTTTGATTGATAGTATCAAATACCTATTTACACTCCAAAACTAGAGGTGTTAATTTTCCTTTTTCAAAGAGAAGGAACAAAACTTATAAGCTAAAACAAAATAACCAAGACTCTCCCATTATTAGGACTATCAGATAATTTATAGATTTAGGAGACTTGCTCTACAAAGAAACCAAATCTTATTAAGATAAACTCCTTGTTAAAATAGGACTGCCTAATTGAAGGAACCCTGCTAATGTGAAGAGGTGCGCACACGCGTAGGGAGAACACGTCTCATAGAAAGAGAGACATATACATCCTATAGAAAGAGAAATCGCACCACTATCATTGTCCCAGGATTCGAAACAAAACTGGTACTCGAGCTTTTTAGATGCGCCTCTGAAATTAGGCCCTCTTTTCCTCCCGTCTGCTCAAAACCTCTATTCTTCTAGTGACTCGAATCTCATACAATATGGTTAGTCTGATACATCAAGGTCCAAACTAAATGAGTTATTCAAAAATTATCGATTAATATTAGCTTCTTGTCAACAAACATGGATTATTGAAAGTCGGCCAACGGGTATAGATTATGCCCAATAACATAGAGAGCAAGGACTTGGTAACAGCCACTTGAGCTTCTTTTTGCATACAGAGAAATTTCATCATATTTTTTCACTAGAATGTGATGATTCAGAGCCAAACTAAACGGGAAGTTCAAATATACACAGCTCTAAGCTCTAAAATCACATGTGAAGTTTTTCTTGATTTCCTTCCTGTGCTAAGATGTGTCGAAAGTAAAACAAATGCAATTCAGTTCAACATTCACAAACCTTCAAGCAAGGATGAACATCAGAACTATCCCTCGACAAAAACCTAAAGCAGCAATACTCCACCAAGTTGCGAGCATCAGTATGTAGGGATTGCGGAACTAGTGCTTCATATATTTTCTGCATTTTACGGCCTGTCAATCCATTCATCCTGCATGTTATGAATTCAGAAGTTTACAGAAATATTGTATTTCGAGTAACTAATGGGACGAACTGATTCGGTATCATAAATCACAAATATATAACACCACAAGTGTCTAAGACAAATTTGGGGATTTTGCAGTTGGTTCGAGGTATCTCCTCCAATATTATTTTTTTCTTTATAGGCAGTGTACTGCTAAAATCTAAAATAGAACAGAGAACTTCTACTTTTGCTAAGTAAGCAGATAATTTCTAAAGAAGGTACAATGGGACTAAAATATGCACAACAAAATAAAGAACCAAATCATAGACATCCCAACCAGGTTGTGAATACCTAAAGGCTTTACGAACAACAGAGAAAACCTAAATATTGTTGAGCGGGATTATATCATGCTATGACGAAAGAGAGGCCCAAGTGCCAATTTCTATTATGCTGGCCCTCTTAGATACAGTATGAACACCAATCTACCCCTCTCCAATCTCCATAGTTGCTTTAATCAATATTTGTCAAATGCATCTCCATGCCCGATTATGAACCCACATGCCAAACACACACCCATCATGCCTCAGTCTAGTGATGCAGCTCAGTCTACAATATGGAGTCAAATTCTAGTAAGTGTTCCTTGATCCTATCACCACCTTCCCCTAGCCAGTTTCCAAGTCACATCTTAGAGAAATTATTGACTCGTTCCCAAGCATTAGGCACCACAAGCAAAAAATTAAGAGTTTAAGCCAATGCCTCGATGAGCTGAGAGTGAAGCCCGAGTCTGTTTCCAATTCCAAACTCTGAATCCAGCCATTAACAATACCACATGCTAAAAACAGCTGATGAACGAACCATTGCAAAAGTACCAACTTCATATAATAATTACCCCATGACAGTCTCTAGAGTTCAATCATTGCTCCTGCATCAGAGGCCATCCTTATACTCAAGCCCATAAGCATCTACTTACAAATTGCACCAACCTGTATCTTCATCCACAACCGAATAAACAAGATGTGGTTTCTAAATTCTGGAAACCTGCAGAACCATCACTAACATCCAGAGAAACAAATTTCCCCTCTATACAAATTTAAGCTGTCTTATGATGAGGCTAAGGGGTGAAGGACCAGCCAAAACACATGTAAAATATAGACAGGGAAAAAACAGAGCAAACACGCTTTGGTAATGCTAAAAGGTCTATCTTAAAGGGGTGGACACAACCTCCAGTGATTATCTATTGTTTCACGTGATTTATGTGAGTGAAAGACGGAGAGACGCCATTTGCTAATTTGAAGAAAAACTCCTTACCGTTGTTTGACTACAGAGCCAAATAAAAATGCCCAAGGAAAAAGATAAAAGCTGAAGAAAAGAAAAGAAACCTTAAAGAGAAACCCAAAAGAAAGATGATCAACTGAGCGAAACACTAAGACAACCTCACAAGATCTCCATGAATGACCTTCCTACTCGTGAAGGTGTTGGAGTATATGTGTGCATCTACACATATACTAGTTTAGTCCCACATTGAGTAAGAACAGAAGTAGTTTAGAGAGCCCATATTATATAAAGGCAGTCTAAGATGTAATCTAATTATCAACTTAAGAGTGAACAAACTTTCCCCTCTTATTTATTTCTACATGGGTAAGGGAACACCACATATATACTAGTTTAGTCCTATGAGTAAGAATAGAAGTAGTTTAGAAAGAAGATTTGAAATACCATCAGAAAGAAAGAGACTAAAACCCACAATCGCAAAAGTAGATATAAACCCAAACATAAAAAAATTAAAAAGATAAACATAAGCAACTGCCCACCAAAACAGAATAAATGATTTTGATTCGTGTACTCAAATCAGACCTTAATGCAACAACTCAAGCTCAATCTCAAATCCAAATAGATTGTGAAGAACAAAAATTTAGAAGCAGCCGAAATCACGACATGTAAAACGAACAAAAGTAACGGGCTATAATAGCGATTGGCAACTAAAACTCGAAAGAGAATAAACAAGACCGAGAAAAGGTATTACCGGATTTTGAGTAATCTGCCGGCGGAAGCAATAAAGCGTTAGGTCGTCTTCAAGAACGAAACCGCTCTAATAACCATGTAGAAATAAATAAGATGAGAAAGTGTCATGAACCCACTCTACAAGCACCGATATTGTCCCCACTTAACCACTGCGGATTTCCTGCAGTGTGGGATTTTTTTTCCTAAGAAAATGCCTCGGTGACATGTAGAGTGAAATCTTAACTTAAGGACCATACACCTGGCAGGATCTTAAACAATGTGCGACTAAACCATTGGTGCTACCATCACCGCTAATGGGCTAGCCGCTTTCCAATACCCGCTCAGCCGGGGTGTTACAGTCCCCCCACCTTTAAGATCGAGCCGTCCTCGGCTCTGAATACCATTTTGTCACGACCTCACTCTACAAGCACCGATATTGTTCCCACTTAACGAGTGCGGATCTTCTGCAGTGTGGGATTTTTTTTCCTAAGAAAAGGCCTCGGTGACATGTAGAGTGAAATCTTAACTTAAGAACCATACAACTGGCAGGATCTTAAGCGATGTGGGACTAAACCATTGGTTCTACCATCACCGCTAATGGGCTAGGTGCCTTCCAATACCCGCTCAGCCGGGGTGTTACAGAAAGCTTGTTTACTCTTAAGTTGATAATTAGATTACATCTTAGACTCCCTTTATATAATGGGCTCTCTAAACTACTTCTGTTCTTACTCAATGTGGGACTAAACTAGTATATGTGTAGATGCCCACATATACTCCAACAGAAGGATCAAATTGACCTTAGTCCCCCAAAGAAAGAAAGGAGGTGAACCTTCATAAGAATATCATTCAGTTGTATGTCACTAGTTGCTTTTGTTACTAACTAGATTGTAAAGGGTTGTTTCAGGATAGTTAAGATAATTAATACATGCACAACCTCAAAAGGCAGCATTTTCCATAACCTATCTATTTTTCTTTCTTACACCATCACGATATCGTATATAGCATGAAAAAATAAAACTACTTTGTGTGATATATCATCTAACAGAAATTACATGGCTAAGATTCTCCTGAATCAGTATTTGCACTTGCACCTAACTTTTTTTCCCAAAAAGTCAACAGAACTTGCTTGGATTGAGCAAGACAAATAGTTTGAAATGTAACTGAAAATAGTATCATTGATAGTTCTAACAATGATTTAATGGCCCTATGGTACACTGCTATTTACTGGACAAGTGCCGATTTTAGGTAAATAAAATAAACACTGATGAGCAGTTAAAGCTATAACGTTATTCTAGCGGCTATCAAATCACAGCCAGTAAGTAATAAGCTATTACCTGCTGAATTGCTCAATAGAAACAATAGCAGCTAAAGAAAGACTCCCATTTGGTGTTTTACTGTCAATAGTCTGTTCTGAAATAAATATTTCTTCCACCAATTTAGTATCCAAGGATTTCACAGCATCATGGCTTTTATCTTGTCCTGTTTTTACCAGGGGAGCAGTTACTTGGTTCAAGAAGTTTTGACTTCTCTGAAGAAACGAGCTTAACCTCTCCTGAACCAAACCTGTCACAAAAATATCAAAGAGTCACGTATCAATGAAACTATAGATTAATGAGTATTGATTGAGTCAGCCACGGCTGACCTAGATAGGTCATTCAGCTCCTATAAAGTCACATGTAGGAATAAGTGGATTAAATGACAGTACAAACTGTACAATATCCTTAAACCCTTGAGGAACTTAGAAACAATGTGGTAACACCCCGGTAGAGCGGATATTGAAAAGTGCCTAGCCCATTAGCGGTGATGGTTGCACCAGTGGTTTAGTCCCACATCGCTTAAGATCCTAAATGATCCTTAAGTTAAGATTACACTCTACATGCCACCGAGGCCTTTTCTTAGGAATAAAAATCCTACACTGCTGGAGATCCGCAGTGGTTAAGTAGGGACAATATCGGTATGCGTAGGGTGGAGTCATAACACAATGAATGTATTTGTTAAATTCTAGTTGTTAGATTGATATCTCTAAATAAATGAGAACCCCAAATGAATAAATCTATTGCTTTCAAAAACCGTTAAAGAAACAGCGGATTGCTAAACAACAATGGCTATATCAAATCAAGCTGATTTTGAATAAGCATATATACCAATGGATTTCTACACATCTACGCAGTTGGAAGGACCAAATGTGTGTCACGTGAGTTCTTGAACAAACATGGAGCTAGCTATTGTGGAGAAATTGCATTTTTTTGGTTTGGGCCTTGGTCGTTCAAACAACCCTTGAATCCGTTCGAACGACCCCTTGACAACTCTCTGGAATTTGGCCCAAGAACCCAAGTCGTTCGAACGACCAATGTTGAACTCCCTGGAAATTTGGCCCAGACGCATATTTTGTTCGAACGACTCCCTATTTCGTTCGAACGAAATCTGGTAACTTGGTTTTTTGATGGTTTTCGAACCTCTTGTTTGCCTCGAGATTTGAGCGATTGTAAAAGGTTTTTCCTAGTATATAAAGGGAAACCTAGGTTCTTTGTGAGCCACCCTTGAAACAATCCTTTGGTGAGAACATTTGGGGGATTTCTTGAGTGAGAAATTCAAAATTGGGCTTGAGTAATTGTAATTGGGACCTTGAATAAACTCTCTCTCTCTCTCTTGAAAGTGGACGTAGGCAATTTGCCGAACCACTATAATCTTGGTGTTGTGTGTTTCTTTGTTTATGTTTTTTTGTGACTAACCCAAAACAACTTGGAGTTTGTGGCTTCCGGGCTTTCGGCTCAACAGCTATCTCACCCGCATGTGACTTCTTCATTTTCCAAAATCCATTGAAAATGTGCTTACAAGGAGCTCACAAATACAAAAGCTTATAAGGTTTTCAGGGGTACGGTTTTCGCTCATTTCATTAAGTTGATTATTCTCAGTAATATATCATGACTATTTCCAGTTTATTATTATAGATAACCGCAGACCATTATGGATTGTGCTTCCATGTTCCGCTTTTGTTTATCTCGTTTCTCAGTATAACATGGCCACTTCATTTTGCTAGTAATTTTTCCTTATAGACATCTGTCACGTCTCCTTAATTTGAAGAAGAATAAAAGGCGTAGGAATAAAATTTCTCCTCCAGTAATTTATTTTGTTTAAAAATGATTATTATCATTTATCACATATGGTACTTGTTTAATTTAAAATACACTAAATACCTATAAATTAATATGTCAAAATAAAGAAGAAGCTCACTTATATCAATATCAGATAAGTTCCACTTGTCGCCGAGTGATTGGACGGCCATAAGCTTGCGGCTAAACCGGTGTTTCGGAGAAATCACGCTAAACTTGCCTGGATAAAGTTGGATTATTGGAGGACATGGTTTTGATCTACTCATTAAGAACTCCAAATTCATCTCTCTCTCTCTCTCTCTCTCTCTCTAGTTGTTTGTTGGAGATGATGGATTTAATTGACCAAGATTTTTTTAGAAACACTGCCGAATGATTGCGCTTCTTTCGGGTATGAGCCGTTAATGGACCTCTGACGAAAATACCCTCTTCTTCGTTTCTTCTCTCTCTCTCTCTCACTCAAACAAATTAGGGTTTCTTTAACGGTGAAGTTGATTTAGAGAAATGAGGTTGAACTTGTTTCAGCTAAAACAACGAAGGATTGAAGAATTTTTCATCTTACAAGGATTCATGGCTTTGAATTGATTCAAGTAAGTAAAAATAAAACCTTTTTACCTCCATTTTGGTTCATGAAAACATGTTTTTTGTGCATTATTGTTTTGATTGTTGGAAATTGAAACATACCCTTTTGTTGGGATTTTGATTCTGGGACTAAAGATGTTGCCTTTTGTTGAACTGGGGTTTTGATTATTATGATTGTTTATATTTATGATATACCAACTCAAGTCTGTAATGTAGTATGTAAAGCTTGGGTATTGATTATGGGAACCATATTACAATGATTTTGCAAAATTTACATGGCATTTGTTTTTTGCCACTAACAGAAGTAAATACCACTTTTTAGTGGTAAATGACTAACTGGAAAATCTTGGGGTGTTTGTTTTTCGTGCTTATCAAGCATGGAGTTAGTCGGAAAGAGAATGCATTGGAGCTTGATGAACATGCTTATCAAATCTATCATATTATAGTGGAGCAAAACTGCGACAGATATGACCAAGGGCGTGGAGTAGCTATGAAATTTCCATGAACTTGTGTAGGGTTAGGGTTAATTAGCTTTTAAACCCAACATAATGACCACGAATTGCACTAACCCCCTATGATTGTCATTTTTAGCTTTTAGACCGGAGCTGTTAGCTTTTTTAAAAATACCAAAATTGCCCTTTTTATTATGTTTTAAGTTTTAAATAGAAAATCCACGTGTTAAATAATAATCTAGTTGGAATATCCACGTGGACTAAGAAAATCTACGTGAACATTTCTTAGTGTCCACGTGGATTGAGCGCCAAAACTTCATCTTCTCCGCCATTAAAACCAGAAATCAAAAGATTCAAAACAGAAATTAAAACAACATCCATTAACATCAACATCATTCATTAACATCAACATCATCCATTAACATCAATATACAAAACAAAAGCTAAATAACCCAAACAAAAAACCCAAAAAAAATGGTAATCTGTTTCTAACAAAACCCATAACTTGGGCTTCTTCCCAAAAAATGTCATTCATAAAAACCCAAAACTAAACTAAAAAAACCTAATAGAACCTCCTCCTCTTCTGAGGAGGAGGTTCATCATCTTCATCTTCATCATCTGCATCATCTCCATCATCATCATCATCATCGTCATCTTCTTCATCATCATCACCACCACCACCACCCTCCAACAACTCCCAGTCTTCCTCCACGTCGAAGTCCTCTTCGGGACATTCGTCCGAGTCTGAGGTGTAGTCGGTTGGTTGCTCCCCCCCCCCCCCCCCGTCACTATCACTATAGTCCGTTGTTGGTGGAGTTAATGGAAGCAAATCCGACATTGTTGAGACTTGAGAGAGTGAGGGTGAGGGAGAGAGAAAGAGAGAAATTATGGAGGAAGATGGAGAGGTTGGAGTGTTAAGACTTGGGGTTACAAGTTTTATAGTTTTCAAACTGACAAACGTCAATCAACGTGTCTCTCCAAGGTCTCCCTCTCTTCCCAAGTAATCACTCTAGAGACCTAGCCATCATTACCCTATTTTTTAGATTTTGCTTTTAGACCATCTGTGTTTCAAGACTGTTAACTTTTAGACCCTGCACGTTTCAAGCACGTGATGCACAAGGTATTTTAGGGCACAACACAACTCGATTGCCAATTACCCGCCAATTAATTGTAATTTGTCGATTGCCAATTACCCGTTAATTAATTGTAATTTGTAATTTGTAATTTTGAGATTATTTGATCAAGGCAGCTTCGAAGGTTATACAAGTATACAAGGTAAGCTAAAATTTGAATTTTCTTATATACCATTTGACCACGTCTGATGATGAAATTTATGAGATATTTCACCTAGTAATTGAGTATGGTGTGGAGTGGGATGAACCATCTTAGAGTGGGTATGGAGTTAGTCAATACAATGGTGGTAGTTGTTTTGCCTTAACTGTGCCTGTAAACATTAGTTTTGTGGAACTGTTGGGGTTAATTGCTTCAAGGATAGATGATGAGCATGGTCCAAATAATAATGTTCTTGTGAGAGAGGGTGTGATTGGGTTGTTATTTAGTGTAGACGGTGTTTTGCATGCCATTAGTAATGATTTAGAAGTTAAGTTAATGTTTAGGCACATTGAGGAAGACCCAATTCATGGGTATTATAGAGTTTTTATAGAAACAGAGGAAACACCTCAAATAGTGCCAATCCCTGTTGAAGAATCACCATTACGGTTATGATATGATAAACCAAAAATCAAGAAAAAAAAGTCTACCAGATGTTTAGAGAAGACAAGTAGACCATTAAAAGTGCCTACTTCTAAGACTTTTAATCCAGAATCCTTAAAGAGAAAAGCAAAAACCAAATCACAAAAACCTAAGGTGAAGAAGATTAGGGTTGATTACCTTTCTAAGGAAGAGCTTGATGATTTAACTAAAGATTATGGCAGTGAAGAAGAATTTAAAATTAAGGAGGATGTAGATAATGTTGACGAGGAAGTTGCAAGATAGACAAGAGAGGAGCTTATGAGACAGTTTGAAGACTTAACTAAGGACCCATTCTTTGACAATGTGGATGTTGAAGAAGACTATCATAGTAACCATACATCACAGGATAGTGATGATGTTCCTACAATGGATCACATAGAAGATCATAAAAGTTTTGCTGATAATAGAGATTTTGTGATGGCTTCTTCAAACTTGTATAAGAAAAAAGATCATGAAGATGAGGAACCCTTTCTGCCACCTCAAGCACCAGAGTCTATGTTGACAATTGGGATAGAGTGGCCAAATATATATGAGTGTAGGTCATTTATGAGGAATTTTGCAATTACTCAGAGATTCACATTTAGAGAGAAGAAGAATGAAAGTAAGAGGATTAGATATGTGTGCAAAGAGAGACCAAGTTGTCTTTGGTGGGTGTTCATAACAAGGTTAAATGATGGCCACACCATGACACTTAAAAATGGTCATTTTATACATGAGTACAGTGGTAAGAATGGCACATTGAACATAAATGCAAATGTTATTTGGGTTGCAAAGGAAATTGAGAATCTAATCAGAGATGCAAGTACAACAAAGCCAATGCAGATATCTGATATTGTGTATAGAAGATTTGGAGTAAGAGTTTCATATTACACTGTATGGAATGCAAGGAACATGGTGATGGAGAAGATAGTGGGGTCATATGATAAAGGTTATGCTTTATGTCTAGAACTATGTGTTGAGATTCAAAAATCAAACCCTGGTAGTATTGCAACTTGTAGTAGGGAAGATGGTAATCTTAAGTTTACAGACATGTGTATTAATTTTAAGGCAGCTTTAGATGGGTTCACCAAGGGTTGTAGGCCAATTCTTGGTCTAGACGGATGTTTCTTGAAAGGCAAGTATGGAGGCTAATGTTTGAGCATCATATCTCTTGATGCAAACAATGGTCTTTTTCCTATAGCAGTATTTATTTGTAGAAGTGAGTGTCAAGCTACATGGATGAAGTTCTTAACTTTGGTGCAAGGCCAGCTTACCTTACACCCATCTAAATTGACATTCATATCTGATAAACAAAAGGGTCTTGTTGAGGCAGTTTCACAAGTGTTCCCTCATTCCAATCATAGATTTTGTTTTAGGCACATGCACAAAAACTTCAAGCAACTGTACAAAGGTACTTATTTGATGACATTGGCTTGGAATGCATCAAAGGCATACAAAAAAATTGTAATGAAAGAAAATTTGGACAAGTTGGGAGTTGCAGAACCTGATGCAAAGACATGGTTGGAAAGGGAGCCATATGAATCTTGGTGTAGGTCTTACTTTGATGCTTCTACAAAGTGTGAGCATGTGACCAATAATTTCTCATAATCATTTAACAATTGGATTGTTAAAATTAGAGATAAACCTTTAAACAAGATGGTAGAAAGCCTGAATTTGATGCAGATGACACTCATGTATGAAAGGAAATTGAAGGCAAGAGAGTGGTATCAGAATGGATTGGTACCTAGAGTAGTGAAGAGGATTGAGTTGTTGAAAACATACAGTCACCACTATAGGTTAGAGGGATTTAAAATGGATCAGTGGCTAGTCCTTAATGATAGTGGCACAAGGTGGATATTAAACTTGGATGAACACACATGCACTTGCAATGTTTGGCAGATCACTGGATTGCCTTGTGTACATGCAGTGAAAGTGATTGATCAACTGAAATATGAATGGGTTGGGTAAGTGCTCTCTTTTTTAGTTAATATGTCATAATTGTAATTTCATTGTGCCTTTTTATAACTTTATTATGGCCTATGTACAGATATTGTAGTCATTACCATAAGGTGGCAGCCTATGTAGCAACATACAACCAAGCTGTAAATCCAATTGCAGACTCATCAGAGTGGGGAGAAGTATGTTACTTTTGCCTTTAGATTAATGATTTATTGATTTCTCTTGATTTTCATAGTATGCATTTACTCTTATGAAATAGCCTACAAGAGAGATCAGACCACCACCATTGTTGAGACCAGCAGGGAGACCTAGAACACTAAAGAGAAGAGAGGCAGATGAGGTCAATGGTGTGGTGAGACAACCAAGAAGATGCAGTAAGTGTCAAGCATTTGGGCACAACAACAGAACTTGTAAAGGTCAACCTGCAGAAAAGCCACGCATGGGGAGAGGAGGAGCAAAGGCATACATAATAAACACTGAATTTAGGACACCTTCAACAAGGGGGAGAGGGAAAGGGAGAGGGAGAGCAGAAGAACCATCACAACCACCTCAACCTTCAACTCCTATTTCAACTCAGCCATCACAACAATCTCAGCCATCACAGTCATTTCAATCATCTCATTCAACTGGTCAGTATTTTAGAGCACCTAGGCAAGAAGATCCTAATGCTAGAGGAGAACATGGTGGATATAGAGCCACTCAGATATCCAGAGGGTTGGCACATTGGTCTGGTGCTTCAGGGCAAGGAGAACCATCTAATATAGTGGCTAACAAAGCTGCACCAGTTAGGCCCCCTTGGAGAATTTGATAATTGGGTTGTAAGACAATTTGAGTTTAACAATGGCGATGTTTAACTGTTATTTGTAAGACAATTTGTTATGTGCTTTCTTGTTTAAATACAACATTTCAGATGTTTAACTGTCATTTTATATCATTACATTTTTTCCTTCTCCACTGTCACTTTTGTAGCAAATTGAACTACAAATTCATCTAATGACATCTCCACTGTCATTTTCACATTCTTTACAGATTGTTTTTTTATTGCATCAGTTAACCAAATAAAATTGTTACAGATTGGATCTTCACATTTCATAAACTTCTGCCCAAATGACTGTTGTGTCTTAGAAGTAAACATTTTCATAAGGTGATTGTACCCATGTGTAGTGCAGGGAAATCTAACCCAATGACAGTCTCTCACCCAATGGTTACTTTAACCACACCCAAAACAGCCATTTAAACTTGATGAATCTCATTCTGCTCCCTTGGCTTGATTAACAGCATCTGATAACCATTGGAAGGATCCACAAATTGAGTGTTGACACTTTAATAACTTCTTTTCATAGTTATTTTCAGTGAGAGATATCATCAGCTTCATGATGCCATTGCACGTAGTTTTCTTGCATTTTGTGTAAACCCAAGGACATTTCGATGCAATGTAACCCTCAAAATTGCACATTTGACAAACAACTTGTAAGAAATTCAAGAAAACCAATGTTTCAATTTTAGTTTTTAGACCCCCTGTGTCTTAAATAATTAGCTTTTAGACCCTATTTTGAGTAGATGCGAAAGAAACTTGTGACATTAGATTGTGTGCCAGCTTCATGTTTTCTACCACCCATTTTGAGTTCTGAAGATGAAGTTACTTCGAAAAGAATAAGATGAAGTAGTTAATGTGAGAGAGGAGAGGAAAATAAAGTTTTGGGTTGGTTTTATAGCCGTAACTCGGGTTGCAACGGTCGGATTTATCGTAGCCTACGTGGATCTGGTTTTACAGCGTGTCATTACGATATAATCCTACGTGGAACTCATAATAACAGCGTGGCATTAAGATTAAATCATACGTGGCAGAGCTAGGGGTATTTATGGTACTTCATATTATTTTTATCTCAGAGAGCGATTTCCAGGGTGTTTTAGGGTCTAAAAGCTAAAAATGACAATCATAGGGGGTTAGCGCAATTCGTGGTCATTATGTTGGGTCTAAAAGCTAATTAACCCTTTTATTTTTGCATCTTTTTTGGACTAAAAACAAGGATTGATTAGAGATACTGATTACGAGTATGGGGTTTACATAGTGAGGGCAATTTAGGTTTTTAATCTCTGTGAACATGTTTAAGGGGATTCAGGATTTTTAGTCATCATTTTAGAGTAGCTTTACTGCGATTAGGGGTTCGATTGATTTTAGGATTTTCATGGACTGATATAATGGGTTCTCTTGCCTCGTATATGAATTAAATATACCAATTGACTATGGAGTTTTCTTGCTTCATTTTGTGTAATGCTCGTTTCATTTTATGTTGAGTGTAGAGCTTTTTATGTGATTATTTGTCTACAGGTCTTCAGACATTAGCTGGCGGTGAAAGTTAAGGAGACCGTTTAAAAAAGACATCCATCATTTCCAATCTAGATCGATCATATTCATTAGTTTGGAACTCTCTTAGATAAGGTATGTTTGTCTTCAATTTATGAACTTCAGAATTCAGTTTGATATATTGTGGTATACATTCTATTCCTTTGTTGCAAACATAACCTACAATCATAGATACACTTTATGTTTGATCTAGTAATTAAATATTTTACATCTAAATAAATGTGGGAGTATTGTTGTAACTCGCAGTTGTATTTGTTGATTCAAAAAACTCATTGGGTTGTCCGACCTCCCATAACTATGATCCTAGTTCTCTACTAGTTCAAATCAGACATCTTAAAAAATGTGAAATTCTCGTTCAAAGCAGCATTTGTTTTTGCAGATTTAATAATGATTTGGCTGTCCAACATTTGCTCATTGTGACGCCCAGGCTTTGTATATAGGTTCCTTAGGTTGTAAAAGAGCATTGTACAAATTTTCATTTATTTTTGTAAAGGTTAGCTTAGGAAAATGGGGGAGTACGCTTCGTCTCCACTTTTGATGTTTCCTTTTAGAACTTAGCTGTTTTCCATTTTCATATATATGTAGAGGACTAGTCTTCTACACCCAAGAAGGAATTTAAGCTTGTAATAGTGCTTTGTAATAGTTGTTGATATTTGAATGAAATGATGCCTTCAAAGACCCTTTGTTCAGTGTTTGTGATGCGTTGAGATTATGCGATGCGTTGAGATTATGTGATGCTAAATAATTGATTAAGAAGAGTAATTAGGCTTACTTGGGACAGGTGTCTCGAGTGCCGCACGTGCCAAGCTTGATTTTAAGTTGGTCCGTGTCACTCATTCTGCATCTTCATGTGAAATACTAGTGTAAAATAAAATAGTCAAGAAATATGCAGATACGGAGGACTATTTAGCTTGCATTCTCCTGGTATTTCTTGATGATTTTCTTGCATGTAAATTATTCAATATAATGTCTAAGTGGTATTCTGTTTCTCATTGTCTGTTTATATAATTTGTATTATAGTAGTTTTTAATTTGAAGTATTTTTTGGACTGTGTGCAGTTCTTATGGCCTTGAGGAAAAAGATTTGGCATCATCTTTGGAAGGACTCAAATGGTTACTTCACTCAATCTAGATATTACAGTTCAAAAGTGGACTGGAACAAACTTCGGCCAATGATTCTTAAAAGAATACAAAACAGATCAAAAATTTATCCACTTAAAAGCATGATTCCTGTTGCGTATGATGTACTTGAGGCCCGTGCTCTTCTCTTTGATGGTGTTTCCACCCTTCTTAAAGTTATTCCAGTCAAAGCTTGCAAGTAAGTCAGCCGAATTCCTTAAAATTCATATATCGTGTACTTTCATGCTATATTGTATATCTTGTTAATCCACATAAATTGGTTATTCCTTCAAAAATCTGCCTTAGTCATAACGTTTAGCATGAATTTATTCTATTGTTGAGCCCAAATCCCACTCTACTTTATAGACTTCATATAGTGGCTTAAAAATTGAGCTCTTATAACAGTTAATGAGAGGAACTGTTTGAAGACTACTGAAACACTATTAAAGACTTTCTAAAAAGAAAAACGGTTTTAAAGAGAAGATGTGTTAATATGTCTACAAATGCGCCCAGTCAAATTCATTACATTACTTTGATATTAATCAATAGAGTTTTTCGTAGTACTAACTTTTCTCCTTCCTCTTACCCTAAATATAAAATGACTAAAAGTAGATTCAAGCGCTTGGGCAAACTCATGGTAGGAATGAGGATTTAGTAAGTGAAGTGAAGGCTTTACTTTGATTTTCAGAACAGTTCAAAGAATTTCGAGAAAAGTTCAAAAGAAATGGATATATCTAAGAAATAGAACTAACTAGTAAAATAAGCATTTGTGGGTCCTCGATTTTACGTCAAACAGGTGAAAACACTATTAGTCTTGGCCTCTGAGAACTGAAAACACCAGCGATTTGGCGAATATGAACTGTAGACATCATATGTGCTGTTGTTTGAAATTGAAGAACGGTCTAGCAATAGACTTCTTAGACAATGTATGTATAGGTGAGTGGTGTACATCATTCCTGTTGACATTGTGGGTTTTTCATGATGCATTTCTTTGACTTGAAGGTGTACGTGCTTTGCAGGCAATGTCCTGAAGTATATATTGGCGAAAATGGTCATATGATCAAGACATGTCGTGGGTACAAGCACGGTGCTAAAAACCTGGTCCACAACTGGGCTGCTGGTAGCTTGAGTGATATTCTAGTTCCAGTTGAGGCATTTCACCTCCGCAACATGTTCCAAGATGTCATCGAGCATTACCAAAGATTTGACTATGATCGTATTCCTGCAGTTCTTGAACTATGTTATCAGGCTGGGGCTGAAATAGATAATGAATATCTTCACTTCAATAATAGTAGTGGTGTTGCGTGCGAGTCTCTATCACCGGATGAGTTGAAGTCCGTTGCTAATAGAACCATGAGGGCATATGAAAGACTGAGATCAGGTCTGCAAAAGTTGTTGTTGGTTTATCCAACTAAAGTCTGCCAATACTGCTCTGAAGTTCATATTGGGCCGTCCGGTCACAAAGCTAGGCTTTGTGGGGTGTTTAAACATGAAAGTCGGCGAGGGGGGCATTTTTGGAAGAAGGCAGAAGTGGATAATTTGGTGCCTCCAAAGGTTGTTTGGAGAAGACGGAGTCAAGACCCTCAGGTGCTCTTTGATAAAGGACGTTACTACTATGGTCATGCTCCGGCAATTGTAGAGCTCTGCCTTCAGGGAGGTGCAGTTGTACCTGCCAAGTATTTTTGTATGATGAAGCTGCACGGTTTTCCACCGCCCCCTTTGGAAGGAGTGGAGCTTACTAAATGAAGGACCTCATGTGGCACCCATCAGGCATTGTCAATTGTCCTTGTGCAACATGGGTTATACCCGTTATATACAATAATAAGAGCGACCTGATCCTGCAAGCCTGTCTTTGACCCATTCTGGGATTAGAATTTAGATATTAATAACTCAGGTTTTGAAGGTCTTGCTTACATCTCCCACCATTTTTGTTCTCTGTGACATGATTGTTGGGATTTCTTCGGCTTGTGTACAAGTTTAGCATTCATGATATTACAGTTTTCTTCATCATGTGTACCCAAATTGTTTTCATATTAGAGGAAACGGGCTTTATCTTTTAGATGGTAGTCTTTATTCACTAAAGTAATTGTTTTCTGTAGAAATCTGTTTATGCTAGTGTTTATTTGTGCCCAGCATCTTAAAGAACAACAGAAGTTTTAAATACACCCAAAACTCTATTATCTCACCCCACCCAATTAGTTTTTATGTTACATAACAATTCTTCGTAGGGAAAGGCAAACATGCCCCCAAAATAATAATATATAAAACTAGATTTTTAACCTCAAAATTGCATCAAGAGATGTAATGCATCTCAGAGTATGCAACTCCACGATCATGATCATTAATAACAAAAATATTCATACACTCATCAAAGCAAATACTATTCTTCATAAATTTGAAAATAGGCATACACTAGAAAATAAAACGCGGCTTTTACCCCCAAATATCTTGAATTTGGACCGAGTAAAAATGATAAAGAGAGATATACTTGATGAGTCGAAACCTTAAAACGGAATGGGAAGAAGTGAGAGCGAGGTGAGCTACCTACTTAATTTTGTTCTCATTTTAATTTGGTATTTCTTAAAGAGATGCAGGGGTGAGTTCATTAATCTAAAAAAATAAAAGTGGACGAAGCTTCTCAAGTATGGGATATATTTTAAAAAAATCCTTAACGTGCATATTAGGATTTTCTCAAATAAAGTGGTTTTTATAAGCTTTTCCTCATCAAATGTAGAATAGAAAAGTAAGGCGGAATTACGTGGTATTTATAAGTCTTTCCTCATCAAACATGAAACATATAAAATCTGTCAGCGGAAAAATGTAACAATTTTCCAGTTTCTATATCCAAATGGACAGCACATTCAACAACATATCCCATGTAAAGTAAGTGCGAATTGAAACCTCTTGAAAACATTTTATTTTTTCACTTATTTAAGACCTTGCTTTCTAGTAGTAAAATTTAAAACAGCATGGCGTTATAAAGCTCCAGTTCCATGCAATAAATGAAGCGGTTATATCGCCACAATTCTGTACCACGGATGTATCTTTCCTTCTTACTGCTTACTATGTTTCAATAGAGGAGGACAGTTACCGCATTACAGATCTGCAAGACTGCAATGGTATACCATTTCAGCAAATTTCGACTTACTGCCAAATACACCAAATCATTTGGCTTAATTTGTGTACAATTGTAACACCGTTATAACGACTTCAAAGGGAACGTTATCTTTCTTTTTTTCAAACATGCACTGAAGGGCAACAAGCGCCAAAACTTCCCTCTCAGATTTTCCCAAATTGGCTAAATTGAGCCGATGGAGCAAACCCTAATTTGAAAATTTCCCCCAAATTGGTCTCTTTTCCGCAATCACGGATTCTCCGAAATGCCTATAAGGTTTGACAACAATGGAGAGGGATCCAACCCCATCTTCATCGTCTTCGTCTGATTTCCTTCGCCATGTTCAAGCCGCATTCAAGCGTCAGAGACCAATTGGTACATCTCTATCTCTCTCTCCTTCCAATATTTTGTTGATTTGTTGTTGTGGGTTGTGATAATTAGGTTTAATTATGGTATATTTTTAGGAACAAGTCAGTTAAATAGTATTCGTCCGAGGCGTGTTTTCGTTCCTCCCCAAAAGGAGTTAGGAGACGAGGGGTCGAAAAGATTGGGTCAAGTAGTTGAGTTGATTGATCAGAGGATACCTGATGATTCGTCGATTACTCCGCCTGCGGTTACAGGGACTTTAACAATGATGACCCGTGATGAAATTAAGCCACCCCGCGATGAGATTAATGGGCAGAAGAAGGTTCAGTTTTATTTGGGAGAAAACCCGGAGATTCATCAAAGTAAGTAATTGTTATGGTGTTAGTGGGTTTAGTTTTGATGAATTTGCGATATATTCTATTGTGTTTTATGCAGGGGGTGATGGGCGAATGGCCATTGCTAGAATGGACAACTTGTCATCTCATATGGGTTCTCTTGCATTGACAGAGATGGAATGGGATGCGAATGCGGGGAACGGGGGAGGCGAAATGCTGGTTGTTAATAATGAGCATGATATGAAACAACGAGATCAAGTGGAGACGTCTGATGTTGTCATGAGGTCGGATGGAGGAATTTCTTCTTTGTTAGCTAAGAGAAGCATGTTGACGCAGGATCATCAGCATCAGTTTCCCACGTTTATGAGCCAATCTTCTTCAGTTGTGGGTCCGTCGTGTGCGACGATGACGTCGGTTCATTCAAGGTCTGCACCCATGATGAGTTCTACGACTTACAGCTCGCGTTCACAACTAGATAGTAGTTCTCAAATGGAAATAGAACAGTTAGATAAGAATAATGTGAATCCACGACCTATAAGTCTAGGAGATTCAGTTCAGTCAAGGAGTTTAGCTCACTTGTCATCATATGATCAAGAGCTACCATTCGGCGATAGGGATCATGGGAATATGCAGCAAGGATTGGAAGCAAAGGGAAGTAATCATTTGAGAGAGAGACTTGTTGATCATACAAAAGATAAGTCAAATAAAGTGCAGGATTTTGATATTACTAACGTACAAACTCAGGCTCCAGTCACAAAAGATTCAATTTCAAGTGGAAAATTGAATCCTTCAAAGTCAAATAAACCAGAAAAATCGGTAAACAGTAAAGGGGCATCTGCTCCTCGTAAAAAGAACCATGATCCGGATTTGTTCTTTAAAGTTAATGGGAAGCTCTATCAGAAGCTAGGCAAGATAGGGAGCGGTGGAAGTAGTGAGGTTTTCAAGGTCATAACAGCAGATTGTACCATCTTTGCCCTTAAGAAGATCAAGCTCAAAGGTCGTGATTTCTCGACTGCTTTTGGATTTTGCCAGGAGATCGAATATTTGAACAAATTGAAGGGAAAAAACAACATCATACAACTCATTGACTATGAGGTAAAAACACTTTGTACTTGAATAACTTTCTTATAGTATGAATAACATTAGCAGAATATATCGGTTACGTAGGAATGTATATACATGTTCCATCTGCACTTTTATGTTTTTTGTTTATGCTATTGCCCTGCTGATGACATTCGCCTTCCTTCTTAGGTTACAGATAAAACGTTGCTCGCGGAAGTAACGAAGGGTTCTATGACCATCAAGGATGGCAGAATCAGGGATGATGAATATATTTACATGGTACTTGAGTACGGAGAAATTGATTTGGCTCATATGCTGTCACTGAAATGGAAAGAAATGGATACCTTCAACTTGGATATGGATGAGAACTGGCTTCGGTTTTATTGGCAGGTATTGTCTCTCTCAGTACCTTGCTTCAATTGATACTATAATGATGATTTTTTACTCTTAGCATTCTGATAGTACAAGATTTCGTAGATTTATATTATTGCAAACCTCTAACTATTTGAAGTCACCAGGAAAGTAGGAAAGCTCAAGCAGTACAGTAAAAAATATCCTGACCAAGAATAAGAATATCATTATTCTCCGGAATATGATATACCTTGAATTTTCTAGCTAGTTTTGGCAATTTCAAGGCTAATGTATACTGAGGTGTGAATTAAGAGGTGATTATAGTTATACCTATGTTCTGAATTAGTCTTTTATGAGTAAAATGAAAATAGTAATTGAGGCTAAATAAATTTACATATACTATACTGAAAATCGGATTAATGTAGTATAAGCTGAGAGAATTGCTAACCAAAAACCTATGATGAATTTCATAAAAGAAGAGGATAATCAAATGATTGAGGGTTCAGGTAAAGGTTTGACGTAGACATGAAACACTGACCTGTTGTGTTTTTCCATGTCCATTGTCCTTGAGATATGAAATATGTTTTATATATCCTAATGGCAATCTATGACTGAAATGGGACACATTTTTCTTACATCACTAAAGAAAAGGTGCATGACTCTCCATCTGGACTATCCGTGGCATTCAGAACATGAAGACATATGTCCTCTGTGGGATTACGAAAAAAAAATAAAAAAATAGAATACTGACTAAGTTGGAAACAACATATGCAACTTCTTTGAAGAGCTTTATATGTGGTTTGCAATTCTTACATATATTGCATACCCATAATTGATCTTAACATAAAACTGGTAGTTCGAACATTAAAAAGAAAATAAGAGTTTGAATAGAGTGTGCTGCTACTGCCATTTATGTCTTCCTTTAGCTTTATTGCTCATGATTTAAGATGATGAGTCTAGACATATTCCCGATTTCTCATTGCCTAGAGCACCCTTATATCATGGGTGTCACCTCGAATATTTGCCGGGGGATGATCTTATTTGTAGACTACCAGTTCGTAAGTATATAAATTATAAAACTATATGCTAGGAAATAAAATTATGAGATAAGATTTACTAGGCTCCGTCTGTATGTTCATTTTCTTATTGCATTCGTTTATGCTTCTTTTGTAAAAGGATTATAACGATAGGAAAAATCGACCTGTCTTTGTTCTTTTGCATCATTTAATTGATATGCATTTTAATGAACTTCGCTGTTGTTAATTGATTACGGTTGTTATGGTGTGAAATGTATCAATACTCTATTGATGACATTTTACATGGTTTTGGATCAGTGATCTTGCAATCAGATTAATATTGGCATGCCTATTTAGGAAATAAACATGAGGAAATCTCTAATGTTAATTTTAGATAATAGTTATTATCTATCTTTTATCATTCATGTCAACAGTTTATAATTTGTGTACTTTCATGTCTTAAATCATTTTAAAATTTGTGAAGAAAATACTGACATGTTTCAGTTTTGGCAGCAAATACTTCAAGCTGTAAACACAATACATGAGGAGCGCATTGTTCACTCAGACTTGAAGCCAGCCAATTTTCTTCTTGTTAGGGGATCACTAAAGCTAATTGATTTCGGTATTGCGAAAGCTATAATGAGTGATACAACCAACATCCAACGAGACTCACAGGTTTGATTCCTTTTAATTATACTCTCTCTTTTTCTACAAAAGATTTTGAATTTATTTAGTAATATTGAAGAAAATGATAGAAAGCTCAAGGAAAGAGGACAATATCACTGTAATGCACATTCAAAACTAGATTGACAGCTTTATCTTACCAATAATATGAAGCTCATCATTGGGTGGGAGTAGGAAACTGATCAAAGCCATAGTAATCTTGAAAGGGCCCCCGCCTAAACCCAATTATGGAGAAAATGCCGTTATGAACTTTCTTTACGTTCTCTTCTAAAGTCGGTTTCCCTTTAGGTTGAGGAAAATGGAAGTTAAATAAACTTGCTTGTTATTTTTCCCCACATATGTATGATAACTCAAGAAAGAAACCCTCTTCGAAAGCTTTACTAACTAGTAACTACAGTTGTTTCATACTCTACCCATACCTTTGGCCAGCCAAGATTAGAATGCCTGCAGTAATAGCTTTGCATTCTACCGAGTTTTTTTACATTTTAAGCACAGAGGGTTAGATTATTATGCCATGCCTGAAAAATGGCATAGTCATTGACTCCACATGGAGATGATTTTAGGTATGACCTGCACACCGCGTACCATTCTTACCAAGATAATTTCAAAGTCGAAAAATTTGCAACTCTGTAGTAATTTTAAAAGTAGAACTCCATATTCAAGGTGGCTAGAAGCTTGTCGAAGACACAATGAAGTTTTTTGTTCACTTTCTTCTTCTTAACGATCAATATTTACGGATCGGCACAGCTATATCAAAGCATTATAGATTTCACAAAACATTTTGTAACTAGCCCATGGGTAGTTCGACTTTCATATGTTAATGCTTATTGAGAATGACTTCTGCGTTCTGCCTGTAGTCTGCATCCAAGGAGCATGCTGTGAATGGCCACTTGATGTTTTCTTCGCACTACGCAATCCATCAATTAAATTTAAGATGTCTCTTATATGTTTCGAATTTTGGAATTTCTACTATTGCAGGTGGGTACACTAAGCTACATGTCTCCAGAAGCATTCATGTGTAATGAGAACGATGCAGACGGAAACACTATTAAGTGTGGTCGGCCATCGGATATATGGTCCCTTGGATGCATCCTCTACCAAATGGTCTACAGTAGAACACCATTTTCAGAGTACAAGACCTTCTGGGCTAAGTTCAAGGTCATAACGGATCGTAACCACGATATTACTTATGGACCAATTTCGAACCCATTGTTACTTGATCTTATGAAAAAATGTCTTGCATGGGATCGTAATGAAAGGTGGCGAATACCTCAGTTACTTCAACATCCCTTCCTTGTGCCCCCAGTTCCATCACAATTATTTTTACCCCAGGATCAGGGCTGTAAATTGTTTCAGCAAATTGCTAAAGCTTATGGATATGATCATCAATCGTCAATATTATGTTCAGAGATTCAGCAGTTACTTACAGATCCTCGTGACCGTGAGATTACAGATAAATTTTCTAAAGTACGAGACCAACATTGTGGGTTGCTCTCCCATGTGTCAAGGCTTTGTTCTCAACTCCAACAGCATCTAGCAAAACTTGAGAATGATGTATATGATACTAGCTTGTGAACCTTAACCCAACCTGGGTATATTTTTTGTTGCCATGGTTAAAACTTTATCAGTTCTGACTGATACAGTGGTCACTACTGACAAATTTAACTGTGTCATATGTGGTATTCTCAACTAATCTGTTTCACCCATCTATTTTGTACGGTTTAAAAGTAAACAAACCACCACAATCCTCAGAATTTCTGCATGTTATTTCTTTTGTATATAAGTGTAATACAGGTTTTTGAACTTTTGGTTGATCCAATTTATATTTTTGTTGTTTAGATGCATGGACTTATGAGGTAGCTACTTTTAGTGTTGTATCCAAGGTAAGAGCATCTACAATTGCTTGGGAAAAAAATCCTCCTTGCTATGTAGAGAGATGTTATCAGAAGGTGCAAGTGAAGATATTGCTTCAGCTTGTTCTATGGAGAGCCATGGGGCGGCATAAAGGCAGAGGGATGTTATCAGAAAGTACATATTTACAAGTTATACACAAAGGTGCAAATCCATTCCCGATGAGATGGTTAAATCATAGATCTGCCACATCCGTTCAGTTGATATTATGAGTTTCGATCATTTTCTAATTCAATTTTCATGATACTGGAGCTCACACATCATTAAAAGAAATGGCTGCCACCTCTAATAATTGAAATTTGGGGTAATTTCTGCCATCTCAGGATCTCTGCATTGTATCTCAGAATCTCTGCACTGTTGTAGTGGTATGTTCATCATTTCTTTGAAGTTGTATTGGACATCAAATGGAGTTTGTATATCCAAAGCCATAGATGGAGTACTATCAGAAGGTCTACTGTGTACAAGTGTAGTCTGTGAATAGTGGTGCCCAGTTACTGTGGAATATGAGGCTTTTCGAGCACGGATATGGGTGTGTAGCGAGCTAGATAACCTCGTGGCTAGACAATTGGAAGTGCTCCTAGTAATTATCAGACAATGCTATTTCAGAACATCTCTAAAAAAATTATGTATGAAAAACATCTTGAAAATACAATCCAGAAATGTGGTTCATACAAAAACAAATAAAATCAACCTTTTTATCTAAAAAGTAATTTACAATGAAATTGTATCATCTGCTGCTTCATATCTATGTTCATCAGAACATCATACAACAAAATGTGCCAACCTCTAGAAAATTAGAACTTCATATGTTTTCCAAAACTGTTGTTAGTTGCTGCTGAAAGTTTGTGGCCAGCTTCTGCACATGCTTCGTCCAACCTGATCAAAAGATCTTTAGTAAAAGATGAATTTGTTCCGTGAGTAATCCGCAGAATATCAAAAGCCTTGGTCAGAGACTTTACAGCAGCATCTGTATCCCCAAGGAACCTACTACAACTAGAAAAGTTAGTACACTAGATCCTTGAAAACTTAGAATTGAAAGTGGAGACAATAACCCAATGCCATGGACAAGATTCTAACCATTGGAGTTTTCCACAGGTATAATATTGAAGTCCAAGCAAAGGATGAATCTCCGGATATGCTTCTGCAATAAGAGATAAGATTCAAACACTAAGAATGGGAATTACAACTTGCTATATATGAAATTAGAACATTCTAAATTAGAACATGCTTATATGCATTTTTTGTGTATAGAAACTTCATTTCAAGGTTTTTAAGAGTAGTTATTTATAATTTTTGAAGGTGCAGAACTATAAACACATAGGAGTAATGAAAACAAATCCCTGGACATGTTTCCGATCGCAAAGGTTTCTGGTGTACCAAGCGGATCCGTACTTTGGTGTACCAATAGAAAACTAGGGCCAGAGACTACTAACCAATAAAACAAAGGTAGATGTTTAGTTGTTTAGGCATAGAAACAGCTAACTCTGTCACATATGGATAGATGCTCTTTGTATTTGTCAGACAACAAGACCTGCATTAGGTCGTGAACCCGGGGAAGTCCCAGGCCAGATTGACATGAGACCAGCCCAAGAGGGAACCAGATCAGATCTTGGACATGATCTCAGCCAACAGGGCTTGTGGTCGAGCCCAAACCAGAAGGTATACCCGAGGGCACCAGGCTAGCAAACCAGCATGTGACTCAGGGCAAGAACCAGGCCCGATTCAATGCCATCCTCGAACCCGATCAGGCTCCAGCAACCCAACGGGTCCGGGCCGACCCGACAACACATCAAAGGCCCGTCAGGGCGCAAGCCCGAGGGGGAGGGGGATTGCCCGAGGAAGCAACAAAGATGAAGCGGGCAACCCCTATGTGAGGATTTTCAAGAGCCTAAGAGGGTCCCACCAACCGAGAACGGCTGAGAACCGTTCTCTTAGCCTGAATATTCATAATACGCACATGAAACGGTCAATCTCTGTGATGCTTTGGGGGAGCATTACCTGTACGTTGAGAAGTGGGTCCCAAGGGTTGATTAGGTAAGGCCAACATGGCGTTACATACCACCGTTCGATAGGGGACGAGGACGGGGTCATCATCTAAAACCTATGAGAAAAATGTAACAAGGTCAGTGTCGTGCTCTGCACTAGGAGGCGGATTACAGGTATGATTCGGATTTTGGCCGACAACAACCGTTCGAAACAAAGGTAATGATTTAACCTCCACCTCAATTCGAGCTTTACTAAATAATAATCAGGGTGTGAAACTCAATATGCTATAATTTGATGGTAATATGAACAAGGGAACCTTCATTGATTGGTTGATCTGGGTTCGAAAATATTTTTGCGTATACAGGACACCCGAAACGGGTGATGTTAGTGAAAACCGACCTCACCGATTATGCACTTATTTGGTAAGATAACCTCCAAAAGATGAGGCGAGACAAAGGCTATCCCTTGACTATGAAATGGTGGAAAATGAGAAGGGAGTAGAAAATATATTTTACTCCAACAAATGAAGAGGACATATTTACTCGATAAAAAAACCATCGTCATAAGCTTACTTGGTGGAAGACTATACTAATGAGTTTTACCTATTATCTCCTTGGATAACAACTTACCAAACTGAGGCTCATAGGGTTAGTAGGTATAACAATAGGTTGACTATGAAGCTTCAGAATGAGCTTGCAATATTCAATGTTCACGGTTGCTGAGGCAATAGAATTTGCGAAGGTGGCAGAAAATAAAACAAAACATCCAGGTCCCCATCCCTTCTAGTTTCGGCCCCAACTCAGTCTACTATGGCTCATAAACCTGCAGCTACAACTACAGGTGGAAAGTTTCGATGCTTCAGGTGTGGTAAGTCGAGTCACTTGAAGAGGTATTGCCCATAGTTAAAGAAGAATGTCACGCTACTAGCCAAGAACCTTCAAGAACACGTCGCTGCAACTCAAAGATTTCAAGAACACGTTAATATGATGCAGATCATCTTCATACCCACGAGGTTCCCTAATTTGCGTATCTCTCTCTCCTCTAGATTTTTCTCTTAATGCTTGTAGTATCTTTTTATTTTTAGAATCCCCTATAATTTAGTATTATATTGAATTAGCCTTGCATAATAAGGAACTCTTTTTAGGGAAAGTTTTCACTTTTGTTTGGCCTCTTCGTTCTATAAAATTAGGTCCTTGGTTTAGGGTTCAATAGTTTTTGCATGAGTCTCAGTAGTAAATTCTATTAGGGTTTTAGATTTCAATAAAGTTCTAATTTTAAATCTTTGTGTGATTGATTAAAGAATTCAAGGGTCTTGTTTTTGCGACCTTGCTTTATATCACAAACAAGTATAACTTGTACTATATTCTATCATATATCACCGCACCATTTTATCAAACAGAGACAATCACTAATCTTAACAAAGGTGGCAACGTTAAAACACAATTTAACTTGTTGACATAATTAAGAACTTCAATAAATTTCAAGTGTAAGCAAACTTAAAATACGCACTCTGATAAACTGGAATGGTCAACCTACAATATGTCAGTGCTCCTCTCCAGTCCTTCAACGCCATCATAATCTGAAGAGAGAAATGATGATATTCATCAGAGACAGAAATTATCTTCCACACTTGAATATCATTAGAATGTGGTTGATAATGAATTAATGAGATATATACATATACGCCACTCTGTCAAAGTTTTCTGAAAAGAACATGGATACGTGAATGGAAGGACAACCAAGACCCAAAGATACAGTGTTAGATCCACTACAAAGAGGAATTCATATATCACCTTTGAATAAAGAAAAATGGACATGTATAACATATACCGAAGTTAATATAATTATAAACATTTTTTTTTCCAAAATCTGTCAGAACCAACCTAAAATGCCAAAAATAAACGAGTACATAATAACTTGGCCACCCAGACATTCATAGCGGAACTGAAAAAGATGTGGCATTATCGACTTGAGACACCATTTCTTTTGGTGTCCAAACTTGTGGACAACACGAACCGAGTCGATTTGATAAAAAAAAACAAAAAAAAAATGTCACATATTTCTTTGTTCAACATTCTGGATTGGTTTTGACATTTTCTGATGTCGGAGTTTGTTTAAAATTGTATTTAATCAATATGCTTTCAGAAATTTGGTAAAATAATATAGGTACTAACAATATCCCCATCATACAAATCTTTCATTCCCATCAAGAGCTTTAAAGATTTTCCTTCATAAGTAAGGGGAAAATTAAACAGAAAACGTAAAAAGATATGAAACCACTTGTGACTGGTACCTTCAGAAGGCTTTCTCGCGTTCGCATCAAAATCATCGAAAATGAATGACAGAGTGTTACTTGGAGTTGCTCAATGGCATTATACATGACATAGGCTTCCATAGTATCTGACTGCTGTCAAGGATTCGTTTTCATGTGTTATCAAAATAATAAATTCCACTTATACATGACAAAAGTATAAGAGTTCAGTAACTAGAACGTGCATGTATTACATAAGTAGATGCCAAAACATAGTGAGATAAGTGCGTATAAGGATACTTCCAAGAGTCAGAAAAGTTGAAGCCTTATCAGCCATTAACTTTAGTTCACTTGCAATCTTTCCTATCTCATCCTTGCTTCGAACAAGTCCACATTGTTGACATTCAAACCCCTTGTCATCTGCACAAAATTCGCATTTCAAACAAGGTTTTAGATACCAGGGTACTGGGTATACCAGAAGTCCGCTACATGGCACACAGAGCCATTTTGAGACATACAATATAAAAAACATTACCTGCAAAAAAACAAAAAACAAAAAATGTCGAGAAACTCCGAAGAAAACAAGGAATTTGAAGGAATTGGGGAAATTTGGGAAGGATTAGAATATTTTTGGGCAGAGATTGAGTGTATTTTTGGGAATACGTGATATATCAAAAAATCCCAACTGTAAAACATTTCTAGATAGTAACGATATTTGCCACGGTTTATCGTATTGGAAACCTGGAATGACAAATAATGTAAAATATGCGGCTTTTAAAACATATTTTACAGAAAATCAGTGAAACGCATAATTTTAATAATAGACATTTACTAACCAAAAGTTATAAGAAAAATACTATTAAGGAAAAGAAAAGAGAAAAACAAAAAAGATTAAGGCAGTTAATTGATGTGGTAGTGATTGATGACATACCAGAGTCACGAAGCAAGAAACCATCACACCCATTGTCCTTGCATCTATAGCCTTCTAGAATAGCACTTTCTTGAGTATCCTCATAATGCCCCTTCCATATAGTATCAGCTTAAGTTAAATCGATGCCATCAAAGTCTGAGAGAAGTTCACGTAAAGATATAACCATCATGCCATCTAAAGTATTTCACAAAAATTTGACTAAGCATACCAGTTTTATGCAGCGGGGGCACGTGCAAGTGAAAAGGTATTGCTCTTTGAGAGTTTTTTGCCGTGTTGTAGTACTTCCAGCAGTTTCTATGTAACTTATTAACACCTTACAAAATATAACCAAGTAAACTTTAGAAATGATTAGATGACTTAATAAAACATAAAACAAACAGATGAACATAACAGGTCTTACCTCAGTACCTTTCGGCATAGGTTCCACGGCACGAACTACGGCTAGCCTTCCCTCAAATATCAGCACTGAATTTGGCAAGCAGCTATAACACCACATCATTGACAAGTTTGAGAGAGAAGTTTCCTTTTGCCGGTAAACAATTTTTTAATATGTCTGAATTTTACACTGTTTGCATGTTTTAAGAAGAAAAAAACAGTGGCAACTAATTTCACAAAGATATAGAAGGAATCTATCCTCTGTTTTACGATAAAATTGAAAAAACATGGACAAAGTTGATTACCTGTGGTTAATGATTGAAACTACAGGATATAGTCCTGTCCCCAGAGGTCTAAGTTCACTGTCGCAGATTGTATGTGCGTTGCATGCTAGCTTTATCACATTAACAGAATATAATCAATACAAAGAGAAGCCTACTTTGCAGTAAACAGTTTTTTTCGCCTACTTGTTATGAATAAAACATTGATCAACATTAATGCAACTAAACGAATAAACAATAAAGAATATTACAAAATATTCCTAAAATTAATTTTAATATGAAAAAACCTTAAACGGCATTTGTAATGCCGGTTCCCGAGTAGCACGTATTGATGGAAAGTTGGTTTAATACACCTAGAATGTGTATCTATAAAAATGGTACCCTTGGAGATTCCTACAAGCAAGCTGGAAGAAAAACGAAGAGAGAGAAGATCGTCAAACGAACGAGAGTGTTGAAGTTGTTAGGTTTGACCTCTAACAATTCTTCTTCCATTTTAACTAGGGTTGCATGCCTTTTGGGCTACTAAGCCATAGCCATGTTAAAAATGACAAAAGAAGAAAATACCCGTGCTCCATAGAATGGACTTCAACCGGGACTTTTGTTTGGACTTCCTCTGACACGCAAAAACTCCAAGTCAATCAGAAAAAATGCATTTTCAACGGCCTTTTAGGGTTGTCTTTTGCAGATAATACTAAGTTCAGTTGTCTTCGAGTAAACTGTGGCTTTTGCGTAGTATTTGTAAATGATGGCATAACCACCTAATAAAGGGGCAAACAATATAGTCGTGCAATACCTTAGAAAAGTTATGTGCAATCTCTTTTATGTCCATCCCAGGCGACAGTAGTATCAAGCTGACAAGGTTAGCCATCTGTGCGTACAACACCAGTTGATCCTCATCAATGTCGCACATATCTTGGTGAAAATTATTCATCAAAACAAACAAATAACTATTATGCAAATTTTGACCCCCCCCCCCCCACACACACACACACATGCGCGCGCGCGCGCGCATAGAGCATTGTTTGTTAAAAAGGGTTCCAGTTTTTATCGTATGATGAGGGTTCAAATGTCACCCATTCCCCAATATTTGCAAAGCTAAGTGGCAGAGTCTGGGATCTAATTTGCTAATATAGTGGGGTCAAAGTTTAAATAACCATTACTAAAAGAAGAAGAATAAATATGTAACCAATAAATGCATATCATCATCACCAAAAAAAAGATTAAGGATACGATCCACTAATGCCTCTACCAAATTGTAGTTATCTGTAGCTGTAGTCGGGATGACCTGGGAACAAGAAATAAGTAGATATGAAAGACATTCGGCATAAAGTGATTTTTTGACCTATTATCCTTGTTGCGGTATAAAGATGATAGAGAAACATGAAATAACATTTCATAAAGCATTACTTTTTTAATAGCTCGTATAGATGAGATGAGAGAACTTATTATAGAGAGCCTACGGAAAATGAAAGGTACGCAAAATGATAAGAAAAGATTATCTTTCCCTTGGTACAAATAATCCCAACTTAAAAATAGTTATCATAAAGAACCCCTTGCAAATGAAGTTCATTAACTTTCAGAGGATTTGATCGAAATACTCATTTACATGTAGTATAAGAATTTAGGTAGAGCGCCCGAACCTCCTCTGGTCAAGAGTAGATCACAGGAACGGTCTTTTTTTTCTAGCATCTTCTTCTGATCAGGAAGGTTGTTTCCTGTGTTTTTCTTGAAGTTATTTCTGTTGTGTATTCGTACCTACTTTCTGAGACTTGCTTCTTTTCTTTTCGCCACCCTTCCCCTTTGAGATTTGGTTAATTCTCATCTATAGGAAAACATTGAAATTGGATTATTATTTTTTCTTATGAATATCTTCTTGTCCAAAGGACTTTTCCTTCTAAATACAAGGGACCTTTTTAGGTCAACTTTAGGTTCCATTCTAAGAGATTATGGTATTTGCTATTTTTCGTATCTAGCCTTTCTCCTTCCATGTATATTCTCCTTGTATCCTTCCCCTTTCCTTCAAGCCACCTCTACCTATCTAAAGCAGCTCAACAAGCCTTACATTTAATCACAATAATATCGAGATGTCAAAACATAATAGAGCTATCCCAATTCAGAAACTACATTTTAGCAGTATTCACTTTCAAAGTAATAGTTGTAAGAAGGTAATAATACCCGCTCATTTTGCAACATTCTCCTCAAACAAAGTCTTGTCATCAAACGTATCGAAGGTGTAAGTGACTTCCTTCTGCCTTTATCTAGTCTTGCAAGCGCTTTGCATTCAAGTTGATGAAACTTCCAATCTGATTTCTAAACAATAGAAATGAATATTAACCATAACTTTAACATTCTTGCATGTAACTAATGGAGGTGCCCCAACACAAGTTGTCATTTATGTCGCCAATATTCTAACCAAATGTATACCTGACATGAGCTCCCGCAGTACCACGAAACTTGACACGCCGAGCACTTCTTGAGATTACCCTCAGCGAAACACCCATCGCACCGTAGCTCTGGGGAACTATTTGGTACATAAACATAAGGTTCTTGAGATATAATCACTTCCCCTGAAACATATTAGCTTTATTAGTAATTTCAACGACTTCCCAAGTAAATTACTAGTAATTTAGCAAACCCCACTCCTTAATTTCGTAAATTTTTACGATATATTGTGATTTCAACATTGCAATTAACACAACAATGAGAAAATTAAGAGAAAAAAACATCAAAACTGAGTGAGAGAGCGAGAGAGGGGACCTGGTGAGAAGTTTCTGGTGGTGATAAGACAACGACCTTTGTCCGTCGTTGTAGAGATGGTTAAACCATGGAGTGAAAGCTCACTCTGCAATTCCTCCATGAGAGCTCTTCAACAACTCTCAAGTGAGTGAGAAACAAAGAAAAAATAACCTTTCTTTCTCTGATCCGACCCGACTCGACCCTGTTTGAACCTTGATCTACTATCAAATACTTTATTATTTTGCGTGTGACACGTGGAATATTCGACATTTTGTTGTTGTTTTTCTAAATACTAGTATATGAAATTGGAAGAAAAAATTATCAAATTGGATATACCCTGGAAAAAGAGAATAGGATATGCCCATTATACCCTCTCTGAGTCTCTACTTTAGCATTAGTTGCTGTCTTTGTAGCCCAGATTTTTTAAAATGACTCATAACCCTAAATATGACCAAAACATGCGTACATGTAGCAATAGTATAGTTTGTGAGAGTATCAACACCATGATAGCTAAGTTAGCTAGCCACGTAGGCTTAAATAATAATAAATATGACATATAGCTAGGGGTAGAAAAATAATATTCGTTAGGGTGGAGATGGATGTAAGATTTTATTTTATTTTTATTTAAAAAAAAAAATGTGTGCACCAATTAAATTGGTGCAGGCAGGTATCAATAGGAGCGCTAACTCTTTATTTTATTTTATTATTATTAAATTAAGTTTTTGATTATTTTATGCGGCAATAAAATAATTAAACAAACATTAAAATGTACAACCCTGACCAAAACAAGCTCGCCATAGATAGCCAATGATTTTATCAATAGGAGTGTTATTTGAGCGATGATTTGGATCGCTATTATAGCTATAGAGAGCATGTTGTGAATGCTATGAGATTATATGAATATTGTTAGGAGTTGGGTTCAAGCCCAAGTTAGGAACCCAACAGGGTTGGGGTGTCCTATACAGACTCCTAGCAAACCCATAAGCCCATTAGGGTTATGGGGAGAGTTAGAGTAAAACAGGGAATCCTTTTGGGTTGTCTATAAATAGAATTGTACTATGTAAAGAGAACATGGTTATGATAATCAATAAATCTCATTCTCTTTTGTTTATGCTTTAGTATTATTCTGTTCTAGATTGATCATATCCCAACACGTTATCAACACGCAAGCTCTAGGAACAGGAGAGCAGATTTTTCCGTCCAATCAGAGATTTCACGGAAACAAAGCGATAAGGAGAAAATATATTTTACATTTTTTTTATACCTATATTCAGATCTATAATATATCATAGATCAGAATGTTTCGAAAACCTATTTTTTCGAATTAAAAACTAGGGTTTTTAGTGTTTTTTACCCTTAATAAAGGGCTGTTTTCGATCATTTATATCTTTCACTATGTAGATTGGATAGAGGCAAGATCAATTCGGTTGGATAGCCTACTCCGAGAGCTTTCCAACGATATATGACACATCTTTGGGAGATGCCCCAATCGTCGGGAATAGCTCGTTGAAACTAGGCAGTTTCACGACCAAAAACGACATTTTTTGGTCGCTGACATCATCAAAAAAAAAATATTTATTCCCAATTTTTTTTATATTTATTTATGATGTTATCCTTATCCATGGTGACATCAGTTGTGACACGTGTCGAGGACACGTGACACGCCAACGTGGCATGGCACTTGCGTGGCCCGTGTCGCATGCACTAGTACGTGTGTGGCACGTGTGGCACGCGATAGTTACTGAAGGTGACACGTGGCGGTAGCCGGACGGTTGCCAGAATATTCTTCCCGGTGAACAGAATATTTTTTGCCTTTACCAGATCTGTGTACATGTGTGACACGTGTGGTGCACGTGTGACCGAGTCAACTCAGTCCAGGCCTTAACCCAGACCGAGTCAGACCGGTCCAGACACTAAAACGGCTTTAAATAGCCCAATTTTTGGTCAAATTAAGCCCAATTTAAAAAAAAATCTATTAATTGGACCTACCCCGTGGGGGACCCATTTTGATTTTTTTTTATGCAAAATATTTTTTAATTTTTTTTGGGAATAGGTACCTCGTATAGGAGCATTGGCTCACTTATATGTGATATAAGTACATTAAGTAATACATATTTAAGTATCTTTACGATAGCTAATACGATATTACTAGTATTCCCCTAGGATACTAATTATCATGATCGGAGATCACTGATAATACGAAACTAAGACTAATTTAGCATACGACTATGAGTCATATCTAAATCATAATTAATTGTTAATGACATATAATTAGAGCTCAATTGGGAATTGACTTAGTCTTATTTCTAAAAACTTGGTGTCTGAGGAACCAATTTTTCGTATCTAGGTACAATTAGATATTACAAGATAACATTTAGAGGTATATAAGCATTAATAGCAACTTATAGTACCTTAGAATGTTAGTTCAAATATAGGCATAATCAACCTATCTTGTGAACCCATCTGACTTTGGGATAGAACCACTCGTCAGCTAAACATCTAATACCCCTCATATTCGTAGCAAATGGTTCATTTGGCTAGAATATACCTATCTTTATAGAACTTGAAGGCTTAGAACACCCTAGTTCTCAGAATAAGGATAGCATGCATTTAGTGGTTTTAAATAACTGTCTTGGCTAAGACTTTATTCAACCGCACTTTAAGGTTAAGATCACCATTTTACAGGGTAATTTTGTGATTTAAAGCTTCATAGGATATGAACAAGGTTCACCTATAAATAATGATTGAGAATCATTGACTTCTCTACTATGAATTGCCTTTAGTAATGATTGGAGTTCATGTACTTCCAAAGGATTTCATAAGGACAACACACATCTAGTGGTTTTGAATAGCAATCATGACTAAGATTTTATTAAAACGCACACCTAAGATTTAGATCGTCATTTTTACAGGGTAAAATTTGGGATTTAATTATTATAAAAGAATTTCATGAGTTTTAGATTATGAACTGGGTTCAACTATAAGATGATTTAGAATTATTTATTTTTCTTTATTCTAAGTACTATGATCTGTCTTTAATGTAATTGATATATTTATCAAGAATTATCTCTTATTCCAATCTATATCTTGCAATACCGATGTCTGCGACACTCAACAATATTGAATTTTTACCATTGCTGCTCACTAGAGCCAATTACCTCACTTGCTGCATTGACGCTGACTTATTATTGAAGTCACTTGGTCTGTAGAATACCATCATCATTGGTAGCAAGGAAGATCCCATGGACAAAGCATGGGCTTTGCTTATCCTCCGTCATCATATTCAGGATGACCTGAAGACTGCATACCTCAACAAGGTTGAGCCAGCTGACTTATGGGCAAGCTTGACGGGGCGTTATGATCATCATAAGACCATTATTCTCCCAAAAACGATAGACCAATGGAACACCCTTAGGTTCCAATATTTTAGGACGGTCGCTGATTATAACTCAGCAGTCCATAAAATCACTTCTGCACTGAGCTGTCTGAGAAGAAAGTCACTGATGCTGAAATGATAGAGAAGAATCTATCAACCTTCCATACTAGCAATATTACGATTCAGAGGCAATATCGGCGAGAGAACATGAAGACTCATGCAGTCTTGATTCAGGCATTGCTCATCTCTGAGCAGAATGATGAACTTCTGATGAAGAATCATGTTATGCGGCCCTCTGGGAGTGCGCCGTTGCTTGCGTCAAACAATGTTCAATTTCGGGGAAACAACTTTGCACGTCGGGGACAACAATATGGAAGGGGCAGGGGAGGCCACCAGGGATACCGGAAGGGTGGGAACCAGAAACCCTTTAGCCCTAGGAGAGGTATAGGATTTAAGAAATTTTACACACTAGGCAATGCAAAGAAGGAAAAGAAGACTGATCAATGATCTACTTGCTTTAACTGAGGTGACACATGACACTGGACACGGGAATGCCTTACACCACGGGTGGCTACCGGTGACAGAGTCCGAACCCACCAGGCAGTTGTTGACACTAACTTTGCCCCTCTGGAGTTTGTAGCGTCAGACTTCTTCGGCGACACTGATATCGTCATGGATCAACATACGGAGTAATCCGTAATGATATTTCAGTCTACATGTGATGTCACATTCGAGATAACACTAGTAGTTTCTTATCTAGACATACTTGATTTACTTTTTGTTGTCAGTATTTTTGATTTTGTTGGGAACATATCATTTATATTTTAATAACGTGCTCGTGACATACATGAGTTTCTCATTTTGTTCTAATAAATTATGATTACTCGAATTTATTGCTTGGGAAGTAGTTAAATTCTATGTATGATAGTTGATCTACTACATACAACCTGCCTATGGCTCTCTCTGCTCATTGAACATGACCGATAATCGGATGAGTGGCAGTATATGTCTCCGAGATATTTCATATCACACACTCGATCCTTTTGAGTTATGCAGATATTTCTTGTCTAACCTTGTGCATCAAGGATGGCACGAATATCATTAGCACGGCCAACATGATAGAACGTACCGAGTGCGTCACGCTATTACTCTCTCACGGTTTGATATAGGGTATCTAGACCATTTTATAAACTAGTAAATCCAGTCGGATTTTACTGAGTTTAGGGAGATACATGATAATACTTATTACGTAATGACTATTGAGGAAAATGACAGACAGGGTTTTGTGCATTCACTCCATGTCTAAAGGTTAAAACACGCTATTGGAACAGTTTCCAATACACTCCTCTGACTGGGATAACGAGGAGGATTATCGGGATTACATCTCAACTTTCCTTGAACGGAGAGAAGATCCAGAGAGTATACGTGTAACAATTGCTTTCACGAAAAGTCTATTATGACCAAGGTGGAGTGGAATCTCTAGTCTTTGCTCCAACCACATCCATGGAGACCCATGTAGATCTTTCCATCCACATAGTGGCACACTTGAATATTTATGATCATTAATGAAGCATCTAGGAGATGGTTCTAAGAATACAATGTTAGCACGACTTCTCACTTAGATCATTCGATCGCAGGCTCAGTTCTTGAATTACCCGATCAAAGTCGATCGATGCGACTTGACGGGGGCTTGGGAGTTTGACTCACATGCTTTTGATGATTATTTTACCGCTAAATGGGATAGATGATTGAGCATCGTGAGTACCCCATAACATACCCAACTCAGGATTGGCGGAGAACCTAATCAAGCGATTTCGAATAATTGTTAAGCCAGTGTTATTATGATCACAGTTTCCAGCTAGTGTGTGGGATATGCATTTTTGCTCCCACAACACTGATCAGGGTTCGTCCTTTAGCAAATTATAAAATTATTTTTTTCCAAAAGTGACTAGTAACTGGGTCAGAGCTCGGTGTCGCCCATCGACGATCATTTGGATGTTCCGTCCAAGTGCCAATCGTACCACAATATATGAAGATGGGACCCTCAACGTCGGCCTGGTATTAAGTGGGCTATGATTCGTATTTATCACTAGATATTTGGACCCACTTGCGACGTATATACTGCAGGGCAGATAATTATCACTTTGATGAGACGATATTCCTAGCATTGGGGAGAGAAATGACAGTCAATGTTTAGGATGTTTCCAAGAGGTCTTGGAAAATACCATCGTTATCTCATTTAGATCTCTATACATAAGTTAGGTGACAATAAGGTTCAACGGATTTTAAACCTCCAATAGATCGCAAATGATTTGCTAGACGCATTCATAGGCACTATTGAAGTATCGTAAGTGTATGTACCTGTAAGTAATACATCTATACAGCAGAATGTTCTGGGGGAACTAGTACCGCAGCAGAATGTTCCAGGGGAATTAGTACCGCAAACAAATCTGAGGCTCACACTTAGTGCGAAGCACCGTTGGAAGAAAGTATTCTGAGCTGGGGAGCTACAAAATAAAGGACATATATGACTAATGGTGTAGTCGGTTCATCAATGATGAAACCACCCATTGATAAGGTATTCATATTTGTTATTGTACTCGCCATCAAGGATGAGGATTAAGAGCTACTTATTGTAAACGACTGTGTGTTGTTGTACATTAACAAAATTTGGTATCTAGAATCTAAGCAGAGCTCAGCTTATGCATAATGCGAAATAATACCATTGAGCATATCGGTTATAAATGGGAAAGGTACAGAAACACAATTAACTCGGAGAGATAATTTGGTCAAGGCAAGACTAGTTGCCCAGGAAATCTTTAAGAGATCTGGCATCGAGTCCACTGTGACCTATTACTCGGTTATGGACGTTATAATGTTTTAGTACTTATCAGTCTGTCAAGTTATCAAGGACAAGCTAGACATGTGTCTAATGTAAATATCGCGTATCTATATGAGAAACTAGATACGGATATATACATGAAGCTACCTGGGAATGTATAAGATTTTGGAAGCAACTAAGCCCGACACACGAGGTGTGTACATAATAAAATTGGAAAAGTTATTGTTGACTTGAAGCAATGGTCCCATGTGACATAGTTGACTAAGTATTTTAAGGTCAAGGACTTTGCAAATATCCTTATATGTCCATGCATTCTTATACAGAAATTAGTTTCAGTATCATCATAGCAGTATACAAAATGATTTGGAAATCATTAGACCTTCGAGGGAGATCACGAGAGCCGCCGAATACCTTAGAAAGGAATTCGAAATACAAGACCTTGGGAAATCAAAAGTATCTCGATTTACAGATCGAACATCTTTATAGTGGCACTCATACACCAAGCAATATATATCGATAGAATTATCTAACGCTTCGATATGGATGTAGCACACGGTGTTAAGTCGTTTATTACGTGTCCAACACTTGGGTGTAGACAACGACATCTTCCACCATCTTAATGGGGGGAGAAACTCCTAGGGCCATGGTGCTAGCTAGGAGGTGTTTTGCTATAGTTAGCTGGGTATATTAGACCCAATGACTCACTCGCAATAAACTGTTTGGCTTGCCATAGTTCTGTTCCTACCCAAAGGCACTGGATTGAGATCAAGCACATTCTGAGATATCTCATCAGCACGAAGGACTGGGGTCTATTCTATCCACAACTTGGAAAATGGGACATTATAGGATATGCCGATGTAGGATATTTGTCAGATCCACATAAAGGCCGATCACAATCGAGTTATCTATTATTGTATGGAGATACTGTGATTTCATGAAGATCAGTGAAGCAGACGATGGTTACTACATCCTCGAACCACGCGTAGATTCTTGCATTACATGAAGCCGGCAGAGAATGTTTTTGGTTGCGTTCTATGATCAACCATATCAACGGGAGTTGGAGTCTGAATTATATCCAAGATAAACCGACGACACTTTATGAAGACAATGTAACTTGTATCGCTCAAGTCAAAGGCGAATTTATTCAAAATGACAAAACGAAGCATATTTCACCAAAGTTTTTCCGCATACACGAGTTGTAGAAGACGAATGAGATCGACGTTTTTCAAGTCCATTCAGAAGATAACCTGGCCAATCTATTCACGAAGGCTCTTGCATATCTTACGTTCAAGAGATTAGTCCATAGAATCGGCATGCGTAGTTTACAAGATTTATTATCTCAGGAGGATTGACCTCAGGGAGATCGACGTCAGTGGGAGTAGTCCCAGCCTGACGTGGACACATGAGTGTTGTACTTTTTTTCTTGATAACGCAGTTTTAATCCTCGGAGGTTTTACTGGCTGGAGGTTTTGATGAGGCAACGTATACGCATCCACAACCTATACAGGGAATATGATTGTACTCTTTCCCTGCACAGCTTTTTGCCCAAGGGGTTTTGCTAGGCAGAGGTTTTAATGAGGTAAATCGTCCTAGTATAGAGCACCCCAAGGAGGAGTGCTAGGAGTTGGGTCCAAGCCCAAGTTAGGAACCCAACAGGGTTAGGGTGTCCTATACTGACTCCTAGCAAACCCATAGGCCCATTAGGGTTATGGGGAGAGTTAGAGTAGAATAGAGAATCCTTCTGGGTTGTCTATTAATAGGATTGTAAAGAACGTGGTTATGATAATCAATAAATCTATTTCTCTTTTGTTCATGCTTTAGTATTATTCTGTTCTAGATTGATCATATCCCAACAAATATTTTATATATGGATTTGGTTATAGAATCGAGGTAAATACAATTCTACTAAAAACTTTTAATTGAAATTGGTTGTTTGGGAGCAGAAATCTGAAATATAGTGTCGAAGGTGTTTTTACTGACATGAAACTTGAAATCTTGAGTTTGAGACGATCTCCATGAATAATTACTGGTTATTATAACAAGTAGAAAGTGATAAAAAGTGGTAAAAGAATAAGGGAGATGATTCGCCTACACTCCCATTGTTGCTACACACCTGCTACACTCTCTCACAGCCACCCATCTCTCCAACTCAGCTACCCACTCAACATCTCTCTCTCTCTCCTACTCAGCTCACTCTCTTTCTCACTCAGCTCTCTATTTGGCGACTAGAAAAAAAAATTAAAAAAATAAAATAAAACTTGATCTCTCTCCACTCGACTCTCTCTCTCTCTCTCAATCGCTCTGTACGACAAAATTTAAATTCAAATTTCACTTTATCTCTCTCTCTCCCGCCGTTTCCCGCCACTCAATCTTCCACTCAATCACTCTCTGTCAGCCTCCAACTTTGATTTTTTGTGGCTCTGGTTAAGGTACGAAGCTTTCTCAGTGTCTCTCATTAATTTTCATTACCATGTCAAAACTGTATTTCGTGAACCAAATGGAATTGTGCTACGGAGGTAACATGGTCCTTGATCTTGCTTGAATAACAGGTGGTCAGTGGACGGCATCCGAACATCTGCCAATATCTACTCCAAAAATCGAACAAGTTAGTGGTGTATGTGGCATAATTTGTTTCCTCTACTCCAAAAAATATGGATTCGACATTTTTTTTGCCGAATCCAGATTTCCTGTAAATTAATTGTCGAATCAATATTTTATCGACAATTAATTGTCGAATCAATATTCAATCGACAATTATTTGTCGAATGTCTTATATTTTCGACAATTAATTGTCGAATCAATATTTCATCGATAATTAATTGTCAAATCCAGATGTACTCTACAAATAATTGTCGAATTAATGTGAAGTCGATAATTATTTGTCGAATACATCTAGATTCGACAATTAATTGTCGATGAAATATTGATTCGACCAATTTTTAGTCGGCAATAGTATTTTCTGGTTGTACGTATAAATGCCCGTTGTGGTGGCTTGCAGTGTTTCCTTCCATTTGCATTTGTGGTTGCTTGCCGGAGTTTTCATTCTGTTTTGTTCGTCTGGCTGTATGGATGTCTTTGATTAATTGTATCGAATAATTCCTCATATATGACAGGATAATAAGATGGAAGATTCATGTGAACCAGATTGGTCAAAGGTAATTGGAGATGAATCACCACCAAGGGCTGCCAATGAATGTACGACGGATGTGGGTTCCATAACACCTGATTGCGCTGCTGATTCCTTGTTTGTGGAGACACCATATGAAGGGCAAACTTTTGATACAGTGGATGAGGCAAGTTCCTTCTATAAAAAATATGGAAGGACGAAAGGGTTTTCCACAAAGAAACGCAACTCTAAAAAATGACCAAGATCGGAGGAGATAACACGAGCAACATTTTGTTGTTTGAGCAACGGTTTGTCGAAGAAAAACCAAACTTCATGTACAAGTGAACAAGATGGGAAGAAGTGTTCTTCTTACCAATGCGGGTGTAAAGCGACTTTAAATATCAATTGGAGAGAAAATCTTGGGAAATATGTTGTTACGAGTTTCTCAGATGTTCATAACCACAACCTTGTCTCCCCACGAAACCACCATCGTATGAAGATTAATCATTTTTCCCTGAAGCTGAAAAAAACCTAACAGAGACTTTTGAGCTTCACAATATCTCAGTGATCAAGGTGTCTGCTTTATTTCCAAACAAGACCTTCAACAAACGTGATTGTTACAACCATAGAGCCAAAGTTAACAAGGAACGTATATCTCGTGGCGATGCGCAGGCAGTATTGGATTGGTTCAAGAAAAAACAAGTCGATGATCATATGTTCTACTTTGGCATTCAGCTCGATGATGATGACAGAGCACTTAAATTTTTTTTTGGATAGATGGATGATCCCGAATGGCATATGAGGCTTTTGGGGATGTGGTGACTTTTGATACCACGTATAGGACGAGCGTTTATAAGATGTCATTTGCTCCATTTGCGGGAATAAACAACCACTACCAAACAATCTAACTTGGATGTGCTTTGTCAAAAAAAGAGTAAAAAGAATGGCGCATTGGGCGGGAAAATGGTTCAATTTTTTTTCCCTTCAGAATCTTCATGAAACACAAATGGAAAAGGGTTCAAATTGCATTTCATACCTGATTCTGACGGAGAGAGAGAGAGACAGTGAGGTGAGTGAGAGAGAGAGTGAGTTGAGTGGAGAGAGAGAATTTTTAATTTTTTGTACTCGCCACATAGAGAGCTGAGTGGGAGAGAGAGAGAGCTGGCAAAATGAGTGGTGAGGGGAGAGTGTAGGAGGGTGTGTAGCGGGGAGAGGGTGTAGGCTAATCCTCTCCCAAAAATAATATCACGCTGTCATTGAATAACAGCGACGGTTCGAGTCTTTTCATCAAAATCCCAGTGCCACGTGTCACTGCGTTTCCGAGTGAACTCCGACCACGCTGTCGCTTTCTTGCTTAACGAATTTCAGCACGGAATCTCCGCTTTCTCTCTAAAAAAAACAGATCATTTAATACAAACAGTTTCTCTCTCCTCCTCCATTAACGTTCCTCTAATGTCATCCACCACCGTTAGATCAGATTCCGTCAATCGCAATCGTGAATCCACCTCGACTACAAATTCATCATCATCGATCGATATAGATCATCATCATCATGTGAAAATCAACGATATCGTTGGAAATGGTATATCAGGTGTCGTTCACAAATGGGTGAATTACGGTAAAGGTTGGAGACCTCGGTGGTTTGTGCTTCAAGATGGTGTGCTTTCTTATTATAAGATCCATGGTCCTGATAAAATTCAACTCAATCAAGAAACCGAGAGAGGATCCAAGGTTATCGGTGACGAATCGTTTCGCAGGATCTCCTGCCCTAACAACACTGGTTTGCAACTCAGGCGCAAAGCTTTTGGCGAGATTCACCTCAAGGTACATCTTCATCTTCATCTTCATCTTCATCTGTTTTATCATCTCAATTTTATTTGTGTTTAGATTTCTTCCATTCGAGAAAGTAAATCGGATGATAAGAGGTTCTCCATTTTTACTGGCACCAAGAAACTGCATTTGAGGACCGAGTCTAGGGAGGATCGAGTGGCGTGGTTGGAAGCATTACAAGCTGTTAAAGATTTGTTTCCGCGGATGTCTAATAGCGAGCTAATGGCTCCGGTTGATAATGTCGTTATTTGTACTGACAAATTGAGGCAGAGGTTGATGGAAGAGGGAGTGGGAGAGGTGGCCATTCTGGAGATTGAGCAGATTATGAGGAACGAGTTTTCAACGTTGCAGAATCAGTTGCTGCTTCTCAAACAGAAACATTCCCTATTGATTGACACATTGCGGCAGCTTGAGGTACATATCATTCACAAAAATCATCATTCCCGTCCAATCTCGGAATTCTTCCGTCAAGATATTTCTTTAACAACCAATCCTATTTATGACCCCGATAGCCTCGCCTAGAGGTTTTTATTGCATTTTTTTATTTTATACGATGAGATAATATACCATTACTTTTCTCCCCTTTATACTATACATTGTAAATCAAAGACTAAACCTTGAGCTGGTTTTATTAACCAAGATTATTATTAATAAATGAAGAGTTCATTTCTTTTCTGCTATTTGCATTTCAAATAGATTTATTTTCTTCCGAATTAGTTTAAAAAAATCTACACTGACTTGTCATTTTATATCCTTGTACTGTACCAAAAGAACACAATTATAACTTCATTTGACTGGACATTTTCATAAAGGATTTTTGGTGAGCAACAACAAATAACAAAATATACTTCTGTACCTCTCTTTCAGAATTGTAGCTGTAAATTACTAGTATACCGCAAAACGGTAGGGAAAACGACCATGGACCTGCAACACAATATATTGCTGATCCAATATTAGATCCTTACATATTGAAGCCAGCACCACCCAACTCCAGAGGCAAAGTACATACTCTACATGGATTGAAATGCTTTATTAGAGATGAATAAACTTAAACCCTAAACCTCTTTTTCTTTGATTCTCTAATAACTACTAACTCAAGCTTGATTATAAAAATTAAAGATCAATCCAATACTAAAGAATCTAGGTCTACCTCAAGTATAACTAATATAACAACAAGGAGAGCATATACTGATGAAGAACAAAGTAAACTAAAAAAATTGGGTACCCTTTGAAAATATTCTAAAAATTGTGAATTATCGGTGATGTTTCAAATTTATTTGTCATTATTTTAATACAGAAAACCTATAACATATATGATTATGAAATTGGTGGACGAGTTCTTTGATACATCAGCCAATATTTGGCGATACTTTGGAGATTTTAATCCATGAGTAGAAGAGACTTCCTTGATGAAGATTTATGTAGAGATTCACGGTTAATTTTATTTTATGCTACTTTCGTTGTTCATGTGAATATACTTTTATGTAGGATGTTATGGTGTTGTGAGGATATCGTGGTTGAAACTGGCTTGCTAGTGTCCCAGAACTCCAACTTAAGTAGAAATTTTAAGGAGAAATTTGAAGGATAGTAGGGTAATTTGACTCCAAATATTTTCTCACATTGCCATTATTATGTGGGACTAGAAGTTATTTGCGAGAACAGTTTTGTTTGGACATTCAGTATTGGATAGAATTTTTGTGCAAATCATGTTTTAGACCTCGTAGTTAGGATATAGTTAACCACTGACATATTTGTTAGGGAACTGGGAAGTCGGAGGAGTATACTGTCACATGGTAGATTGTGAGCTGTAGAACCTGAGTTCTTAGTTGTAATTATAGGTTATTAATGAGTTTAATACATACATAAGAGATCAAGGGGTGCTAATACATGGGCCGACTCTCCTATTCTTTTCTTTCTTCTCATTTGTTTTAATACTTAATTTAATGGAGATACAATATTTTACTATAATCCTGGTGATCACAACCTAGGATTCACAAATATTAGCATGGTAGTGCGTGAGAAATTCTCCGAGATTCTGCCGTATAACCTTTCCTTCCACCAGATTCTACTAGCTGGAAGCTACTACACTTTATGGAGTTTTTCAGTTGTTACATGGAATTTTCATTTTTTTTTTAGTTTTCTTGTGTCTGTCCGCCTGCATAATTGCAGGTGGTTGCTTTTAGATGTTCCAAGCCTTACGGTTTTTGTGGGGATGTCTGTGAAGATGCAAACTCACGTTCTTTGGTGATATCCGAGGTTTGAAGTGTAGCATAAGGTCTGTAGGGATCTTAGCTGTGTCGTCGAGGCTTTCTTTTGTTGAAAGGTTATTGTGTTTTGGTATAGTTAGCTTGTTAGTTATTACCTACTGCTATGCAGAGTAAACATTATCAAACCGTGTATATTAATAAGTTATGACTACCCCTATAGCCCCATAAAATGATAGCGCCTGGATTAATACTTTCTTGTAGTCCTAGCTTAAAGAGGTCTTCACAGTAGGGATTATATCTTCACATTTGCTCCTAATGGACGTTCTTGGATTATCCATTCAGGGTCTCTCCTCTAGTATCTGTTCTGGTAGCAGCGAGTCAAATGAAGTCTGGATTTCAGATTTTACCTTTTTTCTAAATGCCAGGAAGCAGGATGCTAGCCATATCTTCAATTATCTAAGCCGACTGCCAAACTACCATATTATTGGCAGTCGCCACGAGGACTGTGGTTATACTTGACATATTGAAGATCCTTTCATCCAATCAAATCCCATCGGTAGGGTCTGAGTTGTATTTTTAGAGTACAAAGGCCATTACTTACACTAGTGAGTTAAGCGTCAAGAGTCAAGACTTGTGAACTCACCAAACAACGTACACTCATTTTCGTCACCATCACAAATTATGTCTTTTTTTGGTTATTGCCATACTTGGTTTTGCAAAATGGCGTCTAAACCGATTTTTTTATTTTTATTTTTGAGTGCAACATGATATGCATCGGGTTTCCTTCCAAACTCGAGATTCTTTGATCTGTTATTGGGTGTGAATGTATTATGAGGGCCTTGCGTCATACTTGACGATCATGGTCTAATAGCAAATCTTTGAATACACCTTAACAAATGGTAATTGAAAGATTTAGCATTCACTTAATATTTCACTTAAAAATTGTCTATATGGTGCAATTATGTATGCAGTCTATCTGATTGTATATCATTATTGGGGTGCCTATCGTGCCTTTGATTTTGGAACTCATATTTTACTTGTCTGTTTCAGTCTGGTCCATGTTTTTTTTACTCTAGGGTCTTTAACTTTGTTGCTTTCTTAATATTCAGCATTGTGATCCTGACATGTTAGATCTTAAGGTCGTAAGGTGTATATTCCTTAGATCCCAAGGTTGTAAAGTGTATATTAACCTCTGATAATCTTTTCATATCAATAAACGTCACCTTTGTAGAGTTTGTTACTTTTCTTAGTTTATTACCCGCTATTCAAATGCTGCTCATATGCCCAAAAGTTTACTCATATCTTTTATGTATCATTCTATAACCGCAGTATCTTGTCTTTTTGATTAAGTACTGATGTATATTATGCTGTATACATATGGATATACCCATATAGGTTTCTATTAACTTCTAACTACATTTCCCTATCTGTTGCATACCACACGTACACATCGAATTTTTTGTTCAGGAGATACTAATGAAAATTTGACAATTCGTATCAGTAGTCACACACGTGACATACAAGTTACTGTGTTGAATAATCAAAATAATGAATGCTAGTAACTTTGAGATTAACCGACTTACTCAAGGTCGACAAGTAAACTATTTGTTAAGATATTAGATTTCCTATATTATCCAATATGATGTTCATCACTGTTACACCTGCTCATTTTTTTTCTTTCAGATTCATATAATTCTTTCAACGCCATGTGAATTGATTTTGTCACTGTTTCTATGTGTTCCTATATCTTTTTAAATGTTTCTTCGATCCGAGTAACCCATATGCATAAAAATCTACTTTGTCATGTCAATGAAGTCATAAGGATCTCTAAAACTTATGATCAAAGAATACAATCTAAAGTATTTTCTCTTAATACATTATCCCTCTAAGGGTAGTAATGGATAATTATCTTTTCAAAAAGAATCACATTAACAATTTAAACTTGATGTGTACTATTTGGAAATTCTTCTCTGTGAACTGCTAAAAAGATAGTTCTTTTAATATTTTATCGTTTTGTGTAGACAGAAAAGGTTGATTTGGAGAATACACTTGTTGATGAGAGCCAAAAACATTTGAATGAGCATGGAGCAGCCTCTACGTCTAGGCAAGACAAATACAGTGGTATGATGCCAAGAAAAATAATGTTCTTTGTAAGCAATGCCAAGAAAAATAAGTGTCCATTTGTATTCTTGCCGTTTGCATCTTGAGTTGTATATTTTTGTATGCAATCCGTTATCACCTGGAAAAGTAAAGTACAAAATGAAATCGTGCCATTGAGCCCATATATAGATGATATGAATTAACACAATCCTCTAGTTATATACAGGCTGTGTTAATTTAGACATTCTCTTTGCTATGGTATTTTTTCAGTAAGCAAACCTTATCTTGTTTTGCCCTACTCTTTCAGAAGGAAGTGCAAGTGAATCTGATGATGATAATGATAGACATGATGCTGCCGAGGAAGATACAGACGAAGATGAGAACAATTTCTTTGATACTCGGGAATTTCTCTCGTCAAGTTCATTTAAAAGTAGCACTTCCGAGTTTCAGAGATCACCATTTGATTCTAGCGATGAAGAGAATTATGCAATTGATTCTGATGGTAGTATTGATGCTTCCATTATAGCTGTTGGTACAAGTTATCCACATGTTAGGCGGCGGAAAAAGTTGCCCGACCCAATTGAGAAAGAGAAGGGAGTGAGTCTGTGGTCAATAATCAAGGATAACATTGGGAAAGATCTCACTAAAGTTTGTCTTCCTGTTTACTTTAACGAGCCTATATCGTCTTTACAGAAGTGTTTTGAAGATTTAGAATTCTCTTTCCTAATTGACCGAGCTTATGAATGGGGTAAAAGGGTAAGTTTCGAAAACTTGTTTAATCCTTACATTTTATATCATCTCTATGAATATGTTGATCACAAGGTCACTACGTTTTCTCTAGAATGATTGATTTTCTTAGTTCTTATCACATCATTGACATTGTGCAACTCTAATTGATGCAAACAAACACGTGGAAGCAAGATGATCAGATTTGCACTCAATTAAAGAGAATAACACAATTTTATTAATTGGATTTCAAGCCTTAAAAAAACTCTCAAAACTAAAACTCAACTTAAAGACCAAAGTAACCTAAACAAAACCCTATATAAGCTCTCCTTTTATGGGTGAATGAGGCTTATCACAATTAGAAACTAAATCTAACAAGGAAAGCAATAAATTAAACCATATTCCTTATTGGTCTAGACTTTTAAAAACTACTAAATAACTAAAATAAAAACTACCTAGAATTTTCTAGAGAGGGGGGAGGGGTCCAAGGCCTAGGGGGTGGGGGTCCACCAAGTCACAAAACGGTGGTTGAATGCCCTAGGGCCTAGGCTGTAACATATTACTAATCCTTGCGGATTGAGCTTTTTGTGTCAATTATGAAATGTACACACATCTATCTACATGTATATGTAGTGATTGAACTCTATTACCTATCACATAATTGGCATTGCTTCATTCTAATCTTTAAATCCCCCCCACACACACAACAATAAAAAAAAAACCAATGTAACATTAACACGGATACGCGTGTCAGTGTCAGTACAAGGTGTCGGCAGGGGCGAAGCCTGGATTTTTATCCAAGGGGTTCAAAACGTGAGTATAGAAAGGAAAAAACAAAAACAAAAAAACAAACCTAAAGTAGTTAAATTATGATAGAGACGGGCCTTGAACCCATGTCTCCTCTATCAAAATCCCTAATAAGAACCAGTTGGGCTATAGAATTCTTATGTATTTATTTGAGGGGGTTCAGATTTATTATATAATTGTACTAATTGAAAAAAAAAAAATTAATCGTTGTATCAAAGGGAAGCTCCCGGCAGCTAGGGTGTTCACCCTTGGTTCCGCCACTGGATGTCGGACACGACGGTCTAAAAATAAGTCAAAATGCGGACACGATCTTATACCTAAAACGATAGTATCATTCTTCATGTTTCTTGTATTGTGTTTTATTATATGTGAATATATTATGAATATATAATTAGGATAGTAACTTATGGGTTAATTTACAACTACCAACAAACATAAAACAATAATAATAGTTAATAGAGTTGAATAACATGTATAAGAGTTGGAAACTTTTTAAAAACTATCTCAAAAAGTTGATGATCTAAGCAAGAAATGTTTGTTGGAGTGTTCACACGAGTATCGGTGTGTCTGAGTGTCCACACATATTTTTTTTGCAATATGGAGTGTCCATGTTACATATAAAAAAGCAATAAATAGGAAATGAACACACATATGATAACATTCAATTGTTTATACATTTATTTCGCAGTGGTTTACGTCTATAATGTAGTATTTACTTTAATGAAGTGCAGAACTGAAAATTAGAAAAACCATACACGAGTGTAGTAAATGAGTAATTTATGGTATGATGAATAATATTACTCGACATAATACGCTCACCAACTGAAATTTGTGACATTTTGTTACTTGTTTCTACATAGGAAACACTTGATGTAAAATGTAGCTAGGTTGTTATCTTTTTTCTTTTGTAATAGGTAAATCTTTAGCATTTACCAACAACGTTTAATTTGTACACATTGGTTATCTAACTTCAGGCATTCGTTCATGCAATATTTTAGGGTAATAGCCTTATGAGGGCTCTTTGTGTAGCAGCGTTTGCTATCTCTGGATATGCATCTACTGAAAGAAGAAATTGCAAACCGTTTAATCCTCTTTTGGGGGAGACTTATGAGGCTGACTACCCAGACAAAGGAGTCCGCTTTTTCTCAGAGAAGGTTTCTACTCTACACTTTATGTGTAGTTTTTCTTTTTCTTTCAAAAATTGTAACTCGATCAATCTTCTTTTGACTGTATAAATCCTCCCTGTATATGCTCTTTCTTGTTTAGAATATACTCAGTCCTCTTTATAATGCCTATGGGTCACGGAAGTTTCTTGTTTTTTGTGCAACTCATTACATTGGAATCTACTAGTGAGGTTTTGGAATTCGAAAAGTTGAGTGCGCAAGTTATAGCATTTTGAAGTTTTGAAACATAAAAACTACAAAAGTCAAAACTGTGACAAGTGTACAAATTAACCACATGAAACATGTAAGCCACTTTTGATTATGTTAGTGCTTAGCCACTGCCATAACTTAACAGAGATGCGCAAAGCACTCTCAGCCCTAGTTTATTTTAGAAGCTCCATTACAATGTGTGTTGATCTCCGTCTTACATATAGGATATGGTTATGATCATGTGCTATATTCTAGGACAAATGCTTTCTTGTATGTATTACATGTCAAATGATATCCTTTTGTATGTGCTTATGATAACTTTGATGCGTTTACTTTGAAACAGGTCAGTCATCATCCCGTGATTGTTGCATGTCACTGTGAAGGCAAAGGATGGAAATTCTGGGGTGATAGTAATCTAAAAAGCAAGTTCTGGGGTCGTTCAATTCAACTCGATCCTGTTGGTATTCTGACTCTTGAGTTTGATGATGGAGAAGTTTTTCAATGGAGCAAGGTATTAACAAACATAAAATCCCATCAGTTAACATATGTCATTAACATATGTCATGTTGAGGCCTGAAGGGTGTGATTTAAATGTCAGTCTTTTTTATCAGGTTACAACATCCATATACAATCTTATACTTGGGAAGGTGTACTGCGATCACTATGGTACAATGCGTATACAAGGGAATCGAGATTACTCGTGTAAATTGAAATTCAAGGAGCAGTCAATCATAGATCGAAATCCCCACCAGGTATGATTATTATCTAGTTTAGCTATTAAGTTTTTCTCTACCATTAAGCATTATTCCTCCATTTGTTTACTAATTCACTGATGCTCTATTTCCATCACTTAGTGACTCTATCCTTACTTATTTTACGAAAGGGTGGTAAATTTTAAAGCATATAACATTTTTCTCCATCATTTTAAAGGATTAGATCATAGCATCATTGATTTTGAGCTGATAAACTATAAGGGTCGTGCCATGTGAAAACCAATTATAAATGTCTAATAATAGGTGAAAAATGGTCATTATAAAATGGTTGTTATTAAAAAAGAGAGGACAAACTAAGATCAAACGGATAATGGACGTCATGAAAGCATTTAAAAAAGCTTTAAAAAGTGAAAAGGTTGACAAAATTAATAAAAAATACTCACCCGAAATGGTCCTTCTTGAGTTCGTGATTCCTTTTCTTTCTTTCTTCCATGAACCAAACTCACCCTAAAAGTCAGTTGTAACCATGCTATTGTTCCGCGTCGTACCTTAGAATTTGAGATAAATCACGATTAGTCAGACTGTTAACGGGAATGACTGACAAGGAGTTGGCTCATATCCATTAGTTAAGAGGCCTTTATGTGAAACATATCAACTGTATGGATTTGCTGCGAATGAATTGTTGGATATAAGTATTGATGATCATCAATATGCGTATTGGGGTAAAGCATTTGACAAAGGAAAAATTCCCAAAATATGTAATGATGAAGGGTATGTTAGGACTTTGTCCCTTTTGCATGGGTAAATAATTTTTATTAGGAATTGTATTGAGAAGAGTTTTACCGCTCTGAAATGGATGATCAATTTATTTGTATTACAGGTACAGGGAATAGTTCAAGATAAGAGTGGGAAAACTATGGCCACGCTTTTTGGGAAATGGGACGAGAGCATGCACTACGTAAGTGGAGATTGGTCAGGGAAGGGAAAAGGTTTGGATTCGTTGTCAGATGCACGGTTGCTCTGGAAGACAAGCAAGCCATCCACGTATCCTACTAGATATAACCTGTCTCCTTTTGCGATTACACTAAACGAGCTAATACCGGGATTGGAGGTGAAAAGAATGATTATTAGTTTACTCTAGCCTTTCAACTCTATCTTCTGTTATCTTCTAATGCAGCTATGTAAGTAATACTCGGTGATAACATATTACCATGAATCAATTCTTGTGTGCAGGGAAAGTTGCCACCAACAGATTCAAGACGCAGACCTGATCAGAGATGTCTAGAACAAGGGGAGTATGAGAGGGCAAATACAGAGAAGCTGCGTCTAGAACAGAGACAGCGGCAGGTAAGTCAACATTCATACATTGATGGTTATATGTTAAGTGCATAAGGCAGTAGTGTGATATAATTGGATTAATGTTTTGCAGTCACGGAAGATGCAAGAAAGGGGCTGGAAGCCACGATGGTTTGCAAAAGATAAAGAGAGCAATACATTCCGATACACTGGTGGATATTGGGAGGCCAGAGAAAAGGGAAAATGGGAAGCTTGTCCTGACATATTTGGTCAAATCCCCATTGATCAACAACTGTCCGATGATTAATCTTTACGCACTATCGTTCTCTCTTCTCTGTAGAAGACAAGATTAGATAGCAATGCTCACCATTTCGAGCACTTGATTGTACCATGAAATAGCTTGTAATTAAGATTTGATTCAATGTATAACTATTGTAATATTTTTTACATTTTATATTGATAGCAAAAAAAATATATTTTCAGTGATTACCGTAATAGAATCATCAAACTTACCCAAAGTTTGTGCTTAGGCAACCCTTTACACTTCTATGTAAACATGATAAAAATTCACGACTTCTTTAACAAAGCCTGAATGCAACAAAGTCCCAAAGCTTTTCTTGTAAACAACCACCGAGCCCCTGGGGTCTGGGGATATGTTGGATGCGTTTTTTGCCCTGCGACTAAAAAATTGAGCCCAAGGCCCTGAGGCAAGCGAGTTGAGAGCGCGTGGAGTTTTTATTCGAAAACATGATCAAATGGTAATACTTTGTATTAGAGAAAAAGAAAATGATTAGAGAGAGAGAGAGAGATACAAACAAGACTTAATAATACAGATGGGTTTGATTGACAACCAAATCAAATCGGATCTTCCAAAATCCGAATCCATTTCAGTTTGAACGACAAAAGAGAGAGAGAGAGAGTGTGTGAGATGTGGTTGAGGTGACAACGCACCTGGTGTGACGGGCTTTGCGTCGGTGAGTTGCCCTATCAAGTAAAATCAGATGTGAGTTAAATTAGCGCAGTAACCATTTGTTTTGGGATGTGGTGTTCTGTAAACATAGCTTTTTTTCTTCGTTGATTGCTCAAAAAGCAGACGCCATTTATATTAAAATTTTATTAACTCGTTTAATCATGTGTGAGTGTTTACCAAACTTCCCCGATTTATACCAGCTTTTCTCACTTGCCAACTCCTACCAAAACCAAGTGTTACTGGTGTGATATTTCCATTGAACCTACCCTAAGGTCTGATTTTTTTTTAGAACACCCTGCTATTGAGATTTTATAAATTGCAAAAACCTATCATTTTCCCCCCAACCCTCTTTTGACTCCATCTATTAGAACCATTATCGTCCCTAACATTATGTTTTTAGATTGATGGCACTTTATTTTTGTGGATGCCTTTTGGCACTCGTCCAATTCTAACTGTAATAATGGTTTTGTGATTAAAGCTTATAATTCTCATTTTTTCCTTGCAGGTCACGACAAAGGATAGGCAAAGCCTCTAGCGATGATTAGAGAGATGCAAACTGCAAAAGATAAGGGTGTCAGAAGAGTTCTCCGTTTTGTCAGACTGCCAAAGATTGGTCATGGCCATTTCTTAGAAGACGACGGATGTGTCATGGGGTGCTCTTACCCTTGCTCCATATTTGCTTTCTTAGGGTTTCGCATTCTAAGACTTTCAACCTTTTTTTATTAATAGATCGTTTAATTGTGAGGCCATCAATCTCATTAATTTTGTAACTTAGGGCTAATATATTCGCATTTTGCCCAAAAAATAAAAATAAAACAAAAACATTTTGTATTTTTTTTTATTGTTCATGGTTACGAGGTATGCCTTAATTCCAGCTTTGCCTAGCAAAGATAGATATATTAAAATAAGAGGTGGGCAAAATTTGCATTTCAAACTATAGGAGCCACCATCTATTTAGTTTACCCAGCGCGAAACTTGAATTCATGTTCTTATACATATATCTTTGTTCAAAAATGATTAGTAAACATTGAGTATTTTCCTTTCTGAAAATAAAATGAATCCTCCGCGGAGGCCTTTGCCGTCTCCGAATACACAAAACATAAATTTCTTAGGTAATAGTCTTACTTTTGTTAACAAAAGAGGAGGACATAGATAGAGATACTTTGCAGATCATAAGAACATGGGAGAACAATTAACACAACAACATTCTTGTTGTTTAAAATAATACAAAGTTTGTTTGCCTGATACATGCCGGTTTAGTCAACCAAACAAATTCTATTTGTGACTCGGAACTGAGTTGGGTTCACGAGCATTGAATATATTTGGTAACACGTGAGTTTTGCTGTGAACAAGTAAAAATGATGGTAAAACATAACGCGTATTTGTGTTTTGTCACGTGACCCACTTAAGTCGGAAAAAAATATATTTAATAAGGTGGTGCTTGTTTTGAAGTTCCCAATTCAGCACTTCACTTCAAGTATTGATTTTAAACGTAAGTGTCACGTATGATATGTGATTTTAGGCCTTGTTTGAGTGAATAGGGACTACGAGAGCTTGAGAATATTATTAGTGGTAATTGACATTGTTACCACATGCATGATTAAACGATACTGGGATTGAAAGCTAGATCTGCACACGGTGTGCAGCATTGTATCTTACACATTGGATGTACGCCATGTAGTATTAGCAAAAGTAAAAAACCATGCATCAACTATTTGTGGTAAATTGTCTCCCCAAACAGGACCCTATTCTCCTCTCAGACAAAGTCTCCAACGTGGCAGGAAATACGGCAAGACAAGAGAATTAATTTGCAGACACGTGGAGCTTATTGAGGGAGACAATTTAAAAAGACAAAGTTGTGCGTCGCACTACAACAGCGACATGGGCTTCAAGTGGACCCTACCTACACAGCTAAAATTCAGAGAGTTATGGCCCACTAATATGCCAGCTTAGACCCGGCCCCAACCAAATACAAAAGGAACCGTTTGGCTGCACTTGTATTTGTGTTTAAGTAATGCTTAATTCTAACTAGTTTTAATTAATTCATTACTCAACTTATATTAATACAAAGTACATCATTTGAATTATTGTACAACCATATATAATGCTTTTAATTGCTTTTATAATATCGGGGACACATTTGGTGCCTACCTATCTAAAAAGCAGGGGACAAATTAAGTTTTTTTTTCAAGAGTAGTGATTAAGTTTCTGGGAGATGGATAGGTTTAACTGTAATTTGATTGGGCCGCCAACACTAATCTTTTAGTGTTCTCGTGGTGGACATGCAAAGTGTAAACACAAAAATTATGGTGTAATTTTTATTTACCTTTTCAATTTATCCGTCCATATATATATATATATAACCAGCAATGTTGGCACCATTGAGCTCTTGCCCTAGTGGTGGTTGTGATCCTCATGTTGAGGGAAATCGAGCGAAATACATCCCCCACCAACGTTTGGTTTTATCCGGTTAAATATGACATACAGTCGCATCGCGACAAGAAATAATAAATAAACCAAACACATATAACACAAATATTTACCGTGGTTCACTCATAAGGGATACGTCCACCCCCCACCAAACCCATTAATCCAAAATGTATCCGAGAAACCGTTACAAGCTCTCTAGAGATCTCATAGTACATGAAATCTCTAATGACCCTCACAACAATACTCTCATATATTTGCAAAGTATACAAGAGATTTAGAGAAGCACCAAAAAATTCAAAGTTACTTCAATCTCACCAGAAACCGCTATGACCCATCTCAAACGAAGCTTCTACGCGAACCATCGTCTTTGAACTATCGTTGCCTTTTCTCATAATTAATTATCTTCTTCTTGAACCATCTTTACTCTCTTCCCTTCAATACACGTATTAGCTAAGCATCGGAGATGTCATTCTCCTTTCTTCATAAAACCCCCAATAGAACTCTCCAACTTCTACAACCTTGCAAATACCTCTATCTCTACAAAGCTTAGCCATAGAGACTGCATCTCTATTAGGTTAGGGTTAGGTCACTCCAGACCCCCTAAGTCTTTTTTATTATAACATAAGAGACCTAAAATACAAGACTTAATTCGAATTACACATCACGAGGCATTTTCCACGACCAAAAATAAGTTACTACCAATCTCTGTTCGAACATAGATATTTTCTATTCAAACATACTCAAGTCTTACTCTTTTGTTCGAACATGAACAATTTTTTTTTTCTTCTTTTCTTTTGAGCCGCAAAACCTAACACCTCCACCAAGAGGAGGTCCCTCAAAACCCCTGTTGGTGTAATTTGGCATGGCACCATGCCTCAAGAAGCAGAGGTCCTGAGTCTGGGTCACTCATCATGGTTGATGAGGTTCTCATGGATTAGTCGGGCAAGCTGTGATAAACTGTGAACTTAGATAATTGTGGATGGAAAACTATTTATGTTTGTTAATTTGATATCTACAATAGATGTTCATGAGTTATCCTTGGCCTAGGAAAGGCCATGAGATATCTTGTAATGCGGGCCGCTTTCCAAGATAGGGCTTAATAGGGCGTCGTTATGCCCCACGAGCCAATCGAGACGCATTGCCCCTTATAAATGGACTATGTAACTAGTTCATGCTCGTCGCCTCTTTATATATATCATATATCTGGAACCCGACATATTGAGCTACTCTGATCCGCTACTGAACATGTGTGTTATCCGTACCTCATGCCTTGTCACGAGAGATTACGATATAAGGATTATTGAGAGAACATTCAGCGTTGCTGCCTATTCTGAATACATATTCGGCAACCCCTCACAAGTATCCAGGATTATCTGAATGTCGCTCTAGCATCCGTAAGTATATTCTACCGACGTCATCGCGCCCAGTGAAGAAGGCTTGTGCATGTCGGCCGCACGTACATGTACGCCGCACAACCTCATATTCTGTTAAAAATATTTTAAGGAACCTGTAAATAGTTTTCCCTAGAATGGAACAAGAGTGTAACTTAATCAATGTAGAAGATGCAGCAACAGTAGTTAAAAATGTAGCAACATAAGTTTAAAGATACAACAATGAATGATAGGTCAGAAGTACAATAATGAACCATATGTACAACAACAACAGAATAATAGTAAATAAAAGTGCTCGAGGTGTGGATTGCACTTTCTTTAAAGAGTATTTTGACTTACCCCAGGTACAGGTTATACAGTCTAATCTCTTCCAGGATACAACGAGAAGATACAAAAGTTCAAGTACCGAAGACAACATAATGGTAATGTTATCACCTTAGGCGAAACCATGAAGCAGAGGAAGAGAGCGATTGAATAGTTTACTACCGAATAGAGTGATCCAGGAGAATCTAGGCAAGTTCTATTGGGACTAGGACCTTGTAACCAAGTCCTATTGGGACTATGAACTTGTAACCCTTATAAAAGAGGCAAGACTAGGTAAGTCTTATTGGGACTAAGAACTTGTAACCAAGTCATATTGTAACTAGGAACTTGTAACCCTTATAAAAGGGGCAAGACTCGGCAAGTCTTATTGGGACTAGGAACTTGTAACACAAGTCCTATTGGGACTAGAAACTTGCAACGCAAGTTCTATTGGGACTAAAAACTTGTAACCCAGTCCTAATTGAACTAAGAACTTGTAACCCTTATAAAAAGGGGCAAAACTAGGTATTATTTTCTTATGTTAGATCTAGAAAGAGTTCTGAAAGAGGCATAGGGTTTTTGGAGTGATTTTCTTGTAATTACTTCAATTTTTTTAGCAATTGAAGCTTTGTGTTTCTCAATCAATTGGTGTTCTTCAGACTTTTCAGCTAACTAGAGCTTCTTCATCGTATTGTGGACTAAGTGGTATCAGTTTTTTAGTTACGATCTTCGGGGGGTTGATTGTGGTTTATGGTCTTTACACGTGACCATCTCAAGCAAACGAAGGAGAAGCTAGTGAGTCCATTGAAGATCCATTGCAAACCAAATTTGAAGAAGAATGCCGATTTAGATATAGGCGATTCCAACGAGCGACTCACGACTTTGGAAACTGTAGTTTTCGTCCTAACTAGACTATAGGGGAGTTGGTTGAATAATTGCGTCTCACAAACCTCGTGAAGGATTCCGCTTCTATGAAACGACGTGATCGCTTGAAGAAGAAAGTGATTATAGAGGTGGATGGAGACGATGATTTTGCGGAGATCGATATTGATTCTAGTAAGGCCGAATCTAACAAGGAGCGATCGGGTATTGGTTAGTCATCGAATCCTATTCATAATCTTCGTATTAATTTTAAGATTGAAATTCTGGTATTCGATAGTTCCGTCGATGCCGATAAATTGGATAATTGGTTCGATAGGTTAGATGCATATTTTTCTGTTTACGAATACTCCAATGCTCAACAAATTTGTTTTGCTACGTTGAAATTCTCAAGTCATGCACTCACGTGGTGGAAATCTTATAAAAAATGCCACGATGTAGGAGATTTGGATTCAAGGTTTTAGTGTAAAAACATTTTTATCCGATTGGGTATGAGCAAGAGAGATGGTTTTTATGGCACAATTTGTGCCAAAAGTTTGAACAATCCGTACAGGAGTACACTACGACATTTCATAACCAAGCTTTGGTTTTAGACATTGATGCAGACGAGTATGAGGTGTTCATGAAGTAGACGGGGGGTTTGTCGGAGTCCATTAGGAGAGAGTTGAAGCTCTTTACTGTGGCCAATATCGAGGACGCTACCGTGAAGGCAATTGCCATTGAAGGCAAGTACTTGAAGAGTGACAAAGAAGACGACAAGATCAAGTCGGGGTACAAGTCAAGTTGGAAAAACAAGCATAAGGAAGAGGCCAAAGGTGCGGGGTCTTCGTCCAAGGAGTATCATTGCAATCATTGTAAAAAAGTGGGCATATTTATGATTATTGTTGGAAACTTCACCCGGAGCTTAGGCCGAAGGAGGAGAAGAGCAAGAAATAGGGATATGCATTAGCCGCAGAGGTTGTTGACCTTCCAGATTTAGATAAACCGAATCCTAAGCTTACACTTATGTTTCAGCAGACTTTGGCTGCCGAGGAAGAGAGTCGGGAAGAGCTTTATCATATCAGTATTCAGGTAAATCAGAGTTTAGTCAAGGCCATTATGGATTCAGGTAGTCAGAAAAATTTGATTTCTGAGACGTTGGTGAAGAAGATAGGTTTGACGACTACAGCTCATCCTAGGCCGTATGGTTTGGGGTAGATTCAGAAAGATGTGGATGTGATGATTACAAAGTAGTGTACTTTCAAGTTTGCGATTTATGAGAAGTTATTGACGAGGTGATGTGTGAGGCGGTTCCTTTGGATGTGTGTCAGGTAATCTTGGGTAGCCCTTATATTTGGGACCGAGATGCGATTCATTACCGTAGAGCTCGTAAGTATCGTCTTGTGATGGAGGGAAAGGAGTTCCATGTCAATGCTTGTAAGGAGCACGTCACTACGTCAAATTTGGTAATGGCGACTCAGGTGAAACGGTTGGTTAATGCGAGCGGCAAGTTTGTATTATTGGTGCGACCGATTCAGGAAGGTACGTCAGCTAGTGTGTTATCTCCAATGACAACGTTTTTTAAGTAACAAACCGACTTGGAGAAGTTGCAAGAGGAGGTTGTTGTACATACTGATCACAAACCGTTCTAGCTTTTTCCTACATAGTCCAAGCTACAGCAAGCTCGCCAGATGATGTGGAGGTCGTATTTCCAACAATTGCCCTTGATTATACAGTATTAGAATGGAGTGGACAACAAATTGGCTGATAGGTCATCTCGACCCCCATTACCAACTATTTATGCTATGTTGGTTTCTATGCAGATGCAACCTTTTGTTACGTCAGGTTATGTTGCGGGATATGATGATCTTATGGGGAGTAGTGTGTTTTGCGAAAAGTTCCTGCCATGCAAGACATGTGTTCGTTTTGAGTCATTTTGAGTTGGGAAGAAGAGTCAGCTACCTTGTACATCGAAGTGGTACAGCAGGGACATAGGCAGCGCCGCATTCCTACCTCTTCAATTCCAGCTTGAGCAGGAGCCTAAGACTCCTAAAGGGGGGAGCCATGATCTAGGAGGATCTAGGCAAGTTCTATTAGGACTAGGAACTTGTAACCAAGTCCTATTGTAACTAGGAACTTGTAACCCTTATAAAAGGGGAAAAACTAGGCAAGTCCTATTAGGACTATGAACTTGTAACTCAGTTCTATTGGAACTAAGAACTTGTAACCCTTATAAAAATGGGCAAGGCTAGGCATTGTTTTCTTATGTTAGATCTAGAAAGAGTTATGAAAGATGCCTATGGTTTTTGGAGTGATTTTCTTGTAATTACTTCATTTTTTTAAGCAATTGAAGCTTTGTTTTCCCAATCAATTGGTGTTCTTCAGACTTTTCAGCTAGCTAGAGCTTCTTCACCGTATTGTGGATTATATAAAGAGAGAGAAATATGAACAATTCAAGTGATTTATGTATTTTTGATGTGAAATACGAATGGTATTTATAAAGTTTTTACAACGGTTCTTTACTGGTTTTACGTGCTTGAAGTTTGAACTCGTTCATGAGACATGTTCCCTTTATATATATATCATATATCTGGAACCCGAGAGATTATTGAGGGATTATGTAGGGATTATTGAGGGAATCTTAAGCATTGCCGCCTATTCTGAATACATATTCGACGATCCCTCACGAGTATTCATGATTATTTGGATGCCGCTCTAGCATCCGTAGGTATATTCCACTGGCGCCGTCGCGCCCAGTGAAAAAGGCTTGTGCATGCCGGCCGCACATGCATGTACGCCGCACAGCCTCATATTCCGTTGTGCTCCGGGCACTGTAATGTCGACCCCGAGCCGGGCCGTGACACCGGGAATCCTTCCACTAATAAGAGATTTTCAGGAATCTCTTTCAATTTAGCCGTTGTCAACTGTTAGATTAAATAAAATAACCAAATTCCCGAATTTGTGGAGGGATTCTCAGGATACCAAGGGAGCCCAAGCTACATTGATCACCTAAACCATTAGTAGCCTACAATAGTCGCGGGACTAAGCTGCATGGATCACATTTCTCCTTGTTACACTTACAAGTCCCTGATGTGTATGGCAAGCTTAAGATATTTGACAACGATAGAAATTGAAGACTAAGTCGAGAGGTCATTTAATATCATTTCGAATATGATAAGACATACCGTCGATTGCCATTGGTGTTGACCTTTAACCCTAATGCAAAAAAAATAAAAAATAAAAAATAAAAAATTACTGATGCGTTCACGCCAATGAAACGTAGAATATGAAGAGATTAAAGATAAAGGAGCACAATGTTAGCTTAGGCTTTAGGGTCAAAGCTTACTTTCTAAAGCATATGGTTAGAGATTCCAAAATTAGGAGTCATATGATGTAATAATAATCAACATAACTACCAAACTTAAATAACAGTTTTAGAGATATTATTCCCCCAAAGTTTGGACCATATTTGTACCTAATAAATACTTGATATTTATAACTCAACAAATTACAATCTTCTAATATCGTTGAAGGGCATACACGTAAGGAGATCCGAGGTTGGCCAACGTTTACGTCACTACATAAGCTCGTTTTCGATAGATATTTGTCTTTTTCGGCCAACATATCCGACTAACTTGTTTTACAAGTTAGGTTTCGATACCACCAGGTGTACCCAAGTTTAAACTTACATATATGCTTGGTACCCTGTTTATACCTCCACAAATTGAAGAATATCGTTTATTTCCTTAGATCCTATGTAAACCGCGTTAAAAAAGTAGAGACACCGTGATGCATTTCAGTAGTTTTCTAGATTTTTGGCATTAAATGCCACTATTTCGTTAGATATTTCCATTAATATCGCCCGACATTTGTCATTTCCGATATCATAAATAAAATCACGGCAATATATTTTTCACAATCTCAAAAGCCGATATTTTAACAAAAACCGTGAATGTACGATACAATTTTCTAAATATAACGATATCATATCGTCAAAGCTCCTTTGTTTGGCGGGACCACATTATTTACTTTAACGATTACATAAGTCAGTGAGAGAATGGCATTCTCGTAAATAGGTACCACATTCCAAATTCTTTAATTACTAAAAAGCACCTGTATCTCACCTCGACCCATCCGTCACGTCACGATGAAACCTAATGTTGTAATACGTAATAGGTGGTGTTGATTGAGGGTAGTAATGGTATTGTACAATTAAAGCGCCTAATTTCTTTTTACATTGTAGCAACGGTTCCCTAGGTAAAGAAGCCGGCACAAACAATACTCCTCTCTCATTTATTTTGTCTAATCTTGTGTGTGTGTGTGTGAGATTCTCTCTCCTCTCTTTCAAGTTTCTAGAGAGAGAAACTGAGGGTTTTAGAGAGAGAATGATGATGCTTGTGTGTCAAATTCCGGTCAGATTGTAGAGAGAGAAAGAGAAGGTGAGGCGATTTCTAGATAGATAAGTTAGGGTTTGGTGTGAAGTTACCGGAAATGCAGCTGGAGAGTCAGATTCAGGCGAGATTCCGGCGAGAGTGAGAGGAGGAGGAGATTCATCGCCATGCGAGAAACCCTAGTTGTTGATGAAGAATGTTGCATTAACGACGGCGATAAGAAACCAGAGGAGCAAGGAGAGGAGGAGAGAGAGTTGTCGACGGTGGTGGTGGTGATCGGGAAGAGCCGATCTCAAGCGGCGGCGAGTCGACGAGTTACTCCAACGCCGGCGTCAGTATCAGTATCAGTATCAGTATCAGGACAAACGACGGTGGAGAAAACCCTACCAAACGGTGATTTCTACCAAGGAGATTTCTCATCAAACGCGCCTCACGGGACCGGAACCTATCTCTGGACAGACGGTTGTATGTACCAAGGCGAGTGGCGAAAGGGTAAAGCGTGGGGCAAGGGTAAGTTCTCTTGGCCGTCTGGAGCGACATTTGAGGGAGATTTCAAATCTGGGAGAATGGAGGGTAATGGTACATTGATTGGATCGGATGGCGATACGTATCGAGGGGGTTGGACTGCTGATCGAAAACATGGGACGGGCCAGAAGAGTTACGCGAATGGAGATTTCTACGATGGGTCGTGGAAGAGGAATTTGATGGAGGGGAGAGGGAGATATGTGTGGAAGAATGGGAATGAGTATGTTGGAGAATGGAAGAATGGGGTTATTAATGGAAGAGGGGTTTTGATTTGGGCTAATGGGAATCGATTTGATGGGCAATGGGAGAACGGAGTTCCCAAAGGTGATGGGGTTTTTTCATGGAGTGATGGGAGTTGTTATGTTGGTAGTTGGAGTAAGGATTTTAAGCAAGGCACATTCTATCCTAATTCCAAGGATAACTTTGAGCTATCCACTACTAGAAAGAGGTCTTCAGTGGAGAGGAATATGAATTATCCTCGGATATGTATTTGGGAATCCGATGGCGAAGCTGGGGATATTACTTGTGATATTATTGATAATGTGGAGGCATCTATGCTATATCGAGACGGAATGTCCAAATTGGAACAGAGTGTTGAAGGAGGTGTAATGCAGTGGCGGAACAGTCCTTGTTACTTCCCAAGTGATGAGGCGAAGAAGCCTGGACAAACGATATCCAAAGGCCACAAAAATTATGAACTGATGCTCAATCTCCAATTGGGTATAAGGTAATGTGTTGAATTGGTTATGGGGTTTAATTAGTTTCTTCTTATTGTTTTTGTACTTAGGATTATTGCTTTATGTAGATATTCTGTTGGGAAACATGCATCCAATAAATGTCCTCTCAAGGATGGTGATTTTGATCCAAGGGAGAAGTTCTGGACAAAGTTTCCACCCGAAGGGTCAAAACTTACTCCTCCACATCAGTCGGTTGAGTTCCGATGGAAGGATTACTGTCCCGTGGTATTCAGGTATATGCTTTATTCATGCCCATGTCCTTATTTCTGTATATCTAATGTTCTGTTGGAATTTGATAGGGTTTTAGTGTTTAAGCTTTAATGTCATTGGGTCATTGTATTAAGATTAAATTCTAGTCTCTTATAGTTGTTTGTTTGATTCGGCTTGTTCGTACGTAGACGTTTGAGGGAATTGTTCGCGATAGATCCAGCCGATTATATGTTAGCCATTTGTGGAAATGATGCACTGAGAGAGTTGTCTTCCCCCGGGAAGAGTGGAAGCTGCTTTTACTTGACTCTAGATGACCGCTTCATGATCAAGACAGTAAAAAAATCCGAAGTCAAGGTAGTTCTTACTCCCCGTCTAGCTCTCTTGATTCCTTAACTGAAGTGTGAGTATTTACTTATGGGTGAGCTTAACACGGGTTTTATGATCAATGTTCAGGTGCTTCTTAGGATGCTTTCGAGCTACTATCAACATGTATGTAAGTACGAGAAGTCCCTCGTGACCAAGTTCTTTGGCGTGCATTGTGTTAAGCCAGTCGGAGGACAGAAGGTATACATAATGGATATTCTAATTCTGTTAGTTATGCTAATTGATTGTTGCCGAATAGCTCAGTTTTTTTCTTCAAAATGTGAACAGACGCGTTTCATTATCATGGGGAATTTGTTTTGCTCGGAGTACCGTATCCATAGAAGGTTTGATCTAAAAGGTTCCTCCTATGGACGCAGTACTGGCAAGCCTGAGGGGGAGATTGATGAGACCACCACTCTCAAGGATCTTGATCTTAATTATACTTTTCGCTTACAGCAACCTTGGTTCCAAGAGCTTATCAGGTTTATATCAATCTGATAACTAGTTTAATTGATCATTCTACATTTTTACTTGAGCCTTTGGTCTTAATATGCTTTAATTGTTTGGGTTTGTACTATAAACAGACAAATAGACCTGGACTGTGAGTTCTTGGAAGCTGAGAGGATAATGGATTATAGTCTCTTGGTTGGTCTTCATTTCCGTGATGACTACTCAAATGATAAGTTGGGGTTATCACCTTCTCATGCACCTCCAGGTAATGAATTGCTTCCCTAATCTCTTACAGTCAATTTCGGTATTACTATCCATATTGTTTGCTAACCAATATATTATTGACATGTCCCTCACAAGGCAAAATTGTCAGTTAAAAGTGTTGATTTCCATTATAATGTGTTGTTTTGATCAATTGAACTTTCATGTGTTATTTTCAGGCAAAAGGGTTTCAAATGCCACAAGGGGTTGTCGCCTCCTCCAATCCGAGTTGAAGGATATGGATCGTGTTCTAGCAGGCCGGTACGGTTTCTTTTCTGGTTCTCCAATCCATCCCAAGTTTAGGTGTAAACTGCAAAAAACCCAATTGAATGGCCACCTTTTCTTAACAATATTGCATTAAAGGTTTTATTAACTCTAATTCTCATCTATCATCGATGAATGTGTTTTATTCATTGAATACAACTAATGTAGGACGTGAGCATCTAGCATCCAAGAATATGCTTAAATTATTTTTTGTGGCAAATACAGAATGTCTTGTGTAGTTAGGCCTTCTTTTCATTAAGATAGGAACATTGCTGTCAATTATCTACATTCTTTCAATTGGAACATGTTGGTTGGAATAATTGAATTAGGTGCTGTCTGGGCAAAGATGGGTTTGTTTTAAGACAACAATTATATGTGGGGTATATTCAGGGTATAACCTTCCTATCCTGGATTAGGACAGTGTCTCCTGTAATGTATTCTACATTCTTTCAATTGGAACATGTTGGTTGGAATAATTGAATTAGCCAATTAGGTGCTGTCTAGGCAAAGATGGGTTTGTTTTAAGACACCAGTTATATGTGGGGTATATTCAGGGTATATAATCTTCCTAGTTCCTACCCTGGATTAGGACAGTGTCTCCTGTAATGTGTTCTAACTTTGATCTGCTTTATATACTACTTTAAGCAATCAAAGATGTATGCTGGTTTTTGGTGGTTATAGCCTTCTAGGGACTCATCATGGGTACCTATGAAATTTATTAGTACAAACTATTTGAGAATGACCTCATGTGTGAAAATATGGAGTAATTAAGAAATTTATCAATATGAACTATTTCAGAACGACATTTTAGTTTACTTTGCTTTCAATGCAACTTCACGATGATCATGTATGATTTTAGTTTACATTATATCTTGTTTCAGTTGATTGATAACGGTTTCATACTATATTTGTGTGGGCATTCTGACATGTTTCTTCTGATCAGGAAACCATTGATCCGGTTGGGTGCAAACATGCCCGCAAGAGCCGAGCAGATGTTAAGGTGCGAGTTCGATCAACATGCTACTCCAGGCAATGGCAGTAATTCAATTTATTCCACTAGCAGTGAGACATATGAAGTGATCCTGTACTTTGGTATTATTGATATCCTTCAAGACTACGATATTAGCAAGAAACTGGAACACGCTTACAAGTCCTTACATGTAGACTCCACCTCCATTTCGGCAGTTGATCCAAAGCAATACTCCAAGCGATTCCGAGATTTTATTCGCAGAATCTTTGTAGAGGACAACTACAAATAGATATTTATGAGGTCTGAACAACAACTGGTCTGATCAAATCACGGAGTTGTGATTTATCACGGACAAAGGCAAATGCACCCCGAGATCCTTGGATGCCACTAAAGTTATGTGGCATCCACAAGACAGGTATGTTGACTGAATTTTGGAAATCAGTCACAATGAAAAAAATGGGGCTGGCGATTAGGGAAGTTGCATATGTTTAAAAGAGAGGGGATAATTGGTTATGATTTTATTTTTTTCTTCTTTTTGTCGGGCAGCGAAGAAATGTGAAAAGAACCGGAAGGTAATAGATTATAATAGGAAGAAAAGAAAAATAGAGAAATGCTTCCGTTCCGGCTCTGTCGCAGCAGCCCGGAGAAATTAGTGATTTGAATGGGGGGTTTGTTAGGGAAAGGGGTGGGGATTTGGAATAAACAGTGTTGTTGTTATGTATAGATAAAAGAAGGAAGGATAATTATTAATGAATTATGGAAACTTTTTTATATTTTTATTTTTGTGTGGGGGGACTTGTAGTTGTAGGGAGGATATGAAATGTGTTATATCCTTTTGTGACCAAGAATGAAGAAAGAAAACCTCTTTGCCTTTGACAAGTCTCTCTCTGTACTGTGTAGAGTTGGGGTCTCTGTTGTTTGTTTGCTTTTGGCAGAGAAGAGAGAGTGTGAGAGAGACATGAAAAGCAGAGAAAAGCAGGGGGGAGTAGCCTTTCTTTCTTTTGAATGAAGTTGTTTTGAACAATAGAGAGAGTGATAGGAAGAACATTTTGACTGACTGACTGACTGACTGACCGATGAGTGAGATCTTGGGCATCCACGTGGTACAATCTGATTGGTTTGTCTTTATTCACTATAAGGCGTGCCGGTGAAATAGGAAGGGTGTTTACGTAATTTGAGTGAAGGTTTTTAATTATAGTTGGGAGTCGTGCGTCAGATGTGGTAAAAGGAGGTCAAATGTGATGGTGAGATGAGACCCACCGGTTTTAGGTCGAATCTCTCATCACTCTTCGTACTACTACTGTGTGTTTTTAACTTTTGTGTGTTTTCAAAATAACTTTGATTAAACAGCAAGATAAACATAGGTAATGGTGTCCTCGTAATAATAAATAAAATCATCCTGTACTGTATTAGATGCTGAATTTTGAGGGCTGAAGACTCACTTAAAATAGGGGTATCGTTTTGATGTCATTGGCAGAGCTATAACTTAGATATTAAAGTTTGAGACTTTGGTTAAAAGTAGTGTTGGTATTTGTAAGCAAGAACAGAAATTGATATAGTTTAGTTAAACAAATGGATGTCTGTCTGGGATCAGATGAAGGAAGAAATGGTCTCAGTGGGATAAAAAAAAGAAGAAAGAAAGAAAGAAAGAAATTGACTCCCAAATATAGTATTATTGGTAGTTAAATGTAACGGATGAGAAATTTGGTTGGGATAAACAAGGCCGAACCTAAACAGTGATGGGTGAGGCAATAATATATTGTGTGTGGGGAGAGCCTAAAAAGCAGTAATAAAATCTAGGGCTACTCACTGCTCAAAGATCTCTCACGCAAGAGAGGGAGGAGGGTTTTGTGGGGACTTGTTTGGGTTTTTAAAGCAATCTCATTAAAGAATGCCTGCATCTTTTGGTCTGGTTTTTACGGCTCTTTCCCCCCTGACTAGTAAATGTTTCATAATCATTTATGTGTTTGTGTTCATGATCCAAATTACATGCACCAATTTAAGTCTCTCTCTCTCAAACTTGTTCCTGAGAAATTGTACACCCTCACTTCCACTAAATCTTGAAGATAACTGGCTGCACACTGACATCAAATTAGGCTCTTCATTTTAGCAATCTGCTGAACTTGAGGGCTACGACTCAAGTCCCCCTTTCCACGATTCTAAATATTCGAAAAAGGGCCCAACATATTTTTTGGTTTATCAACTCTAGAACAGCTGGAGTTTTCAAAATCAAAAGTTAGGGTTTCACATTTCAGAAAAAAAGTTTGGCGGGAAATATTAAAATTGAAAGAGAGAGAGAGAGAGAGATGAAGGGTCGAGGGAGAGGGAAAGTGACAAAGAACACCCCAATCTCAGACAGATCAACCCCAGTAATCTCCAACACCCCTCGCGAGTCCGATGCGAGCTTTTACAGCAATGCCTCTACAAACAATGTTCCCAGTGATCGATCCTTGGCGCTTCGCACTATCAACTCCTACCTCTCCTCTCACTCAGCCCCTTTCTACCTCAAGCCCCCTCTCCCCTCTGCTCGCGATATCACTGATACCCTCATATTTCTCCTCAATCGCCTCGATTATCCGAATTCTAAACTCGACCAAGATTTACCCCTATTACTCAAAGTTTTAAATTGCCCCATTAAACTAAATAAGTCTGCGCTTAAAGCCCCTGGTACTCCCCACGCTTGGCCTTCGTTGCTAGGTGTTATACATTGGCTTGTGCAAATTGCCAGTTATAATGAGCACATTACCACTTCCACGTCCACTAGGATTTCTTTTCTTCAAGAGGATAAGTTCTTGTCTTATACGCTTGATAGTTATGCTCATTACATTGTAGGTGATGAGGATTATGTTGAGGCGCTTGATGGCGAGTTTGTGTCCAAGATTGTGCAAGAGAATAAATTGTTGGAGGAGAATAATGTTGCCTTGGAGAAACAGGTTGAGGAGATGGGGGCCAAGCTTGAGAGGATGAGAGCTTCGCCTTCTGCCAGACTTGTGCTTGAGAAGGAGAAGGGGGTGTTGGAGGACGATGTGAGGAAGTTTCATGCCATAATTGATGGGGTTAAGAGTGGGATTGCCACGTTGGAGAAGGGCTTAGAGGAGAAGGAGAAGGAGCTTCAGGCCATGAATTTGGAGAATGTGAGAATTTCTGAGGAGAAGGACGAGTTGTTGAAGATGACCCAGGGCCAGAAGTTTAATGTTCGGGACGCCGATAGGATGAAGAGAGAGCTTCAGGGTGTTGAGAGAGATATTGCGGATGCAGAGGTTGAGAGGAATGCTTGGGAAGAGAAGTCTTGGGATCTTGATGCGGAGATCGGCCAAAAGCTTAAGGAGCTGGAGAGTATTTCAGTTGAATGCAACCAGGCTATCAGGAGGTGATGTTTTATATTTTCATTTGCCACCTTTATGATGTTTACCAAATGCCATCACCCCAAACACACTCTCATTTAGTCGCGATAGTGGAATCTTCTAACACACTCTTGCATATGTTGCCAAGAAGCAATAAATCACCCCTAGGTAGAAAGTTATTAAACCAAAATCATATAATAGATTCAAGGAGGACCCGTTATAACTGTAAATAGAACAGTATCTGGTAAATTTTGTCACCCTTGGGATCCATCATATTCTTCTCTCTATTCTATTAGAAATGATTATCTTACACATCTTGTAGATGTCTCTGATGATGGGTCATATATGCCATGTGACGTGCCCATAGCGATGAACCATAATTGAAGTATTGAAGTCTATCAGTTGAAGCCATAACTGTGTTCGGCTGACGAGACGCCTCTCTGGAAGAAACAATTTGTGTTGGATTGTCCTGTGGGATTAATTGTTGTTCCTGGGAGGGTTAACGAATTGGGTTCTCAAAGGGCTGGGAAAGGTTTATTAGTGCAATAAGTATGCAAAATTCTAAAGTGTGCCAAGTTTTCGGATGTCTTCTTACCCTGCCAGCCATAGAGGCCCCTCCTTAGAGGCACACTTTTTTTTACCGACATCACCTATCAGGTACAGTTTGATTCATCTTACGAACCATTCACCCAGTATAAAAACCAGGATGGCCCTCCTGTCATGGGTTATGACGAAATTTCTCTTATCTTGGGAGCGCGAAGCTCACCTTTTTTTCATCTGTAGCTGGTCGGTAAACTTAGACCATCAGCAGATCATCTTCCAATTATATGTTGTGGTGAATGTAAATGTGCCTAGTTCCTACATGAGATTATGTCAAGCCGCCATACATATATTTTTGGAAATATGACTCGTTGGTTTGGTTTATAAATTGTAACTTTGCCAGACAAAAGAGATGATTAAGGTTGAGACGTCGATTAGAAGTTGCCAGAACTTGATGAATGAATTAATGGTTTGATTGCTCAATGAGGGGATACAAACATAGCACATCTCAACTTCTTTGTTTGCCATAGAGAATACTAGGGGAAGGCTGATTAATATTTTTAAGATCCATTTTAATGGAAGCTAAAAGCGATAAAACAAGAGCTAGCTGAATGGTTAACTATTCTTATGCGAATTTAGCGCGGATAACTAGAAAATGAAGACCTGCAATCAGCTTTGTTTTGAAAGTACGGTAGCACTAGGCAGTCTTGAGTTCAAGAGTTTTTCCAAGATCAAACTCCTTGCCTGGAAGGCTATTTTAGAAGTAAAAAATTGTACAAGTTGGTAGCAAAGAAGGGTTCTAGTAGACAAGAGAAGGACGGGAAATAATTTTTCAAGAAACCAATTTCCTTCTGTTGGGTTTATTAGAAAAATCAGGGAAGAACAATGCATTTTATTATCACTATGGCTAGAGTCCTAGTATTCTACGGGCTTTGTAACATAGCACTGTAACTGGATTTTCGATGGTGCAGTAAACTCTCTATAAGCCATGATAAGGATCCTAGTGTTATATTTGAACTTTCTGTACAAAAGGCGTACGAGCGCGCAAATCGAAGTTTTAGATATCATATCTCAATGTGCGTGGAGTTTGGTTCAATATTAAAAAATTGTATGTGACTCAATATGTTTTTGTTTTCAAGAGTTTAAAAGGCCAGAGGGGTTGATTCTCTTTTACCATTCTAGTTACTTGTTGTTGATTAAAGTTTGATGAAGATGATGATGTATAATGGAGAATTGGGTGGAAGGGGGTAAGGTGGGCTGTTCTTATGTTGAACATATCAGGAAGCCACATTGGTGGGAGATGTTAGGAAGTCTCATGATGTAATTGACGGGGTTAACATTGGAGAAGGGTTTAGAGGAGAGGGAGAAGGAGCTTGAGACGACGAATTTAGAGAGTAAGAGGATTTGAAGAGGACTCAAGGGCAGAAGTTTAGTATTACGGATGCTGAGAGGATGAAGTGAGAGCTTCACGCTCTTGAGAGAGATATTGCAGAAGCGGAGGTTGAGAAGAATGCTTGGGAAAATAAGTCTTGGGTTCTTGATGCGAAATAGGGCAAAATCTTAAGGAGCTTGAGAGGTGATCCTTTCTTCTTAGTTATTCTGTTCTTCGTTTGCCGACCTGTGTAAAATCATTGGTTACCTATCAATTTTAATAACCATCATCACCCAAATATTGTCTCGATCTGGAATGATAAAATCTCATAACATGCCTTTGCACATGTTGCCAAGTAATCACCTGCGGGAAGGAAGGATTTTTTTAGTAATCACATGTTGCCAGAATTTTACTCATTCGTAAGCAATTTGCACTCAAGGAAATTTAACTTTACAAGCATCAGCTTTACAAATATTTACTTGATCTATAGGAAAACTGCAAGTTAATAAGAGATAACCTGCGATCTCCAATCTGGGAGCTTTAAAATCTGCTCCTTTGTTCCCTTCTCTCACTTTGTGTATGATTATCACATTTTCCATAGCAGATATAGTCTTCTTTGCTACTCTAACCTGAGCCAAACAAGCCCATGGAGTAGAACATCTTCTTAAAATCACATGGACTACATATAAGGAATCAGACATGACAGACAAACTCTTGAAGCCCTTTTTTCAGCAATAACAAGACCTTTACAGATGGCAGCTATCTCAGCATCTCCAATTCCGCCTTTGATGCTTATGTATCTGTTTAAGGATGGAAAATTATTTAAACTAAAAAGTGTTATACATTCAAAGAGGACATGATATAATCGTAAGCTAGATCACGTCCTTTTTATTTAGTACATGTTTTTTTTTCATGGATGCTTCACAAAACTATTTATCTAAGGAAGTTTCTAGAATCTAGATGTGGTTGTCATAATTGGCGAGAGACTACGTGGATGTCATAATGGTAATGTGAGGAATCTAGATGCAACCATATATTAGGTCGGTGGATATAAAGCTTCCATCAGGGGTTCTGTCACACTTTGGACCCAAATGATCGAGAAAAGAGAACCCTAGCGAGCTGAATGAAAAATAGTTTCTGAAAGTACTCATTAGTAATATAACACTATTGGTTTGAGAAACAAATGAGGGTTCCTGTAAAATGATGAAGAGTTGATGCGACTATCATAAACGAGGAATCTAGATGCAACCATATATTAGGTCGACGGATATAAAGCTTCCATCAGGGGTTCTGTCACACTTTGGACCCAAATGATTGAGAAAAGAGAAACCTTGCGAGTTGAATAAAAAATAGTTTCTGAAAGTACTCATTAATAATATAATACTATTGGTTTGAGAAACAAATGAGGGTTCCTGTAAAATGATGAAGATTTGATACGACTATCATAAACGTCACTTGGTTGTTAAGAACAATGTCTGTCTGTTTAAACCTAACGGTGGTCATGATGTAAGATACATTAAGTTTGAGTCTATAAGTAATGGTTCATTATGGTAAAGAACATGATAGTTTGTGGAGAGAAGTAGTTAATTCTATTTAGGTTTGGATTAGAATGTTGGCCCGTTGAGATATTTAGTATCTTATGGAACTGCAAATCAAGAGATTTATAGTTCTCCATCAATGGTCATTCTTTAACGAATGTGACATCCATTTCAGGGTGGTTTCAGGCACGCTGGTGAGTTTTTAGGAGAGCACGTATTGGAATATGTGTCGCTTCATTTGCTGATGCTGTTATTGTATATTTTGACGTTTAGATGAACAATCGACCCAAATGAAGCCGACACATATCCACACTGTGTTTTCATTTGAAATCTCACTAGAGAACAAGGAACCTCCCTGAAATGGATATTTGGTTTGTTAAAGAACAAACATTTTGTGGTTTGTGGCAATTGACGCAATGTCCACTCTTTGTGGCTTGCTTACAATTAGATGATCTTCTAGAGGTTGAGCACTGGACAGTTACACCCTATATGGTGCAGTTAATTTGGAGGCTAAGGAACTTGACAAATTTAAAAGTACAATATGCATGCATAATAAGGACCTTACTATTCTCATAAGCAAAACTTCTAAGATTTAAGGTGATAAATTATGGGGCAATTCTTTCATTTTCTGGTACTTTACTTATCCAAGATTTGAGGTGATAATGTTTGGCTTCCTCTTTAACCGTTTAGTTCCAGTCTCTGAACCAATGGCCCTCTTGGTTCACGAAACCTTTCCATTCGTTTAAAAAATGATTTTGCATCTGACACTTGTTTTGAACTAATTCTAGAGAGTGTTTTAACCATACACATTAGGCATGTCTAACTTAATTCCATTCGTTTATGGGCTGATAGACATTGCATGTGCATAGACTTGGAAAGGGGATCTAACACCTGTTGGGTTCTTTAATTTGTGAAGCCAGCTTTGGATAGCAATTATCTTATACAGCAGTCTTAAGAAAGATTTAGCATCAGACACATGTCTGATGAGTGATGTCGACACACCATGTGTTTCGTTGTGTAACAGCAAATTAAATCCAGCATATTTTCTTAATTGTTTCTACTTGTAAGTGTGAAGCTCTAAAAAGCAACATAAATAGCTAGGAAACTATTGCCACTTGGAATCATGATTTTGTGGTTATTTCAGGTTAAAGCTTGGAAACGATCTTCAGTATGCACTGAACCCCAAAGGGTCAGCACCTGCCGATGTTTTGGGAATTGACTACAAATTGAAACTTAAACCCGCATTTAGTACGTTTGCGGATGAGTTAAAGAAAAGCTCTGTTACTAAGTATGAGGACTTTATATCCCTACAGCATGAGTCGCAGGATAACGTTGCTAAACTTGACCTCAAAAGAAACCGTCTCACAGAACTTCAATCCCAAATTGATGCGGTATGCGTTCTAGAGCTTTGTGTTGCATGAAATGCTTTTTATTGGTATATATTACATGTTTCAAATTTGTGCATATTTATCATTACAATAAAATGAGATTCCCATGTTGCAAACGTTTTCTGGCTCAAAAGTTTATCAAACGCTTCATTTAGAAGAAGCAAAATACGTTTTGCTATGGCTATCGTATAGCTCAATCTTTGAGGGGAAGTAGTTTTTCAGTTGATTATGTCGCTGCGAAGATCCCTTGTATTATGATTTTCTTCTTCTCATATTTCTATTATAACCAGTGTCGTCTTGTTTCCCCCAAATCTCTCAAAAAAGTAAGTCCTGGTTTCAGGTTGAATCTCGGCTAGGCTGGTTGAAGCGAGAAACAGAAGGTTTCTTGGCCAGATGTGCTGCTGAAGCTAAAACAATGGCGGAGCTGGTTGAGCGAGGCGCATACAACCTGGAAACTCTAGAAAAGGAAGCTGAAGAGACGCTGAAGGTACTTAGTTATTTCTGACTTCTATTCGAAATTAAGGACAATTAATATAACAGTGCATTTTAATGATCTTTGCAGATGTGTAACAAGAAGTTAGAAGAAACAAGGAGGCAGACTGATGAAGAAATTCAGATGTGTGCCCGTGAATTGCTTATGTTGGCAGATTCAGTAACAAAGTATAAAGAGAACATGGAATCTACAGTTTTGACAATGAAAAAAGATCTCCTTAATACTGTTGAATTTGTTTCAAATGCTCACAAGCGCGCTAAGCCAGCATTCTTTGGAATGCTTAATTACGAAACAAGCCAGTGACTTTGAGCCTGATGGATGGATGGATGGATGGATTGGGGAATATTGAACTCAATAGAGGCACCAGAAAACAGATGTCTTTTGTCCTGCTGTCTTTTGTTGTCACCGAGAGATCTGTGATTAGAGTATGCAAATATTCTTTTATTTGTTTTGTTTGATTCGCCTGGTGATTGCTCATGTAAAACTGTATTTGGTAAGTTGTAACATGAACAGGCTGAACTAACTTGTCTCTAGACTAATTTGTACGTCTCTAATTTACTTTATTTCTGTCAAATTTTCAAGTTTTTTAGATATTCTGAAATTTGTGGAGGACTTGGGAGCATAGGCATTGTAACCAAATTTAGGTTCTGAGTTGACTGATCAGGTTATGATTTTTTTCCAATGATTTTGGGAATTACTTATAAAAAGAAACAATTTATCGCTGCTTACATAATCTTTAGTAAAGTTTTGATAACACTGTATGAGGTTATGGAGAAAAAAACTACATTGATAAGCACAATTTGAACCTGAAAGTTCTCAATAGATGGCTGTATGATAGAATAGTTCTTGTTATCAAAATTTCCTTGAGTAGAATGTGAACATACAAATTAATCAACCCTATTATTCCCAACTCCGAGGAAAATATAATTCCAGGTTGTAAGACATCATTCAGGTGACAATATACAGTGGTATAACATGAATGTCAATGATACTCAGTAATCTTAAAAAAGAAGAAGTAAGTTAGACACTACAGATAGCGTCTTACACAATGGATATGTTTGTTAGTCTTCAAATTGGAGTCATCCGAAACAGGTAAATTTATTTTACCAGGAACATATTAAGGATCATTGTTCAATTGTCTCATAAGTCATAACCCTTTTCACAAATTGGGTAAGAAGTTACAACATAGTTTCTTTTCCATGTCTGAGAGTTTCCTTGGGTCTCCAAGCTCATACAGATGCTGAAGTTTCCTCACATGCAACCCATTTCACCGCGGATCACTTCATACTGACGTAGCCAAGAACATTTATTGATGATCTTCAGTCACATTCTGATGATTTTCCTCCACTGTTTTCAGGAACGTACCCGTATAAATTCAATTCAGCAGATAGCTGATCAAGCACTTCATAAATCTGTTCCGAGTAAATATGAGATGTATCTCCAACTACAAACTCATGAATGTTACAATCAATCTCAACAACACTAAATCCCGGCTTCTTTGTTATCCCAAGGGACTTCATCTTCTTCCTGACCTTCTCTACACTATCCCATTTTTCATCTGCAGCATACATATTCGAAAGAAGCACGTAATTTGAATCACAATTGGGATCAATCTCAACTATATACCCCATCAGCTTCTTAGCCAAACTCAAATTTCCAAGAGTATTACATGCCGCGAGCAATGACCCCAAAATAACTTCATTTGGCTTCATGGGCATACTTCTTATCACACGAAATGCATCCTCCAACCTCCCACCACGACTAAGAAGATCCACCAAACACCCGTAGTGCTCAATACTAGGACGTATTCTGTGTTTTTTTGTCATGGTATCATACAACTGGAACCCCTTTTCAACTAATCCGGCATGGCTGCAAGCTGTAAGAGCCCCGGTGAAACTAACGCCATTTGGACTAAACCCTTCCTTCTGCATTGCAGAGAAGTGCTCAAGAGCTTTCTCTGCATGCCCGTTAATCGCGAAACCCACAATGATCGAGTTCCACGATACCAAGCTTCGTTTCTGCATGCTACTAAATTCTTGACGAGCAAACTCTATACATCCACATCGTGAGTACATATCGATCAACGAGTTACTCACACGAATTTCCTTATCTAAACCCTTTTGTAACACATACCGGTGCACCCAAATGCCTAGCCCAAGTGCTCCCAAATTAGCACATGCCGCAAGGACCGTAATCACGGTAACATAATCGGGTTCCACCCCAGAAATCTGCATCTTTCTAAACCAATCCAAAGCTTCCTCGAAACAATCTTTTTTTACAAACCCACTAATCAATGCAGTCCAAGACACCTTGTCTCTCACTGACATTCGATCAAACAAATCGATCCCTTCATCGACACCCCCATTTCTCATATACCCATCTATCATAGTGTTCCACGACATTGAGTTTTTCACTACCATCTTATCAAAAATCACTCGAGCAACTTCAACATTACCACATTTTGCGTACATATCAACAAGGGCTGTGCCCAAACTAACATTATTTTTGTCTAAACCCAATTTATAAACATACCCATGTATCGAAATTCCGAAAGGGAGGGAATTCGAAGGAAAATGGGCGCAACCCGAAAGAAGAGTAATGAAGGTAATGTAATTGGGTTCGACCCCGGTAAGTCTCATTTGGTGAAACTCTAATGCTGCTTCATGCAACATTCCGTTTCGGCATCTACGGGCAATGGAAGAGGTCCATGAGACTATGGGGTCGATGGATTGGTCGTGGTTTCGACGGATGGAGAGGTAGGACCGGGTTGTGGTGAATGGGCAGGGGAAAGGAGAGAGTGGTTTTGTAGGTTGAGGTAGTTGGGTTATGTTGAGAGAGATGGCGGGAAATAGCATGGTTCAAATTACAGTTGGAAACTTCAAAGTGCTTAAAGCTGATTTTGGTGCTGGCTGTTGAATGACAAGTTCAGTAAGCAAGTTTTCGTTGCTTTCGAAAAAGTAAAAATCAGCAAAAAAAAAAGAAGAAAAAATTGCCCCTAAGCATTCCTATGTTTTTTCTAAGGCACATAATAAGTTAATAACTAGAGACTAGAGAGCATCTACGGCTATTGGCCCTGGCTCTGGCCCTATATTTGATTTATAACAAGGTTTAAAATGGTATGTTATAATGGTGTAAAGGGCAGAGGCCGTTACTGTTATATCCAATGTTATAACAGTGTTACGTTTTATTAAGTCAAATAACAAGTCGAGGATAATTAAATTGTTTATACTATAAAAATAGTGATGCAACTTATGTATTTTCATACGGGGGTTATATGGATTACTTAGCTCGCACATCCGTCATTAAAGCAGTAGACATTACAACATTGCTTTATATTTTCTCAAATTTTGCTATAGTTTTCAATTATAGCGGCTGTTATTTTATTTAACAAATAACAGTTTTTGACACCGTTATAACGGTATATAACTTAGATATAAATGTAAAAGAGAATGATGAAAATAACGCGTTGTTATAACGATAACAACGACCGTTATAACATAAAATAACGGTATGTAATAGTACATAATGGGTGTTATTTTTCAGAATGGAACGGGGTCAAGGCGTTACCAATTATTATAACGGTTATTTAAAACCATGATTTAATGGCAAAATCTTGTTAAACTTTTTAGATGAGAATCTAGCCATCTAGCTCAGGGCTGTCAATGGATCGGGTTGGACTATGATTTGTTAGTCTGATCCGTTAAGAAGCCCTACTGGTCCTAACCCAATCCGAATTCTATAGAACCTTTAAATTGTGGATCCTAATTCGATCCGTTAATAATTAGGTCAATCCTAACCGGTCCGAACTGACCATTAACAAAAAAACGTTTTTAAAGATGGAAAAAATCTTAAATAATCGGTATGTGAAAATCAAATTTTAGTACATATCCTTAACGGATTAGATCTTTAGCGGACGGGATTGAGGTGGATTCTTATCCAATCAGTTAGCTTATCAGACTGGTTTTCCTAATGAATTATAAACCTTTACTATCGGATTGGATTGGATCGGTAACGGATTTAGTCCTTACCGTTTGACAACCCTAATCTAGGTGATGACTTGTCAAAGAGAAGATTTATTTGGTGGGTCTCTTAAGAGAAGAAACCATTTTCAATGAAAATCTCATAAAACCTTAAATTCAGTCTCATCATCTATTTTTGAGATGTGACTGACTGACCTTTTCCGTCTTCCTTGATCATGCAAACTATGCATTAGTTATTTTCTTAAGCCTGTTTCTTGGGATCGTTCTTAAGTTTTTCTTTTCTTCTGATAGCTTTTGATTTAGGCTGTTAAACGCAGACTTTAATGGAGGAGGAACTGTCAGTAGTAGCGAAAGCTTCTACGGTAAGTGTAATAGTCTATTTTCGTATTGGACGAAGATAGTGTCTTACACCCTTGAAATATGAAATATTAGCAAGGAAATGAGAGTAATTAACACAAATTTTAGCATGGAAAACCTTTGAATGGGTTAAAAACCACAACCTCTCCTGATGATTTTTGGAAAGAATGGTGTTTATATAGATGCTAACTATTATAAAGAGAAAGAGATAGAATATCCGAGTTTGATAGAGATAACTTTCTCTAAGATTTTTTGTAAATGATTACAGCCTCCCTTATTCTGATCTCCATGTCTCTTTTTATAGGTCTTATAATATGACCGTTATTGCTTTAATGAGGAACGTTACAAATATCAGGTTTGATGAGTCTTTTGTAACGTCTTGCTATATGATAATTGTTGATCTTGTAACGGATTTCTTGATAACCTTAGTTGTAACTTCGAACTGTTGATGAAGATACAATCTCTAACGATGTTCGTATCTATGCGAACTGTTGATGGATATCTGAGTTAGCCATAACTTCGGACTGTTGATGAAGATACGATCTCTAACGATGTTCGTATGTTTACGAACTGTTGATGGATATCTGAGTATCTTCTGCAGTGCAATGTTACTAGATGCTTCAATATCCTTGAACTGTAGGTGAGGAAGTCTGTATTGTAATCTGCTTGCCCTCAATCCTTGGTTGGTTATCAATGTGTTTATACGAACTATGTGAGCTCGAATATCGGGCTTAGTACGAGGATTAGAAATAAGCCCTTACAGTAAGTAACGTACTAGAGAACAACATAGTAGGAAGTGAAGATAGGATTAGTGATATGCCAGAACTTGTTCGATCTTACATCACATCTTTCCTCCCCATGAAAGATGTAAGAACTACCGTTTTATCAAAACAATGGCTACACGACTTCCATTTTCTTTCCAATTTGGACTTCGATGAGTTTGATTTTGATGAAGTTGATCCTAACAAAGGTCGTTTTCTAGATTTTGTCGAAAAAACAATCAACCTATGTCATGGATCCTGAAATTCCTAGACGCTTGAGACTAATCAATTTCGATTGTTTTAGGTCTAAATCGATTAGGTCCGAATTTCTTAGAATTAATGTTCTAACCTTAACCTAAATCGAATATATACAATTATTTAGTGTTCACAGGCAATTGGAAATTAAGGAACAGAAGCAAATTTTTTTAACCCTGTGGGAAACCTTTCTCAGGAGAAAAACTCACAGGTCGCTGTCGAATCGCTCGATAGCTAAAATAATCTAATATTGAAAAAGAATTACAAGTATTCAATTACTTACAGACTCGATAAGCACATCCCGTGGTTACCTCTCTTATAATCGAACTCCCCGCAATCAATTCTCTGTTCTCGCAACTTCCCACGTCCTCGTAACGCCTAGCGTTCTCGCAAAGCCTCTCTCCAATCTCTCGTCAAAGCTCCAAATCTTGAATCCCACAAGATCTTCAAATCAAAATTAGGGTTTCTAAATCATTGATTGATTCAAAGTTGAGTTGTTGTTCTCTCAATCTCTCAAAGAAAATCTCATCTCTTTTTAGAATACAAGCCCTAGGTTTTTCATTTTTAGAGAAGTTAGGAGAGGAAAAAGGAAAAATTCTCTTTTATTAAGAAAACTGAGTTTTGCGATTCTTACTCGAATATTTTCTATTATATTCGAATATTTTTCTACTGTCGACAAAAATCGACAACTAGACAAATAATCAAAGTTTGAAAAAATTTAAGCAGGAAAAAAATATTCGAGCAAGATTAGAAAATATTAGAATATTTTCTACTGTCGACAAAATCAAAATTTGAAAAATTTTAAGCAGGAAAAAAATATTCGAGCAAGATATAAAATATTCGAATATTTTTCCTGTTTTCAAATAAACTCTGTATTATCATTAAACAAACTTTTTTTTTTCGTATTTTTCATACTCCTTAGAATACTCAGGTTTTGATATTCTAGAATGAAGAGATAGAAACCCACTTACCTGTTCAGTGTCAGTCCAGCTGTAGTCTCTCCATGTACACTCACTGACGACGGATAACCACGAGATAGTGCCGACACCCATACTAGACACTAAATGAAACAAACTCCAAAATGGATGTTTCAATTTCCCCTTTGGTTCATTTTGTGTCAAAACTAGAACTAGGTAAGAAAAAAAATACAGACTCTATGGACTGACTGACTCACTGGACATCCATCCACAAGGCAACTATCCTCTGTAATCCCTGCACACTAAACAAGATACATAATGTACCCATTCACATTCAAAAATAAGGGATTCAGGGGAAACACAACTTACCTGACTTACCTGTCAGGATCATCTCTCCCCCTTTTTGGCACAGATGAACAAAGGGTAAATAACAAATAAAATGGAGAAACAAACCAATAGCACAAAAGATAGTTCGGAAAATATAAAACCCCCTTACAAAATAAAAATAAAAACATCTCCCCCTTAAAATAATGGTGACCCCCGAACAATGAAATAAAAGAAAAAAACACACAAAAAGGAGTGTCTTTAAAATATGAAAGCAATAGAAAACAACACTCCCCCTAAACACAAGGCAGGATAGAAAGATAATGAGTCTAAAATATCCTATGTAGACCAAGACAACGCCCATGTGTTATAAAACAATCATTCCATGAAGTACTTGGCGTGTGTGTGTGCATAGTCAGATAGATGCCCGGTTTTAATGTATTACCCAGCCGTAGTTAGGATACGATATCGGAAAGTTGTTTCAACTTAGGCCTCTCTAGGGTGGTCACTCAAAAATCACTGAGAATTGACTAGCTAACACTCTGTGTGAGATATGAATAAATACAAATAAAGAATCATATCTCATCAAAAACAGCGTACTGTGAGCTGGAAGATCTCATGGAAAGGAAATCAATTGTCATTAATTGTGTCAAGTTAATTAATATAGACTCCATATCTCTCATCTCCACTAAACTAACTGTGTTAAAACTCAAGATCAAACAGGTCTTGAAAATGTTATAATATAGGCACGGGTAGGCAAATGACGGAGTAGGTGTTTTCCTGGCATTTTGAGATTACAGATACACTCTCTCCTCTTCTTCCCTCAAAAACTCATACTTCTTCCCCACCTTCTTGCTTCCTCCTTTTTCCCTTTTTTTTCTTTTTTCTTTTCTTGTTCTCCTTTTTTTTTTCTTCTTTTTCTAGCCACAATTTTACATACTAGTTAAAAAAATCAGGGATAGACGATCCATTCTTTCATTCAATTTTTTCCCCAAAACATCACATTATTGCGATCCGAACCCACCTTTTTTTCACTGTAAAGTCTAAGAACAAACGGGTAAATTAATAAAGATTTGGGTATAAAAATGAAAGGCTTATTTTTCAGGCACAAGGGCTACAAGTGAATAAAAAATATGGTAAGACAAAACGAAGGCCAAAAAAAAAATGTAGCAATAAAACGCCTATTGTCATATCTTCGGTCTCACATAGTCTTTTTTTCGTCTCGAATCAAGAATAGGGAATGTTCTATTAAATGAATTTGACTTTGATGTTACCATTGACAATTGAGTGAGGAAACGAAAATGAGATCAATAACAACAAGATTAACAGAAGAGTCAATATCTTAACACTCGAAGCTCATAAAAGGCTAGATCCTCACATAGTATTAAGTATGAAGTCTCTACTGATATCCTCACGTGGTTCTACTCACGATAAGCTTTTAGTTTAAACAAGAGAACCACTGACTATCGTGATTTGTGATTTTACCAAATAATTATCCCATGAGTGAATTATAACACAAAAACACAATCTAAGTCTAGCAAGAGTATTCTATAGACAAAAGCTTCTAATGTGCAGAGTGTAGGTAAAAACAAAAACAAACCAATATCCTACTATCTATTCTACTATCCTCATTATAAGAAAATAAAGACTAACTGAGACAGGACAAGAATCATACCTGAACATTGGAGCATACTGATAGCCCGTCTCAGTTATGATACATTACCTTATTTGTGGCGACAAGTCATCCTTTCGCACCCAAACTGCACGAATCACCATTCGAGGTGATATTTTTGGAGCGGACCACCTACTCACATTCTCACTTTTCACATTAGAAAAATTCACATATGACTTATATTTATATCCCTTGAAAAAGTGTGCATATGGTTGATAGAGACCAACAAATCTACAATAAAAAGCAATATGTCCATTTCGACCACATATACTACAATAATAAGTCTGAGAGTGAGAGACCCGTTTGGCGTGATTATGAGTAGTGGATATCATGTTATGCTTGGGCACCGAAGTAGAAGCTTTCACAAACTTTGTGATTTGAGGAGTCTTGGCATTAGGAAGAGGTTCCTTATATCCTAGACTCTTTTTGTCACTATCCGTTTTTCCCATATATAATATTTTATCAATATTCTTGACCCCATGACAAAACTTCTCAAGTTTCTGCTGAGATAGAACTACATCAAGCTTGGCCGAACGGAGTTTGTCCAAAGTTGATTTCATGTTCTCCTTCGCATCATTAACTTCTTTTTTCTAAAAATAGAGCTTTGTCATGAATGCCTTGTTTCTCATTCTCAAGTGCCTCTATCTTGTGACTTGTACTCTCAGTTTTGTTTTGAAGTTCGCATGTAAGTGTATCAACTTGGTCTTTTAAGATTTTGTTACGTTTACATAGTTTCATACACTTAGCGAGAGTTTGAGCATACAAGTCCTCAAGATTTGGGTCATCAAACTCATCTTGTTCTTGATTACTCTGATTTTCATCAGAATTTTTAAGTTTAAAGACATCAAAATTATTATTGCCACAATTAAGAAAAGCAGGATAAACAATATAATTTCCGTTATCAACTACTTGAGTTTGTTTCAGATCCAACATAAACAGGTTCAAGCTATATATTTACTATTTCCCCAAAGGTTTCTCTATTAGTTCTGTCAATTTATGGATCTCTTATGCTGTAAATCATAATGTCCAAGATCTAAAAATACTTCAACTTAGTCGACCTCCAATATCTCTTCCTTGTGCCTATTTACTTCAAAGTCGTTGACTACATTGAAGTTGTATCTGGATCCTAACTATGTCCTGGAGTTTCCCGAAAACGTCCGAACCTTAAGACACTAAAGCTTAAATATATTACTTTTCCGAGTTACAATTTAACTTCCAACCTCTTTAAAGGCTGTCCCCTACTTGAAAATTTTTGCATCAGATATTGCGGTTTGGGCAATCTAAATGAGCTCAACATTGATTTACCTAAACTTGAGGTATTGAACATCATGCAAGTTGTAGTCTACAGGGGCAAGATCAAACTCTTTACTTCAGCTCTTCGTGAATTATATTACAATGGTGGTAGTGGTATTCTACAAGAATATAACTTTCAGAAGCTATTCTCTGTTTCCGAAGCCTCATTCCATTTCGAACTACCGGAACCTGTTTACAGATAAGGAAACCATTGATCTATCTTTTGGCAAAAAACATACGGTACGTATTTTTCTGAATTATATACACATAGTGCATTATAATTTTTTTTGCGTTTTATTGCTTATACGTTCTTCTAATTGTTGTACGGTTCTTCCAGTATATCTCACTCGCTTCTAGTTTATTTGCATGCATCGTGTCCTAACATAAAGCATTTGAACCTCCAAGTCTGGGACGTAAAGGACCAAAGCGAAGCCACTGTGTTATTACTGAGGAGTTGTCCCAATCTACAAGCATTTTGCATAAAAGTTGTAAGTACTTAGCCAGTTAGCCATGTTCTTTATCTCTTTTCTTCGTTAAACTTTTATTAGCGTAACTTACAAACTTCTTTGTTGTTGAATTAGCATATAATTGGCACTTATAATGGGGAAGACTATTGCGAACCGGAGGTTCCTTTGTTTGGTATGATGATGAATCATCTTAAACCGGAGGCTCCTTTTAGTTTTTGGAGTGAGAGGTGGACATCAACGAGCTTAAAATAATTTAATCTTTTTAGCCAACATATGGATGTCAAGATAGGAATTTAACGAATATGATGTAGCACATCCCTAGATAGGATGTGCCCCACATTAGTTGGCCTCTCTCTCTTTAGTTTTACATTCTCTTTAGTTCTACTTTCTCTTTAGTTCTACAAAGAGAGACTCTCTTTACTTTCTTTAGTAGTTAGTTTTTGCCTAAAGAAAAGTTCAAATAAAATAAAATTAGGGTTCCTTAAGAACATAATTTCTTCCCCCAATTGATGATCAAACTAGTGTTCTTCATGATTATTATGCTTCCGCGTAATCAGTTTATGTAGAATAAAATGTAAGTAACCTGTAAATATGCTTCCCCCAAACGCGGAACGGCAAGTAGAAGAAGTCTGAAGTACCGGAGATGATTACACAATTTGCAGCAGTAATGGATAATAGTAAGTGAGGTCTAACAACATCAACCACAACTCGGTTTCAAACAATAGCAACAACAACTTGATTTCAAAAATAACAACAACTTGGTTTCGAAAACAGCTACAACAATCTTAGTTCGAGTTCAGTTATAAACAGCAAGGTGTAGTTTCCCTTTTTAATAGCAACAAGAGAAGCAATAACAAGTTCTTCTTGAAGAACAAAGAAAGAAAGGAAACAACAAGGTCTGAAAACAACAGCTTGTATAATATGAAATTATAGCTTGCATAATTTGAAACAGCAAGAGCAGTTCTTCTTTCACAACAGCGCCGAATGATCTGGAACAGCAAGAAGGAGATGACACAACAACCGAGATTTTTCTTCAATCTAGGAAATAGCAACAACAAGTTCAGTAGGAGAATTAGAGCTCGAGGCGTGGGTCGCACTCTCTTTAAAGAGTATCTCAACGTAGCTCGACTACTCTCCCAGGATACAACGAGTAGGTATACTGTAGCTTCACACCGGAAGTCTATGTAAACGATGGTAGTACCTCAAGGTAAACCGTAATATCAAGTTGGGAGAGAGAGATGAATAGTGCTCAAAGAGAAAGAAGTTATGTGTTATATGTTTAAATAGTGGTATTCCAATGGATATATATAGAGGAACTGTGCAACGGCTTTATCCATAACGTACATGTGTTGTAAAGTTGTGTAACGGCTTTATTCATAATGTACATGCGTTTTAAAGGCCCAAAGATCATGTCTTCAATACTAGCCGTTTGGAGAGTAAAGACCAAGTCAAGAACAAACCCAATCCCATAGGAGAATCTTAAAGGTGAGCCCAAGCCCAATGAGTTTTAAAAAAAACCAACAATCCCCCACTTTTAAAAAACTTCCTGAAGGAGAAAAGAAACGAGATAACGGTTTCGATATATAGAGAGTAAAAATGTCCTTAGACTTGAACCTTTACGTAGTGGACAATCTTTAACATATAAGAATAATAAGTGATCAGAGTCTTAAACTCATTATTCGCTTTTATACAGTGAGAAAAACCACATACAACCCTACCAGGTACAATTCCTAAATGCCAGCACATTTCGGCCATGTGCTTAATCCCAGTATAGGTAAAGGCTTTAGAGAATTTAGCCTAATTTCTCATAGGAAGCGGCCGCACTTCCACAATCACCTTGGTGAGTCTATGAAGAGTGTTCTTGTAGCTAGGCACCTCACTCAAAGAATGAGATATAGATCTCATTAAGAGTTTAAGAAAACTCAGCCTAGCATTCGCTTCAAGATATCATGCATATTTATATTTATGTACAGCGAGATGAACTCTGGAGTGACAAGCTCCTTATTTGCATGATTCTATATCACAATAATTTGTTTTCCCCATTGAACCTATTTCTTAGGATTTCCAGTCATTTAGGTTAGGTTCCCACCACTTGTGATTCTATAATAGGCTTTAGCTCCATCCCTAAAGATGTGCTCCACACTTTGTCACGAGACAGTCCTTTCGTCAAAGGATATGCCAAGTTTTTTTCCGATCTTGCAAAGTCCACTGTAACAGTACTAGATGTGAGGTAACCTCTCATTGTACTGTACTTGCGACGTATCGCTAACTTCTTACTATTATAGTAATTGTTCTGTACTCTGGCTATCGCAGCAGTACTATCTGAGTGGATTAGTATCGGCGGCATAGGCCTATTCCACAAAGGAATATAAAACAAGAGGTCTTTCAACCAACTTGTCTCCTCGCTAGCTGCAGCTAGTACTACTAACTCGGTCTCCATAGTCGATTGAGCTAGAATCGTTTGTTTTTTGGATCTCCAAGAAACTTCCCCTCCAGCTATACTAAACACGTATCCGCTGGTGGCTTTGGAATCATCTGAAAATGAGTTACAATCTGCATCGCTAAATCTATCAAGAACCGCGGGAAACTTCTGATAGTGTAAACCCAAGTTTATGGTCCTTTTCAGGTACCGCATAACTCTATCAATAGCACCCCAGTGCGCCAAACTTGGTTTACTTGTAAATCTACATAGAACCTCTACAACATAATCTATATCGGGTCTAGTACAATCCATAACATAACGAAGGCTACCAATAATACTTGCGTATTCATTCTGTCTAGCTGCCTCCCCCAAGTTCTTTAAAAGTTTAACTTGTGGATCACAAGGAGTATAAACAGGTCTACGGTCAAAATATTTGTACTTCTTCAAGATCTTCTCCATGTAATGAGATTGATCAAGAGTAATACCAGTGTCTGTGTGTATGATCTTCATGCCTAAAATTACACTAGCCTCGCCTAGGTCCTTCATATCAAAATTATTGTTAAACATGTTTTTGGTCTCTAAAACGATATCAAGTGTAGAACCAAAAATAAGTAGATCATCAACGTATAGACATATCATAATACAACTCTCACCATATACTTTATAATATAAACATTTAACAACAACGTTAATCTTAAAACCATTTGAAAGAAGTAATTGGTCAATTCTGCAGTGCCACTATTTTGGAGCTTGCTTTAGACCGTATAAGGTCTTGTTAAGCTTACAGACTTTGTGTTCCTCACCAGGTACCACAAAACCTTCAGACCGATCCATATATAATTCCACTTCAAGCTCTCAATTTAAAAACACGATTTTTACATCCATTTGGTGAATAAACAAATTATACACGACAACAACGACCAATAATACTCTAATGGCTGTCACACGAGTAACTGGGGAATATGTGTCAAAGAAATCAATGTTTTCCTTTTGCACATATCCCTTTGCTACAAGTCTTGCCTTATATTTATCTATAGTACCATCTGGTTGAAGTTTCCTCTTTAATAACCATTTACACCCAATAAAACGACTACCAAGAGGTAAGTTAACTAAGTCCCAAGTCTCATTTGTAGTAAGAGAATCCATTTCATCATCAATGGCCTCTTTCCACAAATTAGCGTCACCTAAGGTTAACGCTTCCCTGATAGTATTGAGGTCCGATTTTAAGGTATGTATGTACAACAAAATCATTACCAAAATCCTTAACAATTTTTAAGCGTTTACTCTACGAAGTTTTGGGTATGTATCGTGAGAATTAATAGCTCTAGGAACATTTACTTGAGGTACATTAGAGGTCGAAGGCGTAGAATGTTGAGAACCCCCACTACTATCCCCATTGTCCCTCAGTAAGTAGGGAAACTTATTCTCATAGAAATCAACATCTAGTGATTCAATAATTACATTAATCTTAATATCAAGAAATCTTTAAGCTTTACTATTAATAACATAACCAATGAAAACACATTCAATAGTTCTACTAGCTAGTTTTATCTGTTTAGGATCAGGTTTACAAACATAGGCTAAACAACCCCAAACCTTAAAATAACTAACATTAGGTTTTCTTTTCCTCCAAATTTCATAAGGTGATAATTCAGATGTGATATGAAGAATACGGTTTAAAACATGACAAACAGATAATAAGGCTTCACCTCATAAAGATTTGGGTGATCCAGAACTAAATAAAATAACAACTATCAGCTCAGTGTAAGTTCTATTTTTATGTTCAGCTTTACCGTTGGATTATGGTGAATAAGGAGCAGTAGTTTCATGTATAATCCCTAAGGATTTATACAAGTTTTGAAATTCATGTGAATCATACTCCGTGCCTCTATCACTACGAAATCTTTTAATGTGTCTGTTAAACTAATTTTTTACCTCTGTTACATAAGTTTTAAACATATCTATAGCTTCACTTTTGTGACGCATCAAGTAAACCTGAGTATAGTTTGAATGATCATCTATAAAAGTTATAAAATATCTTTTACCATTTCGAGTTAATGTACCATCCATTTCACAAATATCAGAGTGTACTAAATCCAAAAGCTGTGATTCCCTTACAATACTTTTATGTGAGGTTTTAGTAATCTTAGCTTGACTACAAGATTTACATTTATTAAAATCGTTTAAATCTACTTTAGGAATCGTACCTAGTTTACTCATATTATGTACTAGCTTCTTATTAAAATGACATAGTCTAGAGTGCCAAATATTAAAAGAAGACAATAAGTAAGCAGAAGCAGATTTATTCATTTTAATACTCAATTTGAACATTCTATTACAAACAAAACCCTTTCCCACAAAAATCCCACCCTTAGTCAAAATGTACTGATTTGAGCCAATGGTCTGCTGAAATCCTGCCTTGTTAAGAAGATAGCCAGAAACAAGATTCTTCCTTATTTCAGGAGTATGCATCATATTCTTCAGAGTCATTGTCCTTCCAGAGGTAAATACCAGTTCAACATCTCCAGTGCCTAACACTTTGGTGCAATGGGAATCCCCAAGTAGTACCTTCTGGTCTTCAGTTTCCTTATAGGTCTTCAACCAATTGCGTTCATAGCATACATGCCTAAAAACACCTGAATCAACCCACCACCCGTCGGTTCAACTGACCATGTTGATCTCCGTGATCATAGCCACTAAGGGCTCTTCGGTAATGTTCGCCTGAGCAACAAGTTTACGGTTCTGATAGTTTCTAGATATGTGTCCAGGCTTGTTACAGTTGAAGCACATAATAGAAACTGTTCTGTTATATGGTGGGGCTTGTTGGTTCGTTCCCTTATTAGGATTCTGGTGTCCATTTTTCTTACGGTTATTCGGATTACCATCGTTAGGACGGTTGTTCCAATTACTGCCATTCTTAGTCTTAAAAGGATTCCCTTTAGGTTTCAGATGGACCTTCCCTTTGGCTTGAACCAAAAGGATTTCCTCTTTCAGGTCTTGTTTTCTAGATTCTTCTTCAACCCTAAGACGAGTAATCAAGTTTTCCATGGTAAGTTCCTTTGACTTATGTCGTAGGATATTTTTATAGTCTTTCCAATTAGGCGGTAATTTGTCAATCATCACGGCAACCTAAAATTGTTCATCAAGAGGTATCCCTTCGGACACGATCTTATGCGCAATTCGTTGCAACTCATGTGATTGGGTAATCACCGACTTATCGTTGACCATAGTGAACTTAAGATATCGGCTTACGACAAACTTTTTAGAGCCTGCCTCTTCTATATCATACTTCCTCTGTAATGCTTCCCAAATGGCTTTAATAGTTTTAGATTGTAGATAGTAATCGTACAGCTTGTCTACTAAACCGTTCAGGATAAAATTTCGGCATTTAAGTCAACCTCAGTCCAATTTAAAATTAATTCTAAGGTTTTGTCATATTCATTTATAGTCAGGTCAGGGTCTACCGCAGGTACACGAATGGGAGGTTCAATTGGGCATTCTTGTTCTAGAACATAAGCCACTTCCTTAAGTGTGTGATAAAAGAACATTTTGTTCTTCCATCTCTTGAAGTTGAGACCATCAAACTTAGAGGGTTTGTTGGAATCAAACTTCAACACTTCTGAGGTAAGAGCCATATTACAGAGAATAGATACTCTTTAAAATTGTAGAATAAAATGTAAGTAACATGTAAATATGCTTCCCCCAAACACGGAATGGCAAGTAGAAGAAGTATGAAGTACCAGAGATGATTATACAATTCGCGGCAGTAATGGACAATAGTAAGTGAGGTCTAAACAACAACTCGGTTTCAAACAACAACAGCAACAACTTGATTTCGAAAATAGCAACAACAACTTGGTTTCGAAAACAATTGCAGAAATTTAGTTCGAGTTCAGTTATAAACAGCAAGGTGTAGTTCCCCTTTTTAACAGCAACAAGAGAAGCAACAACAAGTTCTTCTTGAAGAACAAAGAAAGAAAGGAAATAACAAGGTTTGAAAATAGCAGCTTGTATAATATGAAATTATAGCTTGCATAATCTAAAACAACAAGAACAGTTCTTCTTTCACAATAACACCGAATAATCTGGAACAACAAGAAGGAGATGACACAGCAACCGAGAGTTTTCTTCAATCTAGGAAATAACAACAACAAGTTCAGTAAGATAATTAGAGCTCGAGGCGTGGGTCACACTCTCTTTAAAACCTATCTCGACGTAACTCGACTACTCTCCCAGGATACAATGAGCAGGTATACTGTAGCTTCACAGCGAGAAGTCTACGTAAACGATGGCAGCACCTCAAGGTAAACCGTAATATTAAGTTGGAAGAGATAGATGAATAGTGCTCAAAGAGAAATAAGTTTTGTGTCATATGTTTAAAAAGTGGTGTTCCAATGGATATATATAGAGGAGTTGTGCAACGGCTTTATCCATAACGTATATGCGTTTTAAAGTTGTGCAACAGCTTTATCCATAACGTACATGCGTTTTAAAGGCCCAAAGATCAGGTCTTCAATACTAGCCGTTTGGAGAGTAAAGACCAAGTCAAGAACAAACCCAATCCCATAGGAGAATCTTAAAGGTGAGCCCAAGCCCAAGGAGTTTTTTAAAAAAACCAACAGTTTACACTAAAGTGGTATCAAAGCGATCTTTCGATCCTTCAAATCGATGAGATGAACGAGAGATACAGGTTTTTGTTAGAACTTGTGAATGTTCAAACTGAGCTACTCAAAATAATCGTGCTAACCTTCAAAGATGGAGATAGATATGATCAGCCCCACTCACACCATACCGTCGAGGAGTTCTCCGGTGTTCCAAACATTACGGATTGAAACGACTTGTAAGAGCGCTTAACGGCCATGACGATAAAGAATCCTAGCAAACTTCCACCAATGTACGACATTGTCGACCTACCCACGAGGTCCCAAACCGCCAGCGTAGGCATTGCCAAACTGGCGACTAAGATTGTGGAAAACGATGAGATTCCAAAGGTGAACAACAACAACAAGGTCGTTAGAGGGATGATCCCCACTTGGACCCCTTTTGATCTGTATGGACCAGACCCAAAATAGAGCCCAACCCAGTTGGTAGAGAGACCAACCCTACAAGTATGACCGAGTCTACTATCAGTCCCACCTCGTGCCAAAAACCCGAGCCCAACCACCCACATTCAAAATCAAAAAACCAAGTCTTAAGATGAAGGGAGGTCCACCACTACCCTTCCCCATTCCAACGATCTCACCAACAGAGGTGCACCTTTCCCATGGTCGAGACCTACCCCTCTCATCACACCCAACCAACACAGCCGCATCGCTGTTACCTACGCCGACAATTGCAAAGCCTCGACCAATATTATAACTAACCGAACCTTGATCCTTGCAATATCTACCATAGTCTACCCCTATGTGCTTCGGTAAATAGAACATTGAGGTTCGACCCGAAAAATCTAAATTCTTGGCTCCGTAACAACATATTATGTACACGCTGCATAGTGAAGGGGAGACTGTAAAGTTATTTTTGATTCTGGGTATATAGAGAATTTGGTGGCCAAGGAGCAAGTAGAGAAGCTAAAGTTAAAAACCTCCCCAAGTATTGAATCGTTTGATCTCACTTGGCTCTCTCCTGGACAAGGAGAACATTTCAAAGATGAGTGCGTGTTGACGTTCATGATGGGTGACACTTATGAGGATACTATTTATGCTTCGGTAGTTGATATTAATATTTTCCATATCCTACTTGGGAGGCCTTGAATGTTTGACAGGAAAATCTATTATGATAGAGAGACAAATACCTTTAGTTTCTTATGGGGAAAGGAAAAAGTTGTCCTAGAGCCGATGCCTCCTCCGATACTTGTTGTAGTTATACAACGGGAGCGTACCAATTTTATCACCGATGCTCGATCTCACGGTAGGGCATACGCCCTTGTCAGTACGTATTCTTCACCCCCTACTCTTGTCCCTTCTTGTTTATAATTCATTATTACAGTGTTCAGTAACGTTTGTGAGAAAAACACGAAAGTGCATTACATGCCCTACGTGATATACAACATGCTATTGATTTTGTTATGGGGTCCCCACTCCCGAACTTACCTTACTACTGGATGGTACCCGCAGAGCATATCAAGTTACAAAAATATGTCTTTGAGTTATGTACCAAGGGCCTTGTTAGCTAGAAATAGCATGTCATCATGTGCAGTACCAGCCCTTTTGATTCTTAAAAAATGGCAGCTGGCGGATGTGTGTTGATAGTAGAGCTATCAACAAAATAATGGTTAAGTACCATTTCCCGGTTCCATGATTAGAGGATATGATTGACAGTGTGTACGACACCAAGGTATTCTCCAAACTCAATCTTCGCAGTGGGTACCATCAGATTCGTAAGAGATCAGGTGATGAGTGGAAGACGATGTTCAAAACAAAGGATGGTCTATTCCAGTGGATGGTTATGCCTTTCGGCCTATCTAATGCCCCATTGACGTTTATGAGGTTGATAATAGAGGCATTGCGCAAGTACATTAACAAGTTTATTGTTGTCTACTTTGATTATATCCTGATCTACAGTAAGACAGAGGAAGAACACTTAGAGCACATCGCTACCATTCTTGGAGTCCTCTGAGATAACAAGTTATTTCTTTAGTTGAAGAAGTATTCTTTCATGGCTGACTCAGTACAATATTTAGGATTTGTTGTGTCAGCTGATGAAATATGGGTTAATGACAAATTCGACAAGGAGAAGCTAAAAAAACCAAGTCAAAGATATTCTATCATTCAAGAAGATGCCACATCTGCAACTACAGATCTCAACCAACTACAGTAGCCGTTACGCTTGGTCAAATAGAGCCATTACAAGAAGATCCGCGAAGTTCGCTCACCGCCCACCAAAATAGGAAATCATTTAATTTGTATATGCCCGTATCCATTATAAATACAAACAGAGTATATGTTAATCTGATTCGAGACTCTACTATTCTTCTATCATTCACATCCTTATTGTCCATTAGCAATTGTAATAACTAGCACATATTAGATTTTACTACTAAATCCTCCTCGAGGTCTTGGTTTTTCTCAGGTGTTATTGAGTTTAAAATCTAGTGTATCTTGGTATCAAATCGCAATCTCCTTACAAAAGTATTGGCGAGGTTTACCATCCGAAAAACACGCCATTACAAAGACTATCATACAAAAACCAACCATGCAAAAATGGTATTTTCCAATTTTTTTGGTTTTGGTTTCAAGAAATATGAAACCAAAACCATTTTTTTCAGTTTGGTTTGGTATTTTACCATACCGGTTGTACCCCTATTCGAAACCAATAGTATGATGTTACACTGTCACTATTAGATCGACATGAGGATGTGCCTTCTCGCTATGTCTATGCTGCCATTTTATGGCTTGATCTTCTCCCTTTTGTGAAAGATCCTGAAGAGATTATGTTGAGAATTAGCTACATAGGTTTAAAAAAAACTTAGCTAACTGGTGCATTCAAAGAAGAAGTTTCGCCGATACTCTACTGGTGAATGGATTCTATAAAATATAATAATTCTTCATTCACTTCCACGTGGGGGTGGTGGGGGTTATAGAGAAAGAAGGGAGATAGAGAATGGAAGCATGCTTCAAATTTTCATCTTCAGGCTATTTTACAGTCATCTTCTTTTTTCTTGAAGAAGAGTTTCAGTCTGTAAACTGATGTAATGTAGTTTGTAAATCATTCTGTAAGAACATTGAGATGTTGTAAGAAACATTCGAGCTAATGAAAATTTCTTGTTATTCGAACTGAAAATTATTTGTCTAGCATACTTGTAAAATACCTTGTTTGATAAAGAGAACTGTGAAATGAGAGTGGTAACTGGAACTGCTGATGAATCAAAGTATGCTATAGAAAGTAAAAATAGCAAAAATGAATTCCGTAGGTCGAAAATATGTTAAAGTGTGACAGGTACTTGTGTCAAACCAAAAAAGGTTTATTGGTGCGAGCTACTAGACATCAAACTGTAGGAGAATTTTTTTAAACAAATCGAACTATAGTGAATTTGGTATGTATATTAGTGAAGATATTAGGAAGTGAGTTTAAAAATGGAAGTTCAAAAATGTAATGAGGTCGTTTGGTGAAGTCAGAATTAATTGGCTAGTAGAAGCGTACTGATTGAAATAAGATTGATATGTTGACGTGTTATTGATCTTGTATATATGAAAATGCTTTTTGTTGAACTATTTATAAGATTTGTGATATGCCAACCTGGAATTATATAAGATTGTGTTACGTGAACTGGTTGTAGAAATTTCGATCTGTTATCTCGAAATTGTGCCATAGTATTTAGCAGTTGTCCTTTTCAAAATGCGTACTTCCGTAGACTAGGTCGGTAGAGTTCCTTTGTTGTTGGCATGCTGAAAGTATCCTTTGTTGGTGATAGAGGATATGTATTCCGTACTGCAATATCTTGGTGATTTGATAGTACTCTGGAGAAGATATTTCGAACTGCTTGGAAAATGCCTTGATGTAGTTAGGTAAATGATATATGTCTGCAGGTGCTTGGTTGGAGCTACTGCTGGTGGACGCTCTTGAATATTTTGTACAAGCTCTATCTTTGTGGATGTGTCATCTGTGCGAAGCACGTAAATAAGATCTTAGGATATATCTCTTAGAATGGAAAGTACTAGTTGTTAAAATATTCTCGAAATTCTACTAATATCCTTATTTCTAACAAATTGTTCCCCTTAAAATATATTTTCCCTTAAAATCTGTTCGGTAGGCGACATTAGTGGTATAAACAGATCTCTATGTTGGTTGTATAAGATCTTGATCATTTGGTGCTATACATTATAGTCTTCTACAGGAAAAACTTGCTACTGGTAGATTGGAAGTTATCATGGTGAGGACACGTGCTCAGCGTGTTCGTCATGCGATAGAAGGTAGATTAAACATCAAAGTGGTTAAACTCTGTGAACGATATTTTCGCATGTTGCCTTATAATGCGGTGTTACCAGAGTTACCGTTGTAGTTGGATGGTTTGGATGATGAAGGTAGGCGTGCAAAGTATGATTGATATTTATGGTGTGATGTGTTCTATGAGTTGCTGCTGGATGCAACCCTACGAGAAGAAGTTATTCGAGAGATTGTACGGGATAAGCTGCCTGAAGAGGACAAGAGGGCAGTAGGAGAGGAGATAATTCCATGTGGTAAAGTAAATCACCCAGGCTGCTTTAAATATAACTATATGTGAATATTAGCTTGAACTTTGGTAGCTCGAAATGAATAAGTACTCTGTTTGCAGTGTTCTGTTGAATGTAGAATAATGCAAATTGAATCTTCGAACTGAAAAAGTAAGATTAATGTGTTTGCTAGACTGCTTATGTGGCATATATTATGGATTAGAGCTGTCTCATTTTAACAGTTGTGCAGATAATTTCGAATTTTGAATATTTGATATTTATAGAAATGACGTATGGTATAGTACGATCTTGACTGAGTATAAAAGCAAGGTGATGGATCGTGTAGATTATTTTGGGAAAGAGGGACGAAATTGTTTAATGGCTGAAGGCAGAGATAGACATGATAACAACAAACGTTATTGCAGAAGTCATGATGATGCTATAAGGCAAAAAGACGTGCCTGTAGAGGTAGTAAGGGTGACCGACACATGTCTGAAGGTGCCGTCATTTCAAAAATCAAAAGAAAGTATAAAAACTCATCTCTCTCTCCCTCATAAATTGTTTATAGTTATAGAGAGAGAAAAAGTAATATAATCAGTATTTCTAAAGAGAGAAAATACTTGATTTATGAGTATAAATTCGTTAAGAAATCTTTATTTGGTGAAAGAAAGTTGTTGGAGAAATGACGGAATCAGTCAATCTTTGTGAAAGATGTGGGCTAAGTAGAAGATTGTGGGTCTTCTAGTATGGGTTAGTAAACTTTATTCCTCTATTTTGATTGTAGTGCATGTTACTTTGTGTATGTGTTGATTTGTTAATCGCCTTTGTATATGATTGATTAGGGATATTTAAATTTGGGAATGTAGGGGTTGAAAAATAATTGATTGCCTGTAATAGTGAATATTTGTAAAATCTTTGAGTATGGTAACAAACGTCGACAGAGAGAAAATTATTTTTAGAGAAGAAGAGGGAAAGTTAAAATTGATTTTTTATTATTTTAGAAAGTTTTGAAAATAAATGTTTTGATTGGATAAAAAGTAAAAATGGGGTTTGTCTCTGCTGTGTGTGTGGTATATCATGTAATTGTTTAAATGTTGTATCATAGAGATAAATAAAATAAAATAAAATTATTTATACCTGTAGGTCCAGTATTCGTTCAAAAAACCTAAATCCTACTAATAAATTTATAGTGTCATCCAGTTCAGAGGAAATATCATCATCGGGTAGAGATGACGATTGCGGAGGCATGGAGGAAACTGTAGATAGGAGGGAAGCCACTGAGGGTATAGGGACTAAAAGGCCCAGTGAAGAGAGTAATATAGTAGATGAAGATGATGCGGAGGCGAAATATAATACATTTTACATATATCAAAAGGGAGTAGATGTAGGGAAAAATATATGAAATTTAAAAAGAAGTTAAAATGGGAGTGGGGAAATTATATAATGGAGCTAGGCCTGTAGTTTAGAACCTTGGTACCAGGGAAAGGGGAAGAGGCACACTATTAAGTGCCCAGTCTGGATTTGTGGAAGAGGGAAAAAAGAATTGGGGAAGATGTAGAGATTACGTACTATAATGGGGCAGGCATGGCAGACCCGAATGATGGTTTTTTGTGCTATTTAAACCAGGCCGTATATGGTCTTAGGATTCCTTTGACCTTTTCTCAGAAAAGGGTTATGAATGTATTGCAGTGCTGCCCCGCACAATTAAATGGGAATGTTTTTGAGATAATGAGAGTGTTTAAGGCGTTGAATGAAAAGTGGAGAGAGAACGGGATTGCGAAGCAGGTCGTAGCAGTTGACGTGCTAAAATTTTACAAAATGAAGTATGTCAAAGCCTGTAATAGTGGCCATCTGTTTAGTAAATCGTCTAGGCTGAAGTTTTTTTACTTTGAATCTATTGGTAGACCATGGAATGACCATCTTGTATAGGTAGGGGGAAATTGTATGTAGGTTCCAGATGAACTAGCGCTCGACCTGGACCATAAATATTTTAATCTGAGTAAGCAACGCCTCCAAACTTGATTGAATATCAGTTTGTCTGCGAGCTTCTAATCATTTCTTTAATTTTGTCTGTCAGGTCCTAATCCCAAATTCTTCTTTGCTAAAACGAGCATGTTTGACTGTGTAACTCTCGAATAGGTCGAGTTGAAGCAAGTGCTTGGAGAGTTGAATATCCATAGGGATAAAAGAGTAGACTCCAGAGTTCCAAAAGTTCAACGAGTTCCAAAAGTTTAACGAGTTCCAGAAATTGAGCTATGGCTAAGAAGAAGACCCTTCTTCCTCTAAGAGATTTGACTGGTATCCCTCCGCCTCTGCCAGGGAACACGAGTGGGGTATGGAAGATCCAGAGGCTGAAAAAGACAGTACAAGCATCTTCATATTTTACTGTGGGGGTGACCCAAGGGAAATAGGGCGATAAACTAGCTGTGGAGGATGCGGTAGAGCAGCAGACGGTGAATGAGGTTGCTTCTCTAGAAGCAAAAAAGAGGTCTCTAAAAAGGAAACAACATCAAATCGAAGGTAATGACCAAACTCAGGCTAAGGCTGTGGCCAAGCTGAGGGAGATAAAATAAAGGTATTTTAAGATGGCAGGGACTGAGCCGAGGCAGCTCGAAGGGATGTTTCAAGAACAAACATAGAATATATGTATTAATATTCTCTATTTGATGCATTGTAGTTAATGTATGTATTATTGATCTCGTGTATTGTATTGGCATCTCTTGATGTTGGTAAAAGGGCCAACAACTTTTATTGAGAAGAAGAACCAGGAGTATGTAGAGCTTACTTAGAGGTTCGATGCTCAAACAACTCAGATGAAGGAGCCCGAGGAGGAGCTCAAGAAGGAGAGATAGAGATAGCAAGGAAGAAGAGGTGATGGCTGCTGAAAAGCCGTATGCGTTACTGTCTGAGTGTAAGGAGACTCTGTTAAAAGCTTTTGCAGAGGTGAGGATTGACAGAAATCATATGATCCAATCCTACCATCATTTTGGGTTAAGCGAGACTGATATCGATCTGGGTCTAACAAGTAGGTACCAGGAGATAGTTTTTGCTTCGAATGCAGAAGACGAACTGGTTAGAAAAGCTCTACATTACTCCGCCCCTTTTTTGATTCCACAAATACGCGACAAGTTCATTTCGTAATTGGAAATGAACACCTTCATTTATAATTAATTTCATGAATCATCGCGATGTACTATACCATAATGTTGAGAGCGTGTGCTAGATTTAACGTCATTCCAAGTATTCACATATTTTTAAACTTGGGATCAATATCCACTTGTCAGATATAAGTATGACGTTCATCTTCGACGATCATGTTGTGCATAATTATACATGCGCATATAACATTTTCTACATCACTGGGCCATCAAAATCGCGCACCGTGTTCCAATATTTCCAACCTAGCTTATAATACCCCAAAAACACGCTCTACTTCTTTCCGGCATGTTTTTTGCATTTTTGCAAAATATCTTTCGACATCATTAGATGGATTTCTTATTGTTTGAACAATTGTTGGCAATTTTAGATAGACTTCATCCACTAAATAATATCCCATAGTGTGTGGGACCGTGCCTATATTGTAATTGTATGGCTGTGCAACTCCATTAGATAATTGTTAAAAAGCCACCCTTGATGTAAGACGTTCACGTTGTAGTTAGAACCAGGCACCCCAAAGAATGCGTGCCATATTCAAAGATCTTGCGATGCAACCACTTCTAAAATTATCGTTGGATGCTTCTTATACCGGGTATATTGTCCTGCCCACCCGGTAGGACAATTATACTATTTTTAATGCATACAATCTAAACTATCTAACATCCCTGGAAAGCCTCGCGATCCATTCACTTCTAATAACCGTAATGTGTCATTTTTATCCAGAGATCTAAGGTATTAAGCTTTGAATTATATTATAATTATTTTGCAAAATTCTTTCAAATTCAAATTACCTGTAGACTCCCCAATCCGAACGTATTCATCTTGGGTGTATGCGCTCGCACCGTAACATAACATGCGAAGTGCGCACATTGTCTTTTGGTGCGACGATATCCCATCGTTTTAGCGGCATTTTCTTTTTGAATAAAATAGGTGTTTGAAGAAATAACTTGATCATAAATACGTTGATGCACACCTTCGCTCATACGGAATCGACGACGAAATGGGATACCTTTGAAGACTAGGATGAAATCGAAATAATCCCAATTAAGGCTAAACTCACCCAATTTATGATCATGTTATTTCCGCTTGTCAATCCTTCCCATTTTACCCCACCCGCCTCTGTGATGATATCGCATCTTGCTCTTTTTCTTCCATTTCTTCCATCTCAATGAGAACCTTGCTATACTTATGCATCATCATAATTTCACGTCGGAAGAGCTCTTCAGTTTCGGACGAGGGTAAAAATGACGATGATAAGAATGATAATGTAGGTCAGACATGATTAGGCTAAAATGAGGACTAGAGAATAGAGTAGAGCACAGAAGATTAAGAGAATAGTGCAGAGTATAGAAGAGTAAGAGAATAAAGTATAGTGGATGAGAATGGCTTTATAGATAAAAAAACTAGCCGTTGAGCTGCTTCTCAAACAAGTTTGCCCAAAAATATAGCTGTTGAGTTGCTTGTCAAACAATTTAGCCCAAAAATAGAGCCGTTGAGCTGCTTGTCAAACAAGTTTGCCTAACAATATAGCTGTTGAGCTGCTTGTCAAACAAATTAACCCAAAAATAGAGCCATTGATCTTCTTGTTGAACAAGTTTATAAAATAAACTAGCCGTTGAGCTTCTTATCAAACAAGTTTGCCCAAAAATATAGGCCTTTTGATCACCAAAAAACCAGTATGAAGAGGGGAAGAAATAAGATTTTATGCAGGTACTTGCCGCGCAGTTCAGAACAACAGGGAATCAACTAGCCATTGCAAATACTTTAAACCACAGCCGTCTACGTATCTCCATCATAAGCGTATATATTCCCCATAGTTATGAACTACGGGGCATGAGAGCTACTTAAATCTTGATAAGTGTTATCATGTAATTGGTTTATAACCTATGCGCAGTTCAGAACTACGGGTTATCATTCCACCCAAAATTTTGGGTGGATACGTCAGTAGAGCCACCTAGCTGTTGAATATGCTCAATCATCTTCCATATTTAAAGAAAGGGAGATGGTGAAGAAATAAAATAGAATATCACGTGGGACCCTAGGTAGCTCTACCCTTCAAATTCTCGGGTAGGAGATAATATTTTCCAACTGTCAAAAGTCCACTGTCGAGCTCCTACTCGCCAAATATCAAAAACAACAATTTACACAAACAACAAAAATGTACTCCCTTGCACACAACACAACCCCCAAGAGAATTTGGTAAATTCAGTTGAAAGAAATTTGTAAAAAAAAACTTTTACAAGTAAAAAACTTTAAAAAGTAAATGAATGAGCAATACCCACCTAGTCACCCACTCTCATGATAAAACAAGAACTTGGATATTGCTCCTTCAACTACAACGAGTAATAGACACCATTACCAAAAGAACATAGCCTTATTCAAGGGTAGATTGAGCTTCAACAACCGCTAAGGCTATGTTTGGTATGCAGGGAATACCTCCACAAAATCAAGGAATTCTTGTCATTATTATCCATTGGATCAAAGAAAATAAATGAAATATTATGATTTGTGAGCCCGAGTCTAGAGGGAAAATTTTGAGCATTACGTTCATGCATAACTTCCATACCAAGGTTAGCCCGGTTGATGATATCAGCCCTAGGCCTAGACTTCCTAATGAAGTTGGTGACTCACCTGACAAGCTGTTGAGTGGGTGAATTCACCCAAATCCACCCCACAACAGTTCATTTCTAAAACAAGGTGAATATTACTCACAACAGTTCAGAACTGGGGGGAAAAAACAACGCCTAAGATCTAGCCACGTGTCAAGATCGCAACGCTTTTTATGCCCCGCAGTTTAGAAGTGAGGGGCATCCAAACGAATCAAACAATGCCACATGTTTGATTTAATAATTGGTTTTTGATGCCTCGTAATTCAGAAGTGAGGGGCACGAGAGATACTAAAATCTTGACAAGTGTCATTATATAATTGGTTTTTGGTTGTCACGTAAGCCAATTCACCTAGCTGTTGTGGGTGGATTTGAGCTCAAACAAGATGAATTCACCTTGCTATGTCATCCTTCACCTAGCTGCTGCATATGCCCTAAGAACATCCACAACAGCTAGGTTAATTATGACGTGGCAAGGTGGATTGAAAATTTCACCCTCTTGACCACCAATCCACCTCCCAGCAGCTAGGTGAATTGTCCACATGTCCACCCATTTTCCACCTTGAATCCACCCTTTGGGTGAATTTTTGGTGGATTGATACTGCGCAGTCCAGAACTGCGCGTAGGATAATGGACGCTCCAGATGAAGACACGTGACAAGATCTTAGGTTTTTGAAAGTGCCGCGCAGTTCAGAACTGCATTGGGTAAAATCTACCTTGATTTTGGGCTCAACTGCTGTGGGTGGATTTGTTTTTGGGGTGGATTGGTGAAAATCCACCCTCCAACTGGTGGGGATGCTCCAAGAAAGATGGGCAGTGATGACCGGCACATTTCTAGGTGAAGATGGCAAAAACCTAAGTTGTTTTGCCCCAGAATGTGCTAAGTAAAAACCTCCTATACGCCTCACCCCCAGGAAGTGCTTCTTTTATTTGAGGCAGGTGATACTCTCTCTCTCTCTCTCTCTCTCTTGGCTTCTCGTTACATGTTAGACCTTAAACCCTAAATTATAATGGAGGAAGGTCACTCAGTAGTTCAAACAACGAAAGCTTGTAATTTACCAAATATCATTGTTGATTTAGGTGAAGATCGAATTAGTGATTTGCCCCAACTTGTTATAGATCATATCTTCTATTTCCTGCCAATGAGAGATGCTGTGAGAACTAAAGTTTTATCCAAACAATGGCATGATGAGCTCTCTTTTGTTCCCAATTTAGATTTCAACGAAAATGATTATTATCATGATAGTGAATCTGATGATGAGGGTTATGGTTATTATGATCTGGTTGGTGATGACTATGACTATTATTTTCCCCTAGTGAGGTCTGTTGATTTAGTTGACAGGAACAAGAATTTAGAGGAGTTTGTTGATTTAGTTGACAGGATTCTTCTTCGACGTGGCGGGTTAAATGTGAATACATTCACGCTTGAAATTGTGAAGGCTTCAACTGTCAGTCGTATGAATGATTGGATCTCATATGCTGTTACCCGTAATATTCAAGAGCTTCGGGTTGAGGTATACGTACGGGTGAAAAGGTTATCAAGCTTCCATGCGACCTATTTACTTCCAAGTCATTAACTACATTTGTATTGAAATTTGGTGTATACCTTCTTGCATTGCCAACAAATATCCAATTCTCGAAGCTCAAGTCCTTGAAGCTTGAAGGGATCATATTCTTTGATGACAATTCAACTGCCAAATTATTCTCAAGCTGTTCTCTACTAGAAAAATTAAGTATCATCTCTTGCAATATGTACCGTCTGAATGTACTTGCCATTTCTCATCCCGTACTCAAAGAATTTATCATGCACAGTTCATAATATCAGCAAGTGCAAGGTCAAGATTTGTACCCCAAGTCTCAAAGAATTAGCATATTCTGGTAAGTTTCCAAGGGAATTTTCTATTGAGCAGATACAGTACTATCTTTTGAAAGCATCATTCCATATTCATGATCCTATTTTTGATAAGGATGGTATTGGTTACCTTTTAACTAAGGTTCTTAAAGCGATCAACAATACTGAGATACTACATTTAAGTGGTTATTTCATTAAGGTATTTTGTCTTTTGTTCAACTTTATCATGCAATTTTATTATTGCAATATAGTCGGGTTTGTTGTAACTGAATCTATCCTCTCATTGTTGTTATGCAGTCTCTCTCTACCATGGCTAATTTACCAGCATGTCTGCCTACTTCATGTCCTAACCTGAAGCATGTCTATCTACACATCCTTCCTATTGAAAACCATGTCCAAGTTATGGCTTCATTGCTAAATGGTTGCCCCAATTTGACACTTCTTGTCATACATTTTTCTGTAAGTTTTGCATTCTTCTCAACTTATTTAGGTCTCTTCATTTATTGCATTGGAGTGTATTCGAAAGAACATTGCATAACTTAAGAAGTTTATATCTTTATTTAGGATTGGGGTGAAAGCTCAGAGACATACACCAAGGAAGGACATTGGGAAAAAGAGTTTTGTTCAGTCGTGGCAATGCTTGATAATATCAAAGAAGTTCGCTTTGTCTTCTTTGACGGAAGTGAATTTGTAATAGATAATGTCAAACTACTTAATGAGAATGCCAATGCCTTGAAGAAGATAGTTCTCCATAAATTTGAGGAACATGAAGCCAAATCCAGCAAAGATGATATGGGTTTCTGAGAATTACAGACTTTCACAAAAGCTTCTCCACATGCTGATATTCACAGATATGTTGGCACAGTTTGTGACTGAAGCCATTTGTGATGTGAACATCTCCTAGTGCACGTCGTCCACTCGTTGACGGTCTTCTTATTTTAGCTTATTAAGATTAAGAACTTAACTATTGAAGATGCTTTTATTTTAAAGTCTAATTAAATTTTAATTTGAAGAGGTAGGGATTTGCTATTGTAGGAGGATTAGGGTTGAGGCCTATATATAAGGAGAGGGTGGTGTAAGTTTATTTTTAGGTTGTGATTGAATAAAGTTCAAGGTTTAGCCCTAATTTAGTTTTAGGTTGATTTTAGCGTAAAAGACATCTCGATTTAGCTTCCGCGTTGAGAGTTTACGTCAATTTGTCTCAGTTTTCTTTGTCTAATGTATATTAATGCCTTCTTGCTGTCGTCGATTAGAGACATTTCCACTGGCAAGATCTCTACATTTAACGCTTCTTTGCAGTAAATTTATGGATGTAGAAGTTTTAATCAATTGCTGGAAGAAAAAAAATGTTGAAATTTTGATTTGTTTGTTCTTTGTTTTCGTTGCTCTCATTCTGTGCCTCTTTGGTATACAGGAATGTGTATTTTTTCTAGTTAGTCTTCTTTCACATTAACTCCAACTTAGGCTGCTATTAGGACAGTAACAACATTTGTCTTTTCTTCAGGGAAAGGGTTCTTTTCCTGAAGTTTAGGTAGAGAGACTTGATCTAGCACAAATCGTTCAGGCCGAAGTGCTTTTATTAATCCAGCTAAAGCAACCATTTATAGTTTATACCCAGCACTACTTATTAGAAGATTGCCTAGTTAATTAGATGCAACGAATTCCATATATTATATGTTTGTCTCATCTGATTGCGTAGTTTGAGCCCGGCCGGAGGTTGCCTCTGCTAGGAAATGCCCCAACACGGTAGCATTGGTACTTAACTGTGACTTACTTTCAGGGTTGCCAGAAAGAAGCGAGGTTCAGGCTAACACTGCATTTGCTTCAGTCGAAACTTGAGAATAGCCTAACAGGGACGCGCATATAAGAATTAGAAAGGCCAGATGAACAGAGGAGGGTCTTTCAGTAGTAGAAACATCTCCGGCTTGTAATTTATTAATTTACCAAATAACGAAGATGATGTAGGTGAAGATATGCACCGACTTATAATCAATCACATCTTGTCTTCCATATCTATGAGAGATGCTATGAGAACCAAAATTTTATCGAAACAAAGGCGAAATGAGCTCTCTTCTCTTCCCAATTTAGACTTCAATGAATATAGTTATTATCTGAATATACTGGTGGTTATCTTCATCTTTATGGTAATGATTATTTTCACGAAGAGGGGTTTGCTGATTTAGTTAACCAGATTCTTCTTCGTTTCTTGAAATTGTGAAGGCTTCAACTATTAGTCGTCTGAATGAGTGGATCTCATATGCTGTTAGCCATAATGTTCAAAATCTTCGGGTTAAGATCTATCTTGACATAGGGCAAGTAATGGGTGGAGGAAATATAAGGCTTCCTCCACTCCTTTTTACTTCGACGTCCTTAACTACACTAGTATTGATTTTGGAGGGACGCCTTCTCGTATTGCCTGCAAATATCCAATTCCCGAATCTCAAGTCCTTGAGGCTTGAATGGATTGAATTCTTTGATGATAATTCAATTGCGAGATTTTTCTCTAGTTGTCCTCTTCTAGAAAAAATAAGCATCATCTCTTGCAATATGAACCGTCTGAATTAGATACTCGTCGTTTCTCATCATGTACTCAAAGAATTTGTCATGGATGATGTGTTTGGCATCAGCGAGTGTATAATCATGATTTCTACCCCAACTCTCAAAATATTGGAGTATTCTGGTGGGATTCCAAGGGAATATTCTATTGAGCACATACAGTCCATTTTCATAGCATAGCTCAATTTTCATAAACCTTCTTTTATTCAAAACTATTTGCAAGAGCATGAATTTACTCAAGATGGTATCGTTTACAGTTTTACTAAGATTCTTAAAGCAATCAGCAGTACTGAGATACTACTTTTAACTCGTTATTTCATTAAGGTATGTTTTTTCGAGTCCTATTTTGCTATCCTAAATTTGGTGTCTAGCTATCCGTATGCTTTTATCTAAAATTTGGTGTCTGTTGTCTCCCATCCCATATTCTCTCTCTCAAATTCTCTCTTTCAAAATTAGTTTCTGTGAACTCTAAAACTCAACATTCTAACTCTATTATATTTGTTTTATGTATAATCTCATGGTCGTAGAGATGAAATATGAAATACTAAATTTTTCACTAATACTCACATCAACAACGATTAAAGATTTGCAAATTATATATATCAAATTTTGTAACATTACACCAAATTATAGATACTAAGACGCAAATTAATATTCAATTAATCTCTAATTAGTTGGGACAGTTTTTCTTCAGAGAAAGAGAAATTTTAGATAGAGATAGAGATAGAGATAACATTGGAGTTAGTTCATTTTCAAAGAGTTTATAGCTAATTGGGGGGAGAGCAAATCCATTTAGAACTACTGGTGTTATTAGTTTCGCAGAGCTAGCATATCTATCTAGATTTTTTTTGGCACAATTCGTTAGTTAGAAGTTCAAATGTGTTCACGGATTCAGAGTGAATTCAAAAGCATTGCCGTGAGCAAACTTTGGGGATAAACAGATATGAGCTTGTACATCTTTCAAATGCAAACTCATTTTTGCCTGCATAACTGATGCCGCGCTATAGAGCAGTGGAAGTGATAGTTATGGCACCAAAGCAATGGCATTTTTGGCGCATTGAGGCTAATGTTAAACAAGAGAAGACTTCATTTCTGGACCTTACTGTTCTAATGAGAATAGCTAAACATGACTAGAAACCAAAGCATACTCGCGAAGCAAGGACTTTGGTGTGGTCGACAATAATACTAAAGGTTTGTGGCAAAAGACCAATTGTGTTCTTGTTATAATACCTAAATGACCAGGTTTTACTTGCTACTTGCACCTTGCTACCAAAGACCAAAGGGTGACAATGAGCACGGCGAAGAGTTGCACCTATTTCTACAAGAACAGAATATCTAACACAAACTAGTTATCAAGAACTATCCCTTTTGGCCTTCCTGCCTGCAGATTTAACCAGCATAAGAGAGAGAGCTATAAGTGATATTACATTTAACATAAAATAAATTGAGTTTCGTTCAGGAAGACACTACGAATATAGATTGCAATTCAATATGGTTAGTCACCATAACAAGTAGCAGCATTTCATATGATCATATAATACTGTCAGTTACTAATAACATTAGCAGTGTTGAACCATTACTTACATTGTGAGTTACCAATAAAAGTGGCAGTGAAACATTTCCGTAGATAGCATTTCAATACAGATCTTAATCAAGGTATTCAGGATCTAAAAGTGTTTCGAAAAGTCAGTCATTTCTTTCATTCCCTTAAGAGTTGATTCAAACGAAAAGGCTTCCTGCAATCTTCTTCTCCACTCTCCATCGATTTAAGAAGCCCAAGAGCCTTCCTGCACTCTAATTCTACACTAGGTCCATGGCTTTTCCAAGCTTTCACGAGCCCTCGCATCAGGTCTGCTGCAAGCGAATATCTGCATCCATAAAAAAAACAGATATGTCAATCACTCAATTTGATAGAAAAAAAAAAAAGATGGGGGAAAAAACTTGGTAATTTCATAAAAGAAAAATTGCTTGGGGTTATGTTTTTAAGCTAAATTCCTCACTTATCATTAAATCCCACACAGGATGATAGAAGAAAAAAGAAAGAAACAAGGCTACATTGATAAATATAAAGACATGTATAGCAATAAAGATTAGAGTTATGCCAGCAAAATCCCACACTGACAGACGGAAACAAAGTGAGAATAAACAATGGCAATCAAAAGGCAGTAGTTAATTTTCAACAAGGATTAGATAAAAGCATCAATTCCTACCAAAATATTAATTGATGGAGGAGACGTGTAATATATTCTCGCATATATTGGCTGACAGTCTGCTGGTACAACTGCTTCAGTTTTGGTATATAGTGTATTGTATTGATAGATCTACCCATATTTCCAAATATGACAGTATTATAAATCGACATTTATGTATTGGCCGCCGTAAGGAAAATAAAGGATACTACTCATGTACCCATGCATATAGCGTATTGGTTCTATGTAATGGAAATATCAGTCAAATATTTCATGTTTATGATGAAAATATATTTATTCCTTAAAGAAGAATAAAAATGAAAACACAAGAGACTGAAGTGCCAACCAACGACTGATCGCGAAAATCTTTTCAGATTGACAATAAGAAAAAAAGCAAAGCATGCCTCTTATATCTCTAGCAATTTTACACCACTATAAACTGAAGGCTAGAATAATACCAACAGACGCCTGATTTCGTAAATGGATGAGTACAAATACTTCTACCAAAAATACAATCGATAGAACATGGTTAACTGCTCTCTTTCTCTTCAAAATTTCATATGGAACAAAAACTAGTCACTGTAATTATGTGTTGATGCAAACTGTAGACTGCTTAGTCAATTTATGGAGAAAAATAGTCCATGAATTCTAATCCCACATGATAAAAAAGAAGTAAAAGATCTCTAGAAGAAAATAATCCTATTTGACCGCTGTACATTGCTAACATAAGGAAATGGAACAATCGCAAATCCCAAGTAATTGGCCAAGCCGCTTAAGTAGTGATAAATCCCGTTAGTAAAATAGGGCCTACGGAAAGTCCATCAATTCCTTGTCTCTAGTGAAAATCAGAAGTATTGATCCGTTTTAAATCCTGTTCCACTACCTTCAAAAGTAAGAGTTGGCTCTAAATTAGAGTAAGTTGAGAAGTTGGTTGAGACTTGAGATTTCGGTGTGAAAATATCAGGAATTTACGAAATATTCAGCCAAACTGCCAAAATTAATCCTATTTCGGTGTGAAAACAATTCTCAATCTGCGGCCCTACAAAAGCCAAACTATGATAATCTGACATCCTGAATAAAGTAGGAAAATTTGTTAAAGAATGAGTCAAGGAGCCATCTACCCTCCCAGAAACCTCAACAAAAATTCTAGACGCTATGCTTAAAAATCTTGTTAATCCACATTACACCAGACCACAATCCACTACTTCCCAATTGTTCCAGCTGAATCAAAGATGCCAAATATAGAAACAGCGACAGAATTCCAAGCATTCTATCCCCCATGCTGGAAGCACCAAACCTCTCTCAGTAAGTACTTCATTAATTCTGGTTGATGTTTTTATCCCAAGACCCCACATTACACCAGACCAGAATCCCCTACTTCCCAATAGCTCCAGCTGAAATCCAAGATGTCAAATACAGAAACAACGATAGAATTCCAAGCATTCTATCTCCCATGCTGGAAGCACCAAACCTCTCTCAGTAAGTACTTCATTAACTCTGGTTGATATTTTTATCCCAAGACCCCATGTCCTTGGGATAATCCGCTTCAGTCTACCTCACAAGAAGGATCTTCCTATTTTTACAAAAATACTTCACAGGCACAAAGTCCTTCCAATCTTATTTGTGCAGTAGCTCTGTGTCCAAGGTCGAAGGAAGACCAAGACAAGACTCGGGAAATGATTTCCAGCAGATCGGGTTTACCAGTTCGAATAATACCCATCTTAATTATAGCAATAATTCCTGAAACTGAAATCAGGTCGATGTGAATATGAGGCATTTTAAAGCAATTCATACATCACTTCTTCATCTTCTTCTCCTGCCCAGGAATCACGAATAATGACATGCATAGGAGAGGAAGATTAAGAGAAGGTGTTTTTGGAAATGGTAACCCTGGCCCATAAATATATTTGAGTATCCAATAACAACCAATCAATTCAGACATTGACGCTCGGACCCCTTTCATTGATTCAAATAAATGTAAGAAGATTATACGATGCAGAGTAGAGAACTAAAGATTTTGAAAGTAAACTGTCATAGAATAGAGAGGAAGGTTAAGAGGAGGTGCGTAATACACGAACCTTATGCTTCCACCAGAGATGCTTTACAGACATGTTAGTTGAACAGTCAAAAAGCTACATTTTCATCGAACATTTCTAGGGGAAATCTTCATTGTTTTCAAAGAAAAGATAACAATTATTGGGGGTTAAGGAGTCTCAACCAATTCTTTTCTATTTGTGGTGGGGCTTAAGAGTGGTTTTTCTACGGAAACCAATATGGTTGTAATGCATATTCTGTAAGAATCTGCAACTGGCCCCGTGAACATGTTTTTTCTATGGATGATTATTAGCATAGCAAGGATGAGAAAGCAAACATAAGCTATAACAAAAAAAGGAAAACTGACATGGGCAAGAAAACAAGAACGCCAGAAAGGAGCATAATTCAGAAATAAAAATGAAAACACGAGAGGCTCGAAAACTAATCGGCAATGGGTCGTCAAAATTGTTCCAATATGACCAATCAAAAAATGCAAGACACTCCTGAACTGATTCCCCATCAGATTTTCACATGGAACGAAAATTGGTCGCACCGATCTTGCGCATAGATATTTTTTAATATCCTGGCATCATAATATCAAGTTTATTGGTGAACCTTGGAAGAGGGTGGAACTTATCCAGGCCTCCAAGAAGCCGAGTCACATAACAGGAGACATTTGCCAATCATCTGTACTCTTTCAAAGTGAAGATCCCAGTACACCCCTTTATGATTCATGTGCTCGTATTAGAACTGTTAAGCCAATGATAGTATTGACAGCCAGAATAAAATGTGAAAGCTTCTTTAATAATGAGTTAAAGAGCCATCTCTCCTGCCAGAAACCTTACCGTGACCGAATCCTACCAGAAATTATACACACTGTGCTTGAAAGCCTTGCTAATCCTTATTATACCCCTCCAAACACTGTATTCATATAGAAATTATAGACCACTTCCCCCATTGTCCCGCTGAACTCAAGACGCAAAATATAGAAACAATGACCCAATTCCAAACATTACCATCCTCTTGCCCGAAACACTAAATCTATCTTGGTAAGCAATTTATTCATTCTCATTGATTTCTTTATCCAAAGATATTTTCCTTGGAAGAATTCACTTCAATCACAACCTGGATATTCTTATTTTCCACTAAAGCATTCCACATGCCCAAAGTCCTCCTAATCTTCCTCTTGGTGCAGGAGCTCTATGCCCATCTCCAAAGATACCCCAAGTCCAGTGTGTTTGAATCAGGTGTACCCATAACAATTACAGTAATATTTCCTGAAACAGAAATTGGGTCTACCCATTTGAAAATGAGAATACCTATTTGAGGCAGCCAGTAAAGTGAATGAATTTAAATTTCATTTGATTTCCATTCTAATCAATGAAAGTACTTCTAATTATAAGGCTAATAATTGAATTATTTAGTTTTATGCTTGCGCTCAAGACCTTAAGAAGTCGAAAATGATTTGGTTCAGGAATTTAAAATTTCTACTCAAGTAGAATTAGGAATCCTTAGTCTATATAAGGGGTTTCTTACTGCTGATTAGACATATTTGTTTACTAAAATTGACTGGGATAAATTTGCGTGAAACAACTCATCCAAAGCTACAAATTAGAACACACGAAACATAAATCAGAATCCATCATCAATCAAGAACCCTAGATAAGGATTTAATAAAACACCCATTCTCCATTAACTTCTCTTAATTAGAACTAATCAAACTTAAGTCAAATTCAACCAACTAAAGCCCTCCATTAAATGTCAATAAACAATCACCGACTAGAGAGAGGCTGCATGCCTTATCTATAGAGAACCCTAATTCCCTTACTAAAATCGGAAATAAAATTTTGATGAAACTAAAATACCAGACTTTGTCATATTCAACCAACTAAAACCCTCCACTAAAACGTCAATAAACAACCACCAACTAAATAGAGGCTGCATGCATCTATAAAGAACCCTACTTCACTTGCTAAAATTGAAAATAAAATTTCGATAACACTAAACTACCAGAAAAAAAAACAAAAAGGCAATACAAAAGCCTGTCAAAGAGGGTAACTGGAGATAGGAGTTATCCCCGATCAACTGGAGAATTTGAAGAACATATTTCACTTCGGTGCAAAAACAAATGACGAAGAAGTATTTAATCTCAAAAACATTCACATAACGGAATATATACGAGTAGCGACAGCCTTACCTTAAGAACTAATGAAGAAATCACAAAGATAGTACTGTAATATAAAACTATTCAACCTTAAATCAAAATCAACTAACTTAAACCCTTCATTAAAACCCCACTAACTAACATCATTTTATTAGTACATGTAAGGCACACCAAAAAGTGGCCTTAGTACTATGTTAATGTTTCTTTAGTATTAAAAACCTTAGATTCTTCTTCGTGTTAAATTCGTATACATAGATGGATCTGGTAGTATCACTAGAACTAGTTCATTAGTTACAATATATACACAGTTTATGTATGCATTCAGTCGTGCGCAAAAATGTGTGCATCAACTACGTTCACTTATAAGGCTCGTCAAGTCTAATCTGCAGGCACCATTATGTATTAACCACCTAGATGTTACCTGAATAAAGTGGGAAAGTTTCTTAAGAGTCAAGGAACGATCTATCTTCCAAGAAAACTCAACACAAATTCTAGACGCTATGCTTAAAACTTAAAAGCCTTGTTTATCCACATTATAACCCTCCAAAGACCATATTCCACAACTTCTCAGTTGCTTCAGCTGATATCCAAGATGTGAAATATAGAAACAATCCAATTCCACGCATTTCAACCCTCGTGCTCGAAGAACCAAATAACTCTTGATAAGTACTTCATTCATATTCGTTGATGTCTATTTCGCAAAACTCACTTTCTTTTGGATAATTCAATTCAGCAAACTCCACAACATGTATCTTCCTATTTTGCACAAACAGGCATAAAGTCCTCCAAATTTTAATGGTGCAGTAGATCTATGTTGAAGCAAGAAGGAAGCCCAAGACGAGAATTGAAATGATTCCCAGGAAAGGGTCTACCTATTTGATAAATACCCATCTTAATTATAGGAATAATTCCTTGGACTAAAATCAGATCTACCCAAGTTCACATCGTAGATTTGAGGTTTTTTAGAGCATTTCATTAGTCATTTGGCAGCCTTTTTTGTACTACCCAGAAACCATGAATAGTAACATGCAATAAAGAGGAAGGTTGGAAATGGTAACGATGTCCCCTAAATATGTTTGTGAGTATCCAACATCAACTAATCAACTCAGAAATTTACACTTGGTCCCCTTTTTTTGATTCAAACAAATGTGTGAAGAATATGCAATGCAGAGTATAGTAAGGAAACTACAACCATTGAAAGCAATCTGTCATAGAATTTGCGTGTAATACAGTAATCTTATGCTATTGCCAAAAAACATAAAAAGCTTCCATATGTTCTACAAACTCCCAAGTTGATATTTACAAATTAAACCCCTGGAGAATCTTTCTAATCTTCTTAATCTTTTTCACTAACCAGAAATAATGAAGAATGAGATGCAATAGATAAGAATGTTATAGAAGGTGTTTAGTTCATGTTCAATTAACAACTTTTACGTTTTTACCAACAGCCTTACCAAATGCACATGATTCTAAAAATGGTATACCATACTGATGTGTTTTTTTATCTAGATGTGTTGTTCACGTTTATTACACATCGCTTCATTTTCATCCTGCAATGTTCCGATAAGCTTCTGAACTGTCGAAGTTACTGATTTTAACTGCATAACAAACTTTCAGGTGCAAATTTCACATGAACTTTTCCCATGCTGGATTCTTTTTATATTACTAAAAGCTATCTGATAAACTACGTGCCAACACAAGATCCAAGCCTTGTAGGAAAATTATCCGACATCATTTTTATTCTATAGGCGTAAACATAGTACGTTAAATGACTTGCGACTATAATTTTATAGACTTTTATACTTAAATTTAGTAATGTTTATTAGGGATGGCAATGGGGCGGATTTGGGGCGGGGGAGTTAATCTCATCCCCATCCCCGCCTAAGTTCCCCACTCCCATCCCCACCCCAAAATCCATTTAAGTTAAACGGGGATCCCATCCCCATCTCTGCCCCCACATTGCAAAACTAAATCCCCTCCCCACACCCATTTAATTAATAAAACTATTTTTTCAATAAAAAAACTCTTTTATATAAGTTTTTATTTATATATTTATGAGTAATATCAATAAACTATTTAAATGGGGCGGGGTAGGGCAGGTATGGATTTTTCGAAGCAATCCCAAATCCGCCCCGCTTCCCCACGGATTTGTGTTATACTTCCCATACCCGCCCCCATACCTGTTTAATACATCCCAAACCCGCCCCGTTAGGGGCAGGGCAGAGCAGATTCCTAGCAGGGCAGGTCAAATTGTCATCCCTAATGTTTATGTATTGGGCCCATGGAGCCAATTCTTTCTTGAGCAGTAGTCAGGTTCCCCAGTCTAAGAAAGTACCAAAATTATGTACTGGAGACCAAGATACTACCTATTAAGAACAATTCATAGCAGAAAATGACCATTTTGTAACCACATATAAGGCTACGTAACAACGACACGGCAAATCAAAGAAAAAATCCGTGTCGGTACGTATCAGACACGGACACGCGTGCCAATACGCGGCGACACGGATCTGGGCACGGCAGATCTGAGATCAAACAATCACAAATCACAACCAAACCCTAAATCACAACTTTCATGGTGCAAAATTAGGGCAAATCAAATAGTAATAGATGTAAACAATTAGGGTTTAGAGATGACCGTACGTTTTCCACCTCCGAGAACCTTGTGAACGGTTTCTGCCTTCCAAACAACCGATTCCCAGACGATTTGATCGTTGATGGTGATGAAGGCTTGTCGTTATCAGAGTCTGATGATGACGATGAATCGTGACCGTGGATCTTGTCCTTGATCTTGTCCATCAACAACTCAGATTCAGCCACGTGTGTTTACTCCTCTACGTATTCATGCTCCGCCATTGAAACAACTCGAGAGAGAGAGAGAGAAATGGTGAAACGTGACATTGAGTGTGTAAGGTTAAATACTAGATTTATGAAACGTGGAGCAATGTCCACCGTTGGATTAAACGAAACATCTCGAACCTGGACTCTATTTTCAGTTGCCTTTCGATTTGGCGTATTTAAAGCTATTATAAATCACACTTATCTGCACTTTACACTTAGAGCGTCTATAATAGTGCCTGACTGACTTGGATGCAAAAAAGGGAAATCAAAGTCAGTCAGACGCAATTTCCTCCAAGAGTGTCTGACTTGGATTTTAAACTAGGCGCGTAACACTTGGGCGCCTGTTTGAATTTATATAAAAAATTAGGCGCCTGTTTCACTAAATCAAATATTTAAAGGCATATAATGATGCATGTGCCCTTGTTTTTCTAAGAAATTGCGTAGAACATTAATGACGCATGTGCCCTTGTTTGCCTAAGAAATTACGTAGAAGATTAACGACAGGCGCCTAATTAAAAAAAAAAATTAACTTATGCGCCTAAGTCTTAGGCGTCTATTTAAAAACATAACAGACGCACAACACTTGGGCGCCCAATCGCTACTTAAAAATCCAAGACTCGGTCTTGGAATCCAAGACCGAGTCTTGGATTTTGAGACTCAAAAGGAAGTCAGTCAGGCATTGTTGGAGTGCGCAAAACTGACGTGGCAGCTTAAATTCCAAGTCAGTCAGGCACTGTTGGAGATGCTCTTAGAACTCGGGAGATTATGAAAAAAAAATTGAACAGAGTAAAAGAGATAATAATGGCTACCACAATATTTCACTCTTTTGCGCTATCTTAGATGGTATATGGACAGCTAGAAATAACATGGTTTTTAACAAAAAAAAACCCGAGATTACTCAAATTTTTGCTACGGTACAAAGTAATATCAATGCTATCAATAATGTAGGGAATCACCCAGTGTTAAATCAAACTGACTACTTTTGCTTCTATTATTGCGGCACCTGGTTTTAAACTTTTTACAGATGCGTCCTGGTCAGAAACTACTCACAAAGGTGGAAAGGGATTCCTTCTTATTGATGAGGCTAATAAACCAATACTTGCAGGACACGCACCCCTCACAGCTGACAGCGCGGAACAAGCTGAAGGGCAATGCGTTCCCTGGGTCATCCAACTAAGTACGCATAATATAAAAGGAAAGGAGGTGCTACTCTTAGCTAACTGCCGAAACGTTATATCATATCTTCGTGACCCACTATCAGGAGCTCAGTGGAGTACGACAACTCATCTCAATCCGTGTTTATCTCCTTGTAATAAAGTAGCTTGTTTTTCGTTTTATTGGATCTCCAAATCCGTGAACTTTATCTCACATGAACTAGCTGTTATAGGCACTAGTCATAGTGGCTTGTATTATGATAACACTATGCCGGACTGGGTCCATCCCGCTGTCCAAATTTTGCTCTCGTTTTAATAAAAAATTGTTTGAAAAAATAAAAATAAAAATCACAGTTATCTACAGAGCTTGTATCTCGAGGACATGATTTTTGAGTAACAGTGGATATGAGAGGAGTATGTGGAGATGCGTGAGGCCTGATACATGGGAGCTGGAGTTATTTTCAAATTTCAAGACTTTTAAAGACCTATCACGTGAGGGTTGGTAGAAAGTTGGGACACGTGTAAGAACGTGGTTCCACATAGCTTGTAGAAAAACAAAGTGGTCATACATTTTTTTTAAGCAAGATATATAGAAGGCGCCTAAGTGCGAGGAAGAATAGAGTTCACAAAAATGGATTCCTCGTAGGGCTCCGAACAAACAAAGTAAGGGGAAACTACACCCTTGGCTGCAAGCAAATGTGCTACAATTTTTTTAGAGCGATCAACATAATCAAAATGAAAGTCCTGGAACTGGGCCGCATGAGTGCACATGTCTGGTGCTAATGTGAGGGCGCCCCAAGAAAGATCCTCAGAACGGTCTCGAAATGCTCTAACAAGGCGCTGGCAGTCTGTGAGAAGAAGAACCCGGTCAAGTCCCAGCATGTGAGCTGCTTCTATCCCTCGGATCACTGAGATCGCCTCAACCTCTTCAGGATCCGCAGCTCTAGCTGAGTCGTAACCTACACAAACAATAGAATCATTATAAGTTTTGATGATGATATTATTACTTACACATTTGAAAATTATAGCTCGATTTTATGTATACTTTGTGGAACAGGTCTGAACTCTTACTATTAATGGAAGCATAGATTCTTATTTATGGAATAAATATATATATATATACTACAGTTGTGTCCCCGTTTTCACTCATTTTGACCTTGCCGTGTCGGACACCCCGTACCTGTGTCGGACACCGACACCCGTATCCGTGTCGTTGTTACCTAGATATAAGGTTATGCAGTAATCATGGATGTACATAAATAGGTATGCAATAATCATGGATGTATATGAAATCTTCATAAGATAGCAAATTAAGCACAACGCATGATTGCATAATCAACATATTAATAAACTACTATAAGATGTTAATCTTATTCTTACTTGCCAAGTTGGGCATAAACAACAGCAAGGTTCGCACATGCAAATATTGAAGACGGATGATTTGGACCACGTGCAGCAGTCGAAAGATTGCTAGCTTTCTTAAACATCTCCATAGTTATCTCATTGTTGCCCATATTCAAATGCGCTATACCCAATCCATTGTAGGTGACTCCAAGATCAAGCTCTAAAAACTTAGACCCAGTATCAATGTTATCTCTAAGTGTATTCACTGATTCATTCAAATACTCAATGGCTTGCTCCGCCTTACCCTCACACTTAACCAACGAGTCCCCAATCCTCCCAAAAAGCATAAACATCCACTGTTGTGTTTGCACTAACCCCTTCAGAAGCTTCTTCATTATCCCAAATGCCTTCTGCCGTCAACGCAAACTCACCCATCTTCTCATACAAATCACCCACATCATTGTAAATTTTGCAGTAGTGTCCTCATTATAAGCCTTCTCGTCCTTTGTCCTTAACTTCTCCAAAATATTCTAACACATTGCTAATCGCCCTTCGACTCTCCAAACTTCCTTTGCATACACAACACATTCGCCAATTTAGAATAAATTGAAGCCCTGGCAACACTCAGTTCCTCGGCATCCCCTCTGTAGGAGCACGCTCCCGCTAGCCACAAGGTGGAAGGTCACTGAACGGCCTCTCTACCAAAACTAGGAGCGCTCCAGCTAGCGTTGTAGAAGCACGCTTCTGCTAGCCATGAGGTAGAAGGTCACTGAACGGCCTCTCAACCAAAGTTAAGAACACTCCAACTAGCATGGTAAGAGTATGCTCCTGCTAGCTACGAGGTGGAAGGTCGTTGGACGGCCTCTCTACCAAAATTAGGAGCACTCCAGCTAGCATCGGCCGTTCAGGTCGTCATACGAGCTCCCTGCTAGCGATGGGCACGTACTCGCCCAACGACCCCAAAGACAAGTGAGCAGGAGCACTGCTAGGTCAAACCCTCCCTATAAATAGATAGGGAAGGTAACCTAAGAGGGGACCTTTTCTGAAGAACAACCTCCTCCATCAAAGAAACCAGAATAGCCTAAGAGGAAGAGGAAGAGGAAGAGAAAGAAGAGACCCGGAGAGAGTCGAGTGGTGCCCTCCTCCGGTGAGACGTGTCAAACCCAAACTAATTATTACGTATTGTCGTCCAGAGAGGAATCTTGGGACTACACCCTCAATCACGATTAAATGTTCTTGGGCTTCATCCGACTTCCCCCATTCAATCAATAAATCCCTATCCTGAATTCTCGCATGGAGAAGCTCAGGATAAAGACCAAAATCTTTCATCATCTTTTGTCTAAATGCACTTCTTTCAAAAGCTTTCTCATGCTGCCCTAAAGAATTGTAAATCACCATAAGATTATACAAAGTTATAATGAGTTCGTAACCATTACTGTTATTTTCAACGAATTCTTTGAGTTGAATTTGATAAGCTTTAAGGGTCAGTTGAAGAGCTTTTTCGTACTCATACTCATACTCACGCGCATCTTAGGGATCCAAACTCCTCTTCTCATTTAGGAGAAGATCTCGCGTGCTCATATTCGCCATTAATGGAAATCAGAGTGAGAAACCCTAGAAATTGAGTGAGAGAGATGTTTTGGTTCTCTTCAGTTGGATTTGGGATTTTGGTGGGAAGAAAACATATCGAGTCTGATCCAGTATGAATTTAATCGGGTTTTGAGTAGGATTGGGGTTTAAACTAGAAGAGGACAAGCAAGGTGGTAAACGACCAAAAGTCATTTGATACAATTTGTTTTGATTCGTCGAAGCTTGGATGGTATGATTAAAACTTGAACAATTTACCTATGGTTAACTTTGCATTACTTAATGTAAAGGGGTTAATAGCTAACCGGGGGAGCTTGTGAAGAATGTTAAGGGGTCTTGCATAATTTTTTTTTACTAAAAGCATATCATTTAGGAGAGTAATGGAGCCAAGTGATCAAGCCTGCAGTGAGGTATCTAGCATTGTGCAAGTCTAGTGGGTTCATCGGTCTTAACATATGTACTACTAGACAAAAACTCTATAAGGGTTGCTCATCAAGGACTCAAGGCTTTATCATGCATAACAACAGTATAGATACCTGCAAAAATAAAAACAAAAACTCCTAGCCATAATGGTTCTTATAGACCAGATCTTTCCCTTTCCGTTCTTTAGCGGAGACACCTTTACACAACAGGTGTAGCTGTAAAGAAATGTGTGAAACCAATGACACCCTGCAGAGATAGTTACAGAACTGAAGCCATGGCAAGTTTAGTTAGCATGAGGCTACTCTTCAATAGGACATAAGACCTCATTTTTGGGCCTCACTGCTCGATTGAATCGGTACTGTAGGACATCTAACCATTGCTACATCCCGCTACTCTCACTAACAAGCTTGACAAGATACAATGAGAGGATCCTCAGTGAGTATTGGGACTTGGGAGTGTAAATTTCACATCCTCAGCCAGAAGTCTCAACCCAATATAATACTGATATTACATTCAACATGAAATCAACTAAGATTTCATGTGATAACTGCGGAGCCACTAGGAATATAAATTGCAATTCAATATGGTGAGTCACCATAACAAGTAGTAGCAGCATTTCATATCACATCATATAATGCTGTCAGTTCCTATTAACAGTAGCATACATTGTGAGTTACCAATAGCTGTAGCATCCAAACATTTATGTCGATATCATTTCAACAGAGATCGTGATCATGGTATTTAGGAACTAAAAGTGTTTTCTGAAGTCAAGTCATTTCTTTCATCCCATTATTGTAGCTAAGTAGTTAGTGCTACTCTAAAGACATACTTGGATTGAGTTGCATCAAACGAAAAAGCTCCCTACACTTTTCTTCTGTACTCTCCATCGATTCAAGAAGCTTGCGAGTCTTCCTGCACTCATCTTCTGTTGAAAAAAACTTTGTGGTTTTATCCTTAGTTTGAATGGTTGATATCTAAGTGATTTATTTTTGTACCACATTGGGTATGTAGGTTACACAACTCTAGTTTATAAGTAAAAGTTTACTTATGAGTTTTAATGTGCGTGATTTGAGTTGTCTCCAACAGACACATCATGAGGTGTGTCTTAAGGTATGACCCTTGGTGAAGAGTTGTGTCTTAAGGTGTGACCTTTGGTGAAGAGTTGTAACTTGAGGTGTGACCTTTGGTGAAGAGGTACTAACTTGAGGTGTGACTCTTGGTGAAGAGTCACCTATTATCTATATAACCCAACTTCGTTTTCATTTTTTGGAATCAGTTTTTCAGAGTTTTCTTGAGCCATTTTCAAGAGAAAAAACAAACGCAATCAAATCTTTGACTATCAACTTACTTGGATTATAGATCCTATATTGTAGCTTATAAACGTCCCCCCCTTCGGCATTCTCATAATTTTCCTGTACCATAACCAAGTCTTTGTCCCACCCTCGACCCATCGAGCACAAATCAACAACCAGGGCATATCTGCGTGACATTGGATGTGGTACGTGTCCATCTTCTGGTTTGTTTTCCTCGAGTAGAACGACATAATATCTTACCACTCGATCAAGCCCCTCTCCTCACTTCTCAGTTCTACATTCATACCTCGACCACCTTCATCATTTCATAGAAGTTCCCATTCATTTGGCACAGGGAAACTTCCCAGAAGTTCAAAACCTCCTTCACCAGCCTTTGAAGGGGTAGTTGCATCCCTAGCCGAATCTGGCCTCTAAATGCCATGAAACCCTCTCGAGGTTTAGACCTGAAGGTATACCCAGACCCCACTGCATATAATATCACCCATACCTTCAATAACTCCAGCTTAGCCATAAATCGATCCAGTTTCAGCTTCTCTTTAGCCGAGACAGACCCACAGCTTCCCCAAAATCAGTTGAACTCTCACTATTACCCCACAGCGTCCCTTCTCTCTCCTTCCTCCATCTCCCCATCCCTCTCCTCGGTCACTCGAGCCTTTCCACGGCTCTTACTCGAAGCCCCAATTTCAAGAACGACCACGTCTAATGGGGCATCTGTTACAATGTCTAACTCTTCTACGTCACTGCTCTCACCCGCTGGAGCACGACCAGACACAATCGGTTTATTTTCTTCAATTTTCTCGTCTATCAGCCTCAGTCTCGAAGATCGATGGGTACGCATTTTACCCTACAAAAGAAGAGACACGCAATTAGATCGATGTAATCGACTATTACGTATCAATAACTTATTTGATCTACCCTCCCCAACTCAAACAACCATAGTCGAACATTCGATTACAGTTCTGGTCACCACCCCAATATTCCTACTTTCTTACTGGGCCAAACCTCAAACTACTTGGATCACCCGCTGCCTCGGCCAGGCCTTCGCCAACAAAATCCTAACATCACATACCCCTTAGAACATTTACAAAAGACGAAACTACAAAGGTGAACTACATTTAACCTATTTACAAAGAAGGTCAGACGAATACCTGTATGGTTGATTCAGATAGCAACAAAGAACGTTCTTTCCTCTCCTCTTCAACAAGAACTTCCTCAGCAATGGAGTATGTTCTCTTTCTGACTCTCTGTTTTTTCTTTCCTTGCAAATTGGGAACAATAATTTCTTTTTGCCTTATAAATACCTCCCCAAAATATTAATAAACTGCCTCGATTTCCAAAACCGCTATCATTACCACTACCCTTACTTTTCGGCTGAGTTGCATTTTGATACCTTACCCTCAACAACTCACACGCGCACCTCCTACACCAACATTAACAATTTTATATTAACCTAGTCTAACCTTCTGATATCATATCCGAAGCCGTCCAGTCAAATCTATACAACATGTCAGCTTATTTCCCGTAATCCAAAAAAACATTATGATGACCTGCAGGGCACTCTGCCCTATGAACAATACTGCTGCTGACATGCCAACTATTTTGGCTGTCAAGTTTTGCAGTCGAAGCCCATCTATGTTCGAAGCCCATCGACCTTCGAAATACCTTCCTCCCATCTACAAATCATCGCCTATACTGTATCTCGAACATTCGTCCACACATATCCAATATTCGATTTCAAAATTTGTTGGTTATTCGATTTCCCACGTAATCGACATTTGACAAGCTGATTTTGCGCCTAAATTACCATCCTGTATTGTGGTTGTCCTACTTATACACAAATAGTTAAATATCATACCACGACAATTATTTCAATATTCCATTTCATTCGATCAACGATGCTTATACCAATTCAAAAAAAAACAAAACAAAGCAGCAATAACAAACATCAAAGCAGAATGTTACAAGCCTCCTTTTCCACAACCAAGATACCCCTATTTACAGACAGGGCAATTCTTACAGAGCCCACCCTCCTCTTCAATACCGAGGTCTTCTTTAGTTATCAGATCTTCAACTAAAATTTATAAAAAGAAGAACCGGTTACTGACCAGTAGATTCATCCATCGCAACACCCTCCACCAGTGAGCATACGACATCCCATAAATTGGCTCTTATGGCTCTAGTTCTACCAAGTCAGGCATCTCCCAGTCTAACTCGTGGTCCCCGAAGAATTTTTTAATAAGCTCATGCGTCTTCTCCTCTATCCGATGCTTTCGGGCTTCCATCCTCTTCTGGTATCTCGTAATAGGAGTAGTATCCATAATTCGACCACTTGGAAAAGACGATGCAGACAATTTATTAAGAGAAGATAGTGCAGATGTTTGAAGCTCTCTTAACAACCCCTACTTATAGTTGAAGGCAGATGCATTTAAAGCCTCCTTAATCACAACCCGCATTTATCACAGTCTTCAATTGCCTTTCTCAGAATTGCAACAGTCAAACCTTCTCAACTTCTAGACTTGACTGTTTTATCAGCATGCGCACTCTACACCAATTTCCAAGATCTTGTATTCAACCCATTCCTATTCTTGAATCATCGACACTTCTCTATACTTTGCCAAAACATTGTCGACATAATACTTTATAGAATTCGGGCCTACTTAGCCATTTAAGATTGAATATTAACCAATGTTTTTTATCACTACATTACAGTTCAAAGTAAAGTTCCTCTAGCAGGTGACTATCTCTACTATTTACCCTTCATTCAAAGTTGGATGTTCGATCCCGCGCCTACATTCTATTAATCTATCATAATTATCAGATACTGAACATATAATTTTATTGAATTACCTTTTTATTCCATTACTTCGATCATACAAAAACAATGAAGAGAGAAGGGAAGAAGAGAAAAATATACAAACATCAACAAAAAATATAAACCTTCAAAAATAGTCATATTGAAAAAATACCCATCACCACCACCTTGCCACCACATTGCGAAGAACCCCTTATTTCCAGACGAGGCAGTTCCACTTACACATCCTTGGCTCCTCTTTGACCACCTGGCCCTGGTCCACTTATTCTACTATTCGCTCGGCCAAGCTCTACAGGAAGAGATAACGTCCCTCGACCATTGGAAACCTCCACTGCAGTATCCCCCATAAGTATGCATACGATTGTTCATTGATTGGCTCCCCAGGTTCTAGATCGACCAGGTCAGGCATGACCCAGTCCAACCCTCTATCTCCAAAGAACCTTATTTGCAGTTCGGCTGTCTTGCGTCCTATCCGACGGTCCCTTTCTGCCATCATCCTTTAATGTCGGGTGTTAGGCATATTCACCATAATAAATTTTGTAGAAGATGAAGAAGAAAGTATGCAGAGTTACCCCTTCATTACCCATATTTATACCTCCATTAATCTCATTTATTACACCGAAATAACCACTACTTCTTAATTACATTCCTTTATTACCTCCCTCGGAACTCCAACATGCAACAGTCAACCCTTCAACTTTCAACACCCAGCAGTTTTTCCCAGCAAATGCCTCTACACCTATTTTCGAGGCCCCTGCTGAAAGGGGGCAAATGTAGTAGCCTACTTGCAGTCTTCTAGCTCCAGTCGAACACTCGAAAGCTATATCGAAGCCTACCTAGAGATCAGAAGACTACATCGAAGCCTACCTGATAACCCGAAGCCTAATAAACCATAATCAAGTTCTCTGAGACTATACAAACACTCGACTGTGAATAAGCTTTGATCATGACCGTACGTGGTTGAAGGAAAACATGTCAGACAGCCAACTCACCAGACAGAATGGCGGAGCACGCCGCTCGACAACTACAATGTCATATCCAATAACCACAGTGTCATAACCAACAAGCTACAATATCAGGAATAATGGCTACAGTATCATGATTGTACGTGGTCGAAGGAAAACATGTCAGACAGCCAGCTCACCAGACAGAACGACGGAGCACGCCGCTCGACAACTACAATGTCATATCCAACAACCACAGTGTCAGAACCAACAAGCTACAGTATCAGGAATAATGGCTACAGTGTCAGACCCGACAGTTACGGCGTCAGAACCGACTCTGGGTACAAGTCAGTTATCCGAAGGATACTCTTATAATTTGACCTCCCATGATGACTCAGCCCTTCTTATGTTCTATAAATAGGAGGAAGGGGGAATTATGGAGAGGTTAGAAAAACTTTCCCCACAGACCTTGAACTTTACCTTCGAATACCCTGTAATTGCCCTGTACTCGAAACTTTGACTACTTGATCTTTATATCAATACTTTTAAAAATCCTCAACAGAGGTCGTGGAGTGACCCATTCTAGGCCTCCACGCAACTATATTGCCAGTAGATTAGTCGCGTTATTACTAATTATATGCTTGAATCCTTTGCTTGAAGATAATATTCGCAGTGTAAGAGTAAACTTCTTTTCCCGCGAAGTTAGGCCCCTACACGAGGATCAGGAATCGGAATCGTTCTCGTTACACCATCCAATCATAGCATCGAGAAAGCTATTAAACTTAAATTTTATGCCACCAACAATGAAACATAATATGAAGCTATCCTTCAAGGACTAGATCTTGCTATAACACTTGGAGCAGAAGAAATAGATGTCTATGTCGACTCCTTACTCATCGCCAATCATTACAATAAGACATTCAAGACATCCGGCAAGATGGTTGACTATGCAACCTTAGTTGAAGAAAAAATAAGCAAATTCAAGACAACAACAATCTCTTACCTCCCTCGGGCCGAGAATCGCCATGCTGACGCATTAGCATATATCGCTACAATACTCGAAAATAGTAAAAAGAGAACTTTGGAGATCGAGGTTATCGAACATTCCAGTCTCGATATGAGTTCTACAATGCACATCAATACTGTTGAAGATGAAGATAAAGACGATTGGAGAAAACCTTTTTACGCATACCTCAATTCCAATATCCTCCCGAGTAACAAAAAGGAGGCCCAATCACTTTTGGCCAAAGTCCGCGATTCACAGTCCAAGATAAAATCTTCTATTGCATTACGGGAGGAGGACCTCTTATCGAATGCATCTCTAAAAAACAAGCCTAAATAAAAATTAAAGAATTTTACGAAGGGATCTGTGCAGCTTACGTTTCAGGTTGATCATTGGCTCAACAAGCATTCACTTAAGGTTTATACTGGCCGAAAATGTGACAAGATTGTGAAGACTTTATTCGAAGATGCTACAAATGCCAAATCCATGCTCAAGACATCAAAAACCCAGTACTCGACGTACACATTAGCAATGTCTTATGGCTATTTAAAGTTGGGGGGTCGATATCATTGGGCCCTTCTACCCAGCATCGGGAAATCGTAAATTTGTTCTTGTGGCTACAGATTACTTCACAAAATGGGTCGAAGCAGTTCCTCTATGTCACACCGATGAAAATGAAGTCATGAAGTTCCTTTGGGAATACATAATCACCAGATTTGGTTACACACAAATGATACGATCCGACAATGGCAAATAGATCATCATGAATAAAATCCTCACTTTCCTCCATAAGTACAAGATTCAACTCTCAACATCAACACCATACTACCCTCAAGGTAACAAACAAGCAAAAACCATCAACAAAAGCATCAAATCAGAACTATGCAAATACCTCGACGAAAAGAAGGGCAGGTGGATCGACGAATTACAAAGTATCCTAAAGGAATATCAAACAACAACTCAAACATCCACAGGGTATACTCCATTCATGATGGCCTTCGGTACTGAAGCAGTCATACCTTCAGATCTTGATCTACCAAGTGGTCGAAGAAAAATCACAGATGAAAAAAATGAGCTAGGTCTCCTCTGCAACCTCAACTGGATAGAAGAAACCCGAGGCAAAGCCATTGTAAACTTGGGACGATACCATGACACACTAAAAAAAGCTTACAATAAAAAGGTTCAAAAAAGATAATTTGGTATTGGAGACCTTGTCCTTCGACGGGTTCAAGATAGTACTCGGCCTAAGAATTCTGGATAGTCAAAAAACTGGGAAGGGCCATATATTGTCAGTGACAAAACAGATAGTGGGACTTACTGGCTGATGACGGAAGATAAAGCCCAGCTTAAATATCTATGGAATATAGCCCAACTGAAAATGTTTTACAGATGACAACTGTAACAGCTATCATCGATTCAAATAAAACTATCTTTACTTTCCCTTACATCTTTACTATCTTTACTTAGTCTCGATCCACACTTAATAAGTATGTATCAGACAATCAATCATATTGCTATCTTTACTTAGTCTCGATCCATACTTGATAAGTATGCATCAAAACTATCAATCATCTTTACTACCTTTACTTAGTTTGTATCTATACTTGATAAGTATGCATCCAACTAACATTTAATTCTTCGTGAACACTATTCAATTACAGGATATTATAATTCGCAATCATTACTTATTGAACAAATAATGTCATGTTTTGTATGTTTCAACTCTAAATCCAGATACCCCATTGAGGATACACATCTGGTAATCATTCACACTACTTGCCATTTTATGGCCATCATTTACTCATCACGCCAATTTGTGTTCCTTACTTATCTGCTACGATCTACAATCACATTTTACAAAATCATATATCAACACTTAGCATAAATTTTACAAAAAATTTGCATCAAATATTTTCATGTTCCTTTACTTAGGTGTCCATGGGGAAGATGGCAATTCTACTTTTAGGGTACCGGCAACAATTAAACATTAAAGTCAAAATTAATTTAAGAAGGTAATGAATTCGTTGAAGTCTTTGATGACCAAGGATCCAACATTTTGAAGACTGTTTTCAGCCAGTCTTTAGATATCCATTTCAGTTCTTGAGGTGAGATGGTGTACGAGAAGTTGCGCCGTGCTTGTTCATATGGTGGTCAACATGTGGAATATAGGCACATGGGACATTTGCTTGCTACATGTTATGAGAAGGTTGTGGTCTTTATCAACAATCATGAGGCATGCACATTCTTACCTCTATTTTAGCTTAGGAAAAACAACCACATATCGAATGGGAAAAGGTTTAAAAACCTGGTTGAGGACACTACTAAGTTTTGGTGGGTTGGATTGGGTTCAGACAACCAATATGTCAGATTGTTTACGAGGTACGGAGCACCAATGCCTCCAGTTTCAACTCTCTGGCTTGCTCATGTAGATTTGGGGCTTTGTGGTGATTTCCAAAGAGACATGGTACAGAAATGGTTTGGTGTAACAAATAAGCTATTCAAGGCTTTGCTCAAAGAGAACAACGTTAAGGGTTACAAATTGAATGACCTCATCTAGTAAGTAGTGGGGGAGTGTATAGTATGTTTTGTTTATTTAGGGCGATAACCAGTACATTTTTAGGGGGGATAAACACTTACTCATCTAGTAAGCAAGATGGGAAAGTATATAGTACATTTGGGTTTTCTTTTATTTTTAGGGGGATAACGACTACTAAAACGTTTTTTTGTTGTAACACTTATTGATGACGACCAATTTGGTTGGTCTGAAATCCCTGCTGTATGTAGTTGTTTATATTATAAAACTTTTGGGAAACTGATTAATGGGAATACACTTGTTTATATTTTAAAATTCTTGGTTGTTTGCATTCTGTGTATGCTTTTACTGATTATATTGTGGACCACGTCCTCATTCAAGATTGTCAGTTAGTTGGTGTAAACAACAATTTAAAATATCAGGTCAGATAGACGTATTTTGGATAGTGCTTCATGAAGTTGTTCGATTACAATCCCCTTTTGTGGTAGACTGATTAATGGGAACCCCTGATTAATAAATTTGGTTTGGTATGAATTGGTTGTTGCCCAAGTTGTCCACCTATGGTATAGTCTGAAGTCCCATTGTCTGTTTTGTATTATCGATCAACTAGGTATCCGACAACCTTGAATTTCAGGATTGTCGTTTAACTTACGTAAACGACAATTTTTACAGTCTGTAGAAGACTCAACAACACCTAGCCACAGGACATGGTCAACCAAATCCATCATTCCAAAAATAATTATAAAAAGTACAATTCATTAATATTATTACAATGGAGGGATTCCAAGTCATAGTACGAAATAATCACAATTTATAAACTAAGATGAGTGGAATCACCGGATGGTCACTTAGTTTAGGACATGGCACTTATGACATACATTGATAATAAAGCGAAAAAGAAATAAACTTGTTGCTCATGCACGGTTAGATTCTTCTTCCCTTAGATATTGTTGTTGTCGTGGTTGTTGTTGCTCATGCGCCCCCCCTACATAGAAATTGCCACAATTTAGGCTAGAAACGGTTATAGATTAATCAAGCAGAATGTGGGGGGTTATGCATAGTATCAAAGTTATACTTACTTGTATCTTTATTTTAAAAAGTGGGTAGGTACATTTGTCGTGGTTGCCAAATACTCCACATCCTATACATGTTCTCTTCTTCTTATCAGTAGCTTCCTCCATCCCCCCTTCCATCTCCCTCCTCTATTGTGATCTAATTTGGCTCGGCCCTTTGTTTGAACCATAAGAGGGTCTAAAATAGAAGTTGCTGACATCATAGATTCCACGAAAGGACTTATCGTGGCTGGTTCCAAGACTGTCATAGACTGATTGTAATGGTCAAGGTAAGACTCAATCTCATCTAACTTCGAAATCGTGAATTCAAACTTTTTTTAGTATTTGAAGCCCTATTAAATAGTAACAATGCCCGAAGTGATAAGTGGCTATGGCGCAACGGTTGTCGTAAGTTCTCGACCGATAAGTGGCTCTCATCAAACGACCGAGAGATTTATTTGTACCTATCCTCCATCTTGCCATAATGAAAGCCTCTGGAATTTTAAGAATGTCATATTTCAAGAAAACTTTGAGGTGGTGCCGGCATGGGATTCCAACGTACTCAAACAACTTATATCCACAATGACCGGTTAGCTTCTCCAAGTCTATATGCAGCTCGAACGACTCTGGATGACCACTATGCGATTTGATGGTAAGTACACGTAGGTTACCTTCTACTGATATTTCCAATGCAACGAAGCGAACTACTTGTTCAAACTGCTCCTCAAGTTTATGGAACATTGTTCTTGTATATATCTTTGCAGCGTCTTTTAAAAGGGCTTGATGAGGAGCTACTTGACGATATTTATGCTCTGAAGCAAAGTCTTTTTCCCTCTCCCATTCATATGTCTCTAACAGGGCGGTGGCATACTTGCTCACAAAACTGTACAACTTAGTAGTTGGAAGTAACCAACCATTAAATAAGTTATTAGTTGTCTCACTACGCCCTGTAGTGCTCATGCCTGCAAAGAAAGTTGATCTACTCCATAATGGTATCCATCTCTCTCTTAAATTGAAGATCCCTTGCATCCAATGGTTATCATCCAACTTATTTTTCTTCATTAGTTCCATTCACCTTGCATCGAAATCCCCAGGATCATAGGTGCCGTGCATTAGCGAATCAATCTCTTGCTTAAACGAAGATGGGACACGATAAACATTGCCTATTTTCTCTGGGAATTTGTGTGTGATGTGCCATAGGCAAAGGCGATGCATGGTGTTTGGGAAAACCTGTAAATAAATAATTTCATAACTGAGTAGATACGAACTAAATAGGAGATGCCCTGTAATATATTGTCCATTACACATTGTTTAAGAATCACCATATACGTCGACAACATATTGTCGATACCCAATGGTAATCGACATATACCATGCCTAACACCGACGATATATATTTTCGGGGACATAGTAAGTTTACAACATATTGTCAACACTCAGTGGTAGACGACACTATGCACTGGACAACACGTTAACCTATTCATGCTTACCTTGGGTACCGCAGTTCCCATAGCTGCATCCTGAGCAGTGATGAGTGATGTAGGGTGTTTGTTGTTCATTGCCTTCAACAACGTATGAAATAACCATACAAATGTTGATTTTTGTTAATTCCTTAGTAAAGCATATCCGTATTGTATCGTTTGGTAGGGGTTGTTGATTCCGGCAAATGGGGCAAAGGGCAATCTTATACACATTCGTTCGATACGTAGTATCAAAGGTCACCACATCCCCGAAAGTCTCGTACCTACACCTTGACCGTCCATCAATCAAAAAAAAATTAAGTGCTCGGTCCTTTTCATCCAATTTAATATCGAAATAGAACATTGGATCATCAATTTGTTTTTTCCCAAACCATTCTAATGCCGCTTCTGTGTCACTTCTTGATAGCCTTTCTTTGTTTACCTTTGCCTTGTGGTTATAACAGTCTCGTTTGCTGAAGGTTTTCTCTGGAAACAAAGTCAGTACCTTGCTGACTGAAATGCTGTGGAGCTCAAAGGTCTTTGTAAGGTTTTTTGCTGCTTCTGAGAAAAACCTGTTCACCTTCATACGATGATGATTACTGGGAGACACAAGTTTATGGTTATGGAAATCCAAAAAACTAATCACAACGTATTTACGGAGTTTTTCATTCCAATTGATGTTTAGCGTTGCTTTACACCCGTATTTATCTAATGATCGTCTGCTCCCATCTCTTTCACTAGTCTCCAGATGTATCCCTATATTTTTCTTCAAAAATCCACTATTCGAACAACAAAATTTTACTCTAGCTACTTCTTATGATCTGTTTCTCTTAGTGAAATTTCCCTTTTTCGTGGAGAATCCTCGACCTTTTTCCATATTGTTCATAGCAAACACGTGCATCTTCAACAGTCTCAAAATGTTGGCCCTCGTACGGGGGGTTTGCAAACAAAGGATATGTTGAATATTCTGCATAATCGAATGGAACACCTCTTGTACGTTCCTCTTCAGCTTTTCTGGTGACTCTTCGGCAATGACTTTTGTCCAATTCTCATCAACATAGTCGTCCATTGTATGTTGGTCACACTGGCACATTCATAGATAAAATCATTCAGAATCACAGAACATTTAGTTTGAAACAAGAGGAAATAACTCAAACGGTTACATTATATAGTCAAAATGTTAGATTACAAAATACATATTACACTAAGCAAAACAAAATACTACCCCCTTCCTATAAGACCTAAATGTTCGACACCCTAACTTTCACATCTATTGCAATCACATTCTTCCCAACTATATAGACCCCTCTGCCAACTGTTTGAAGAGTCATCAGAAGAATTGTTCGCTGCATTCATACATTCTAATTTTTTTTTTTTTTTCCTAATACTCAGTTTCTAGATGACCGAATTCTAATTCGAACTCAATTTTAGCTTGCACACTTTCTTTTTCCTCTACTTGTTCCACAATCTCATCTTTCTCTTTGTCATGTGGGGAAACTGAAATGTGGACATCATCCTGCCTCTTCGTGTCGTCCATGCAAAAACACCCCGTAAGTAATTTATGCACTCATGCGATACATCTAAACCCCATTGCCATTCTGAAGGTTATGAAAGAAGAAGATGATTTAACACATCACAACAAACCCCAAACTAACAGAAAACCAAATTAGAACAAGCCATAAATGTCGAGGGTACAGATGATCGACAATTTATTGTCGATCATTGCAGTCTCCGACAATAAGGTAGTCTATGAATTATCGATTACCCAGATCTACGACAATAACAATCTCACACGTTGACCTAGCACAGGGGTTTCACAATGCGTTCTGTATTTCTTGAGGCCATCAAAATCCAGGTACTCATCTCACTGGAGGAAAAGTAGCTTACGACAGTATACAGGGCATACAATTACTCACCTTGGTAGTTATTCTGTTCGGTATTGAGAGAACCTCTAATTTCCATATCTGAAACAAAAACAACCCACAAAAATAAGTAATTACCAATTCCTAAAGCCTTAAACAAACCAAAATTTGGGTAAATTACTCCAACAAAGAAAATCACTAACAACAGAATAACTTAAAACCCTAACCACAGAAAATCACTCCTCCAACAAAGAAAATCACCGGGGAAACAAACCCTGAGCATAAATAAGAATTACCAAAGTGGGAAACCCTAAGCAAGTTCAAATCGCAGCTCCTTCCACCCCCAAATTGCTTCCACCCCCAAATTTCTTCCACCCCCAAAATTCCTACTTTCGTCCTCAAGAAGATGGGATTCAAAACTTCTATTGATTCGTTCTCTCTCACCTTGCTGATTCGTTCTCTCTCACCCTGCTTTTGAATCGCCAATTTTTTTTTCTTCGTCAGACAGAGAGTGAGAGAGAGAGAGACAGACAGTTTGTCGGAGTGAGAGAGGTTAAGAATTTGGGGGAATGTGTAGGCGAATTCAAATATGAGAGGGGGCCCATGAGAGAGATGACACATCAGAGAGAGCCACCTAATTCTCTAATATCCACCTCAGTCTCTATATCCACCTCATTCTCTAATATAGAAAGGCAAATTTTTGTGATCCACTCATCTCATTTGGATGTGTGGCTCTCATTTAGGGTCAATTTCCTCTGGTCCCGAATCCTCTCCCATGTACTAAACTTGGTGAAAGAGCTTGAAAGCTCCCTAGCCCAATGTGTGGAGAAATAGAAGAGCCTCAACCACTGCCAAGTACCGTCGAGGTGGAGAATAGAACACCTTACCGTAAAATTGCATTGGAAATTATCTCTTCCACTGGTTAGAAAACCCTAATTTCCTGAATACCTCAAGTAACTCCATGTATAATAGTAATAACACAACTTGCTATCATAGCAATTGGGATACAGAAAATCATTATTCGTTTAAATTTCTTTTTTGTCTAATCCTTGAAGCAAGGACCAATAAACCCAAAATTCAATGTCGATACATAATGTTCCAAAAGCAATCCTCCCCTCATATTTTACAAGTCAACATATAGTATAGCCTTTATCCACAGCATGCTGATGGCTAAGCGGCATTGATAATCTCTAAGATGAAGCCTTTGTCTGACACAAAAAGAAAAATATGATTAGTAAATCTTCATTTATTATATCAAACTAAAAATTAATTAACTAAAATAAAATAAAATGCTTGTGATGACTTACTTGAAATAACCTTTCTATAAAAACTATGGTTCAATGTATGCAATTATAGGGCACAGATAATTTGTGGAGACCAATTTCAGAAAGAAAATATAAAACTGCGGTACATGATAGTCTTGTTACTTTGATGGTTCTGAAGAGAAGAACTATTTGGGTACTGGAACATCATGATATTGGGTTTCTGTCCTTGATTTAACTTGGCTCATGGTTTTAGGGCTGAAGAAGGCATCAGTAAGAACGTCCCTTCCTTTGGTCTCTTAAAATCTTTACCGGTACCATAATTCGATCCTGAAAACACAAAGTATAAAATAATAAGCTGAGAACAATAATAGAAATATACTTTCCCATAATTTGTACAAAAAATGATTTTGAACCATTTTCCTGATTGTCCTTATAAAATTCTCTGGATTTTGTTGTTCGAAGAAAAAGAAATAGTAATAAAAGTATATACATTTTTGCGCTACGTATATGGAAGTTATAGCAATATAAGAAAACATCGCTTGAATTTCTTGCCACAACTATTGGGAATGGACTGTCATTTCTTTTGTTACTAACCCATTAAAAGCATAAACCTTTTGACTACCAAGCACTGATATATAACTTACAGAAATGAAGAATATAAAAAGTCAATAGTAAAATATGTACTTATGAGAAGTTAAGAAGTTAAATTATAGATGCACTTTAACATCTATACCTAATGCTTGGGGAGGATATGGTGGATCCAAAGGTCTCTTAGCAGATAAAGAAGAGATTTCTTTTCCAGGTTCAAAGACTTCTTTGTGTGAGAGCTGCAACAGTTCAGAAAACATCAAATTAGCTAAAACCTTACACTAGACAGGGGGTTGCGGAATTTAACTTATAAAATACATCAACTGTATCACAAAAGAAAATGTGACACACAATATACAGGGAGAATGCATCTAGTAGGCAATAATATTAAATTCTGAATCTAATTATGCTATTTATGTTTCTTTTCTTTTCTTTTAAATGGTGAAAATATAAAAGGCATATATGCAGAAAGAAACAGAACATCGCCTAACATTTTCTCTATTTCTGTTTTTTCTTTCTACCTAATGATCTATAATTCCATGTACCAAGTACAACATAATCTTTTCATCACCTCGACGTACAAGTAGAAATATCCTGTTACATAATCATCCAAGATCCCCTGATCTTACACTAAAAGTAGTATGGAAAACAGAGCTACAAATAAGATACATTAGCATGAACTACAACAGGGGATCATCAACAGCAAGATATAATGTACTTATGTCCCAAAATCTAGAGAGTGAAAGGTAAGACTTGAGAAACAAGAATTTGAAATTATATTTGAATACATGCAGTTGTCACGAAAAAGGTGAAATAACATGAACTTAAGTGATCAAATTGATGGGAAGACATACTTCGACATTATTTGATATTCGAGGAGAATGTTTATCATATGCGTCACGGTCGCTGACAACTGAGTTAACCCTGAAGATAAAGCACAGAGAAAGCACATTATTTATTATGATTGATATGAGATAATGAGAAAACCCCAATACACAGTCACGGAAAAATACCCCTGGTTTGACTAAGAAAATCTAAATTTCAAGCAGATATCTCAGGACTCTTATCCTCACAGAATGGGTTGATTCTTAAAACGATAATTGGGTTGGGAAAGGGGTACGTCTACTTAACCTTAAACTTTATCATGACAAGTAGAAAACAAGAGAACAAGTGCTTACATAGATTCAAGAGAAAGTCCAGCTTGAGTAGAACTAACTTCGTTGCATGATGAGCCCATCTGAGATTTGTTCATGCAAGCAATCTTATTTTCTACTACAGGTGAGCTAGCCGCAGATTCCTCTTCTTTTGATGAAGCTGATTGCGACTTGAGAAGATAACTCCCATATACAATTTCAGATGAATATGTTGGATCTCCACTTTCATAAAGGAGAACTTCTTCTAAAGATGCAGAATGGAAGGATGAGTCTTGCTGATAAACATTAATGAGGTCTCTTCTGAGAAGTTCAAAAGGTGATAAACTGTGGCGTACAGTTCTTGATCTTTTTTTAGTAGGAATGTGGAAGTCCAATAAACTCGATTTGACTGGACCTGTGAAACATAATAGTGCTAATATCAGTGAATGAAGCTAAGCAAACGTTGCAATTCGTTAAAAGGAAAATCGATGAGATATAAGTGTATTGATGATAATGTTTAAATTTGCACGATATATTATATTTCGTATCTGAAAAAAAAGCCTCATATCTCTGTTTGTCTGTGAAATCTGCGTGCAAATTGGAGAAATCGTAGAAAAAGATGTAGGTTGAGCAGGGAAGGTCAAAGGAATATTGTCAATGACACAAAAAATTATCCCACTCCTTTTTAATAATATAGATAAATAAATAAAACAAAGCGAAAGAACTAACAAAGAAGGGTGTTTTTCTATGTTGCATAGATAAATATTTTCTTGAACTTAGTGACACTAAATAAAAAGGGTCAAGTCATTAAGAAAATTTGTACAGATTATGATGAAAAATATATTTCTTTGGAAGTTTGATGAGTCGCCAGAATTCACTACAAGCTACTTAATCTGTACATTTCATGAACATTTAGAAAGAAAAAAAATGCTGCATTATGGACTGTGCCCTTGCCTGAAATAACGGTAACAACATAAACAGTTGAATGACATCTCTAAGAATTTCTAGCTGCATTAGTGGAGTGCTAAAGATACATGCTTTACTTAAAAAAATAATTCTTAAGCCTGCTTGGATAACCAAGTTACACTTTACTTATCAGCCAAGATGGGTCTCTTCGCATCTTAACCAAGGGATCGCACCACAATGGCATACCAACTAAAGGTCACCAGGGAATCAAGTTCAGTGGTAATAAGATATAACTCATACTACTTCAAACTCTGAAGACCCAACCCCATTATCGAAACCGGGCAACTCACCATATCCAACATGGCCAGGGTAACCTGCAGCCACCCCATCAGTATTGAGCTGCAAAAATCTAATAGGCTCCATATACAAATCACCACAATGAACTGTTTCTGTCAACATTTCAAGACTCTGATATGAACGGCCTGGAGAGAAAGACTTTTAATCAAATCTAACCCCTTAGGGAAACTTGAGCCTGAGCTATTTCTCTCTAACCCAGATCATCGACGATTTTAGTCAATCCATAGGAGCATCACCCTAAAGACTACTTTTTTCTGCCCAACAAAATCCCCACATATTAAGGAAATGGCATAACTTAAAATAAAGTTGACCTATACGCCCTCTGCAACCAACACATAAAATATGTCATGAAGCAATTGTTGCTCAAATATCCTGGCACCATACGCAAATAAATTGATATTCCAACTTCCGCACCAAAAATTCTCAAGTGGCAAGTTTTACAAATGCTCCTTGAGCCAAGCAAGAATCTTTCTACCAATAATATCCTTTAAATTTTGAGGATCCCAGGCTTGCAATTCCCAATTAACAACCACTTGAATAATCAAGGTCTTCATTCAACTTAATGTCTATATGCACACAAATTTGTGAGAAACCTTGAGACATCTATTTTTAAGCTAGTTATATATACCAGAACTTATGTGAGCATTCACCTTTTACCTGCTACCCAGGCCATATACATATAGATTGCCTCAACACAATCAGACAGGTAAATCAAGATTTTAAAGCCAAGAAAAACCTCTAAACGATAATGTGGATCTATAATGCGTTTTATTTTAAAATAGTCACTCCACAAAGATTTCTGCATGAAAAGAATCTAACCTCTTGGGAGAAAGAGAGAACTTCCAAATGTCCCTCTTCATTGAAAAGGCAACTAGTCCCCAGGAAATCCATTTTCTCTTATTCGACCTTAGTCTTCCTTCAAAAGAATATGTGTATATAGATTGAACATGGAACATGTGTAAACGTTGTAAGTTTCCCCCCAAAAAAACAAATCCAGCTAGATACTCTCTAATACACTCACAATAAGACCAATTAGATTCCTAATAGCAACTCTGTCCTTGGCAGTATGGGCTCCTAAATATAACACAGGGAATTTCTTTTTCTGCAAACATAAATACCCTGAATCGGACTCCTCGTCCTATACATCTTATTCATGATAGAGAAACCACTCTTACTACGGTTAATTACTGATATGGGCAAGCCTCGTACTCCTTGATAAAATCCAACAAACGCGATAGAGGTTTTAACAAGCCATATAGACAATGCCATAACGAAGATCAGTAATGCTGGTATAGTCTCTTCGACGGTTCAACGGACCAATCCGACCTACGTTAAAGGCTTAAAGCTGACTTATGAGTTATGATCACTATAAAGAACCTCCTCCAAGAGAAAACAAATAGCACTTTCCTCAATTCAAACCTTGACCTGACTCTATATACCCCTGTAGACCACAGCTCACCAAGTACATTCCGACCACTTACATACAAGAGAATCTTAAAATTCACTTAAAACAAAAATTGAGAAACCCAATCTCCTTAGTCACATTACTTACCCATGGATTTCTTCTTAACATTTTAGACCAATTACTGCGCAGGCCCAAAATTCCATACTGCTTAGCCTTTGACAAAAAACCAAGATCTGTTGAGGCAAACTTAGGCACAATCTCACCCAGTAGTTCAATTTAAATCTAAGTGAAGACCTAATACGCCACCTTACATTAATGGGCTTGTAGACCAAAAAAGCAACCTGAATCTCAACTTTTGGAACTAAGATGATAACAGCAGAAAAACATAAGCAGTTTGATGTCTTTGAAAAGGTTGTACGCCACTATTTGAAGATCGATATGGATTTTTGTATTTACTAAATTTGGCAGTTCAAAGGAAACAGAGTCACCATAAGAAGTTCTCAAACATTAGTATTTACTATTAAAATATTTATTTACACTTCGTACTTATATTATTTATATACCTCGATGCTCATTCATATAGGTCTATAGGAGACTTGGTCGAATCTTTTGAGTATAATGTAGTGTAACTAGATTTTAGAGGTTAATATGATAGAAACTCATTAGGCGGAAGCAACTAATTATAATATTAGTAAAAGTAATGATCCATGTGATCTTACAACTTTCCCCTCAAATTTTACTTAACTCTTAGCAAAATAGCTTTATACTCAAACTAACCTAAGAATTAAAGCTAGAGAAATTCTTCTTTTATGGAGAAAGGAGGCCCATCACAAAAAATAAAAAAAAACTAGGCTAATTAGGAATATAAATAAAATCCTAATTCTAATTTTGGAGAGAATCACCTCTTTATTCAAAACTTCTAAAATCTAGTAAACTTCTACAATAATCAAAATAGAAACAAATAGAATTTTCTATAGAGAGAAGAGACAGTCCAACACGTGTAGGCCTGGGTGGGGGAAGGGGGGGGGGATCCAAGCCGTAACATTAATGGGAAACCAACCTAGGCCGTCACATATCAACTCTCCCCCAATAAAAAAATATGAATCGAATATTAGGCCGACGGAATACCTATGGATGTCTTGCAATCTCAACTGGTGTGGTAAACTTTTTCGTGCAGTAGACACTTCATACGTCGGATCCTTCCACAGTGCTTTTCATAATCTGGGATTGTACCCATGAGGGGGGTACAGTGTTGTCACCAACATCCCTACGCTGAACAATGCCCAAAATCTACAAAAACGGAGTCACCCACTCACCAAAATGACCTTTAAATGCATCCCAAAGAGGAATGAATATTAGAGTTTTTCCCGCATTAATGCCAGGATAAACTGAACTTTATCGCCAAAGTAATACAACTAGGCTTATGGACGAAATATGGCAAGTATTTTGCAGATTTGGAGTCTACTAGTTGAAGTTTGCCAACTGATTTAACATAAATGACTGTTGGTTGAAATTTGTCAAGCTGGGAACTGTTGGATCAGGATCGGGCCGGTGAACCGAATCTGCTCTACCCAGGGGGGGCCAGGATTTCTTGTTTGGGAGGGTGAAGGTAGTATGATGAATTTTATTAAGGTATTTGGGGAGGAACCCCCAATTTTTGTGTGTGGCTATTTTACGGTATTTTAGCTTAAAAAATTAAATATAACATTATATTTAACTAGCAAATTATACGGATTCACTTCTCCTCTTGTCAAAAAAATCTAAGCTTTTTATGGCAATGACATGATCAGCTTAAGGTGAAAAAATTATCAAAATAAAAGGCTCTTATTTGATGACATCAAGAATTGAACCTTAGACTCTTAGATTAGGACCTCCTCACTTTACCAGTTGAGCTAACTTTCCTTGATGTCATTAGAACAAAGAAAAATGTATATATTTAAAATAAAAAATAAAAAAATTATATACCTATATAGGTATTTTTTAACAAAATTCCTGGCTCTACCCAAACCTAAGGTTTTCAAGGCCTGGCTGTGGTTGCGTAACCATAGCCCACATAAGTTCGACCATCTCCTTCGTCGAAGATGCCAAACCCTCAATATATTACTTCTTTCATTGAAGATGCCAATACATATAGTTTATCCATGAATTCCTCAACATTTTCATTATCTTCATCTTCAGCATCATCACATTCTTCTTCTTCATCTCTCTCCTCTTATTGACAACGATCGGCTCTCTTAATGACAACGATCGGCTGAGATTGCAAGTCTATCGTCTTCTTCTCCTTCATCTTCTTCGCGTCAAGCTAAGTCAACCCAATACCTATCACTTCATACTAATCATTGTCGGAACACTGGTAACCCATCCAACAATTCTAGATCATCGAAATCCACGTAATTAGCAGGCGGTTTCCATTAAAACCCAAGATAAGATTGGAATGAATGGACTATAACTAACTCTCGTGTCATCATTGTAATAAAAAAACAAGATTCCAAGAACTAACCTTGCTCCGATACCAAATTTGATGGAAACTAAGTATGCGGAAGCAATTAATTATAACTTCAATTAAAATAAAAATCTAAATGATCTAGGGTTCGCAGCTTTCCCCCAAGCTTTACATAATTCCTAGCAAATATCTTTCTACTCAACCCAACCTATATTAAAGCTAGAGCTCTCCTTTTATAGAGAAAGGATGCCCGTCATAAAATTAAGAACCTAGTTTAATTAGGAAAACAAATAAGATCCTAATTTTAATTTAGAAGACTATTTTCTCTTTTCAAATCTTCTAATATCTAATAAACTTCTAAATAATCAAAATAGAAACAAATAGAATTTTATATAGGAAGGGAGAGGGGGAGAGTCCAACTCGTGTGGGCCTAGGGGGAACCAACCAAGCGTGACGCCAGTCGTGAACCCACTTAAGTCGTGACACATCAAAACATAAAAAAATTGCGACTTTCTAATAAATATTTGTACATTGAAGTGTTTTTTTTTTATTAAGGATTTCGGCTTCTTTAAATTTCTTAAGTTTCTTTTGTCATTTCAACCTAAAAGGTCTAGTATACTCGCAAAATTTGATTTTTGGAAGAGATAAGAATCTAGGGATAACAGGAATGTGGAAAGATATTTCAAATAGAGAGAGAGAGATTCCATTTTACTTTCAAAAAAAAGAAAAGAGCTTGAGGTCTGAGAATGTATGAGTAAATGAGATTCCATTTTGGTTTATGTAAATAAATATGGAGAGAGAAAAATCTCTCAAATTCTTTAGATAGGGTGAAGATTAGTTGTCTCGTCTTTCAATATGTCTGCTAATATAATGCATGCGAAAGGTAAAATTGATCCGCCATAAAAAAAAATAAAGCTCAAGCTAAACATCCTTGTCTAAATGAAATTCCAACTTCTTTTTTTGTTTTGTTTTTTTCATCTTGGTCTTAATACAAAATAATAACATGTGAATGTAAGAGAAAAAACAACCAAAAGGTGAGAGTGTTGGAAAGACTTGGAAAAAAACTACTCTCAGTTTTGTTTTGCATTCTAAATAGTAAAAACCTCAAAATATTAATCCACAATGAGAAATCCAAAATACAGTAAGACCTCTCTATAGTAATTACCTATATAATAATAACTCCTCTATAGAAAAGCATTGGAGGTCATTTACCTAATAGACTTCCAATAAGTACGTACTATAGTACCGTGGCCATGACTTGGTCAAGTTCGAAGAGACTTTTTCTTCAACTCCTTTAAGGCGTTACCTTTTCAAATCTCTCTCATGACTAATTTTGGTAAAATGAGCCTAGATTTTGGTAGTAATAACCCCTTAATAATAATATCTGGAGTAGTCCCCACTATATTACTATAGGGTTTTTACTGTACTTATGTAAATCTTTCACTAATATCTGTCAATTGAAACATACCAAACATTCTAATGTACAAAAAAAATGTAGTGCCTAAAGCACATGGATTCGGGTGGAATGCTAAAGCCACTACTAGACGAGAACATTCACGGTTATTGTCTTAGACATGGGATTACCTAGTCTTAAAACGGTTCACTTAAATCATTCAACAAGTATAAGTAGCTTAAGTAGTAGGTATAAAGCATGATACAAACTTAACGTTTAATAAATAGAGAAGGCAATAATGCAGTGCCTTAATATACCGTGTCATATATAGACATGGCAATAGTATAGTGCCTTATATATAGAAAAACCTTTAATTTATGTTGGCTGGAAGTTGGGCACATTTAAACGTCATCCCAATCCCACCGGAATGTTACGACCCCACTCTATGCGCCATGCGGTATTATTGCCACTTGATCACCTCAAACAGAGGTGTGAGGTTTTGTTTTCCTTAGAAGGCCTCGGTGTCAAGTAGAGTAAGATGTTAACTTAAGGACCATACTCAGACACGATGTTAAGCAATGTGGGTTTAAACCACTGGTTGAAACCATTACCACGTTCGAGTTAGGCGCCTTTCCAGTACACCCACTCGAACGGGGTGTCACACTCCCCTCACCTTTAAGATCGAGCCGTCCTCGGCTCTAGATAAGCATTTTGAATATCATCTAGCATTTTAGATTGAGCATTTATAATATGCCAGAACTATAATTCTGACTAAAGAGTGAATCGTGATATAAATTTCGGTAACATTTGTAACCGGAATCCCACCCAACTCAATGGGATGGGTTTGGGATGTAATTTCTAACCCAAGTTTGCATTGTTTGAGTTTTGGTTGCTTAGTTTGTTCCTAGTTGGGTATTGGGGACATCCCAACCAACCTGACCCACTTGCCCTAATGTTAGATGCCTGCTACCTGTATAAAGTAGCCTGGTGCGATAGATTTTTCCTCTCAATCCAGGGAGCAAGAATATAACCCATAGAAGTTCTTCAAAAATAAAGACATGTAGAAACTTAGACAATGGCAAAGAATAAAGACATGTAAGCATTAGAAGCAGTAATTTACATTCTGATACAGCCTTCAGGGCATCAGAGTGTATTAATGATACAGGGGCTCTTCAATGAGAATACTGAGCAATCAAACTTAGTCAATACTGAAGAATCTAACTTGCACAATGAGTAAATTAGTGATAAAATATTTTTCAATATATTATGAGGATAACCTGCGGCATTCCAGTCCATGCTTTCCAACTGGATGTGGCTCCCAGAGACTGATGACGCAGATCCTGAGCTAGATCCGTTGCTTGTACCATCTTGAAAACCAGAGGGACACGAATAATATGGTGAAACTGCCACTTTATCTTCGATGCTCTCTTCACTGTGAACTTTTCTTATCTGCCATTTGTTTGCTTTTTCGCGGTTTGTACTTTGTAATCTCGAAAGTTTCTATTGTTGTTGGATTGAAGAGGTGCCAACGCACGAACATATGCCTTCGGAGTATAGTTGGCAAGAGTTCCCCTCGACCTATATCGTGATCCACAGGCATTGCATAAAATTGGCTTTTCAAATGGTCCGCTCCTCCAAAGTGGAGTACCTGTGTCATTGTGCTACACATTAATTGGAAGAATAGGAAATGATGAGGTAAGATCTTTTATCTTCCAGCCATGATCAATATATCCTCGAGATTTGAAATAGTATATACTCAGATATTGTCTGACATGTGGATATACTGTCATATAATATAGCAGTTAAAGTGAGAAAATTATCAAGTACATCCATCCAATTTATGAAATCACGACACATAAGACTTTGTGATGGAAATACGGTAAGACACAAGCAAGAACGAAGATGGAAAGAAAGAACTACCACATAAATAAGACGTTTTTAGCTGGTTCACATGATAGATGTCACTATCACAATGACTCCATTTTTATTTCCTTTACAAAAGATGCCCTCTTCTCAAGTATCTCTCCTTTGCTATTAGGGACTTCTCCCATCTCTCTCAAATTACAGTAACTCTCAACTCTTTGAAGCTATCATTTATAAGGAGCCCATAAGAAATGGTTTACACAAATACAAGAAAATATGTGATGGGTCTCCCAAGTTGGACCAGTTAGATGAACTGAATTGATCAACACCGCCTCCTTCAAGCCTTGAAAACCAGAAAACATTCACCCCTCATAATAAACATATGTAAATCGATAATAAGTTGCCGAGTACCTATATTATCTGAATACGTGGAACTTGTTAGGTAAAGATTTCTTGGAGGTAGATTTGACATATTGAGAAATCCTAAAGGGATATAGATATAATAAGAGGATTGTCCAATTAGTCATTCTGTTTGAACGCTCTCATTATAGAAATCTAGCTACGAGTATGAATATGAATATCCCAATCTATTAATAACACACAAGAATGTCTAGTTTTATTACCCTGACCATCATTTCATTGCTCTAAAATGCAGTCATAATCTTTAAGTCTGTGAGTAGTATATCTAATAATATAGATGCTGTATATAGTTATTTACAAATGATATTAAGAAGCAAGCAAAGTACAACTAGAAACTATAACTTGATAAAGAAGAAAGCTGCCTCTAGAAGTATCCATGAAGTTCAAACAGTGTCGCCTCAGTATATCCATATCATGTCAAAGAAAACTGGACACCGAAGCAGTTTTAAGTATCTGGCTATCATAGGAGGCGGGCAGATAATCTATGTATTTGCTAACAAGCATATACAAGTAAAGAATTTCTCTAAAATAATACCCTAGTAACCAATCTAGCATTGAAGTATCGGGCTATCATAGGGGGCGGGCTGATGATCTATGTATTTGCCAACAAGCACATACAAGTAAGAATTTCTCTAAAATAAATACCCTTTAGTACCCATCTAGCATTGAATGGAAGAATCATTTTCTATAGAACCGAGGCTCAATTCTAGCTCTCAATCTGCTAATCAAAAATGCACTTATCATCTACATTTACTAACCCCAATTTTCGCGTGATTTCATCCCTTGTACAAGACTTCTTAGTACAAAGAAAGACTCCTCAAGACTCAAGATCCCCAAACAAAAACTTGTTAAAGCTAGAGGCGAAATTGGTGAAGATAAACCAACCCCATTGATCCAAACAGATTGACATGCATACTTCTACCATTTGTTGTCTAAAACAACCAAACAACACATTGCATGCATAAAAAACAAACCCCAAAGTAACTACAATCCAATAAAAGGCTTACTTTTAGTTCCACAGTGGTTACAAGGACCTTGTCTACCCATGCAAGTGGCTGGTCTCTCTTCAAATTAAACCTCCAATTACAGTATTTCAACCTACCAAAATCACCAATTCAACTGCAAAAAGAAAAAAAAAAAAAAAAAACCCAAACGCATTGTAAGACATGCAATACAGTTTCAAGCCCTTTTTTATTTTTTTTTTTTGAGAATTGCAGAAAAATAAAATATGGGTTTTGAGCATTGAGGTTAAAACTACAACCCCAAACACTTACAAATGATTTTATCCTTCAGTACTAATGGTGTCTCTCATTCTAACAAGACTAATAACACATGTCACTTACATAACGAGACTCCCTCCCTCCCTCCTCTCTCTGTTTCAAACTAAAACACCCACCACCCAGAGAGAGACCGAGAGAGAGGTCATGAAGACATAGTAAATGTGTGATTTTCTTTGTTTCGAGAGAGACAGAGAGGGTTTAAGATTTTGGGCTATAATTTAAACAAGGGATAGAACGTTTGGTGAGTTTTACTTTTTTGCAAATTGGCATCACTGATGACCAGGCATTTGCGCCATTTGCTTTAGGGGCAGTGCTTTCTTTTAGTGTAGTCAAAAAGTTTAAATTTAGGTATTGACATACCGAAACTACCCCTAGACCTTTCTCCTAAATTCCCCTCTTGACCTCACCCTTCACCATATGCTAGGTGTATTCCTTGCTGAAGAAGATGGAGGGTGCATTCGTAACAATTTATTATTTGGAGTTATTAAAGGAGAAATATTCGTACTATGGCTTGAAAAGATACATGATTTATTTCTAAAATGTTACGAGGTATAACTTTTTGTAAAGAAAGATATGTTTTTTGACATACTACAGAGATTGTTTCATGCCTTTCACAGTAATCAGAATGTGTTTGTTTTTTTCCTTAGGTACTTCTGTAATTCAATTTATGAATTAAAACCAACAATCTCGGTCCATAACTACGGATAGATAGATTAGATAACAGATTTTATTTGGTCCATTTACAAACCCAAAGCTCCACGTTGGCCAAGATACTGAAAGCGGGTAACAATTTTGGATTATTCGGGTATTTTCCAGGTCAACTCCATTTAACTTTCATCCGAAAAAACCGAACTCAAAATCTCAACCGGTTTTCACTAAATTTTAGACATTCACCGGGGCCTCTCTCTCTCTCCCCTCCCTTGAAATCCTCTAAAATATTAAACACATAAGTAGTACTCGGAGAAATTCTTCGAGGGTTATTTGGGCAAAGAAGAATAGTTACGAGGATTGCTTCTTTGTAAATCCTTCTAATCCTATTCTACTTTCTCACTAAATTAATTATTCCAAACTCTTTATTTTTGTTCAAATTGATGATAATAAAAAACAAGCCCCGTTCGATTTCTAATACACCGACTTCTGGAAATTAGCTATTTCCTTTAGGTTGTGGAGGATGATGTATTTGTGATTGTCAAGTACTAGTCTAAATTATTGTACGCTAATTTTAGACTTAAGTCCCGCTGTTTAGCAAAAATGCAATCTTAGTCCTCGATTGCAGTTTAACCCAGTCAATTCAAATTGGCAGTTGTTTTGCAGACTAAAATGTCATTTCACAACACATGCAAATCACGTGAGATGTTTAAACTTAAAAAAATCGTTGAACGTGTCATTCATTCATCGGTACTAAATTAAATTAACCATAAAAATTAGATCGTCCGATTACTGCATGGTAATTAGTATCTTGGGGCTATTGTTGTATTTTTTTTTTTTTTTTGCCTTTTTTATTTATTTAAATTCAAAAGGTGCAAAGTTGTCTTTAATATTTGTTTATTGGGTCAGATGTGGGTCAATTGCAGTTGACCTGGGTCAAACTGCAAATCGAGGATTAAGATTGTTTTTTTACTAAACAACGGGAATTAAGTCTAATATCCATACAAACATCAAGACTTAAGTAAAAAAACAACTCGTTTTAATCTATACTTGGGAATAATGGGTTTTTTAGAAATTGGTTTGTTGGATTTTGTAGTTGGGAATCGTTGGATTTATTTTACGCTTAAGTACCTATGTGTTGTGTTTTCAGAATTGTAAGTTTTCCCCAAAATTGGATTTTGGAATTGCAGCTTTTTGTAGTTGGGTGGTTTTTGAAATTGAATTTGAAACGACAGTACTATAACTAATTTCCATAGGAAGGTTTTATTTACATTCCTCTCATTATTCCTTTTTCCATTTTGTCATTTTTATATTTACTTTATGTTCCGACTGTATATAATATCACTTAAAATCTATAAGGAAACGTATTATAATGTTTTACTTGTTTCTAAAAACTTGTTGAATTTTTCATGGGATTTCGTCCATGCTTTTTTGATGAAATGTCAAATATACCCTTTCCCATCTTCTAAATCATTCTTAGATGTTGATATCAATTGGTTTTTGAATATAATCTACATCCTTTTCCTAATGTGTTGCGGCTTACTAGTACTATCAACTCATCTCCTTTCTACTTCACCTCTCCCTCTCCCTCTCCCAAAACTCACTCACTACCCAAGCCCTGGTCGGCCCTAGGTTGTTTTAAGACCCTTGTGCAAAATAAAGTGAATCCTTTTTACTTCATTTTTTTTTTTTGGGTATAGGGATTTCTTATAGTATTTGGTTTTCTGGGCCTCCTCTAATAATTGGGTTGGTTTGTGAGTTTTGGGAACCCCTAATCTTGGTCTAATTATGTAAATTTTCTTTATGTTTTGGTCTATAGGCAAAAAAAATTCCTTTAGAACCTTTTCCTTTCGGGCCAGGGTGCAATGTCGCATTCCCCCTGCTAGGCTGCTCCATGCGTTGTTTTTTCGAAGATCTCCGTCACAATCTCTCGCTTCGTGTACCAGCTCAATCATCATCACCCAACTATTTTTGGTCTCCCTCTCATCATCATCATCACAACCTCCCCTAAAATTTTTCCCAAAAATCTATTTTTTTTTCACCTTTTGTCAAGTTAACTTTCCTAGTTTGGGGAATGGTGACTCCGTGGGAATGCGGATAGAAACCACATGGATAAACTTACGAAGGTAGTTTTGTGGAATTAACCAATCTCTCTAAGATCTTAAAATGGATTAGTTTTGATCATCGTCAATGATGGCTTCGCGTGTTCCAGCAACTCAAGTTGAAGGTTGCCACGACTGTACCGTGGTGGAACGGTTTCGGTTAGTTTA
>JACGCM010001514.1:0-40955 GCA_014058105.1 Kingdonia uniflora
GTGGTATCCATGCAGCTTAAAACACTATATTTTGGATTGAGATTCCATTTCGTTTTATGTTGAGATCATTTCACGATATGTACTAAAACATGAATTGTTGGTTTAATTATGACAGCCGGCCAAATGTTTTATTATTGGTGCAAGTCTTGGCTGAGCTTTCAAGATTCGCGATATGATTATAGGTCCATAGGCACACCAAACTTGACTATAAAACAGAATAATAAAGATGTAATGTCTAACAATATATTATGAAATGAACAAACTTTTGAAGTCGTGACCTTATAGGGTTCGTTAAATTTAAATCTTGGAAACATCATAGTTTTATCGGCTAAATAGTTTCAGGTCAAATCTTGTGGGTCACGACGTATCTATCATAGTGTAACATAGAGTATCCCTTTGAAATAATGCATCTTTCCCTTTTCTTTTTCTTTATTGTTCACTTAGAACATTCTCACAATTCATCTATGAATGTGAGCACTTTCCATAAGAAACTAGCTATTGATTATCAATGGCATGATCTACGGTAACGGCAACGGCAACGGCATTGTCGGCACAACCATGATAAAATGAACTAATGTTGTTCTTAAGATTGGGGGTGTTATATGTTTGTGTGTGGTGAAAGAAGGTATATTTTGAGGGGGTCCATCATAATCATTTTGCATCATGATTTCCTCTCTCCAAAATCGTAGAGCCCCCAGTTATCAGCCTCTGCAGCGTCTGCCCCCTTTTTCCCCTCTCTTTGTACACCTTTTAACACCTAACGTTCGTAAACAAATATAAGATATGACGTTATAAGAGTGTAACGGCCTTTACCATTACACTGTTATAACGTACCCTTTTAAACCTTGATATACAGCCACCTAGCTTTGTCCAAAAGACAAAGGTAGCTCTCTCAATTTCTCAATGCTTCCTTGGTGTGATGTGGTTGAAAGGGTTTTTGGTGAATAGAAATGGTGTAGATTTTGAATGAAAATTTACTTGAATATGTAGAGAAAGAGGAAGTTCACTAATGTAACTAGTGTCACCGGACTCATGGTCCGGAAAATGAATAAGCGGGCTCATCCTTCGTCTAAGTATTTGGGAGCTCCAACTATCAAGACAATGATTTTGGGGGAGAATGCATATGCATGTTTATCTAGATGCACGCCTGCATTTCTAGACTAGCTATTTGAAATGACGCCTCATGAGGATATCGTTGAACTCATTATGGATGATATGCATTTAATAAAATTCCAGGTGGCACCTTATCATTTTGGAACAGACCACATCACTTCATCAAGAATAAACTATCATTTGCAGCCGCAGATGCATTCAATGCCAATTTAGTCTCCCTATAAAGAAAAAAACTAAACCTTTCCAGCACTCTCCTCATCTCCTCATCTCTCATGAGTCACACTTTCCTCTCTCGTACATGGAGTGCGTCTGCTCTTGAAGTCTCCAAAGTCTTAGGTCCCCCTCCTTCTTCCCTCTACAACACATATAGATCTTCCGGGGAAACTCCACTCAGTATCAACTTATTAGAGTTATCGTCGCAGGATTTGGATAGAAGGGCTACTCAACTTGTTGCCTTAATGTCTCATTTTTAAACAATGAATTCTTTTTTCGCCTTAATGTCTCATTTTTAAACAATACCGAAAACAGAGGCGTTTTCCATAAATAATGAATTCTCTACTAAGGAAAAAAAACACTTCTGCCTCACTACAGAGTCGCCAGGGGAGCTTGGCAAAGTGTAGGAGAACTGAAGTGCGTTTACTGCCAGTCCAAAAAAAGGAGCGTAAGCGCTTGACTGCAACACACCCAGGAAGAAGAGAGAAGCTCAACTTGTTGCCTTAACTACTAGGAGCAAAGGCAGTCTTCAGATGAGATCGTGAGAGCTGAAGGACAGACTCACTCAACTTGTTGCGAAATCGATTACTATAGCTATGGTCATAGTAGGACTATAAGTTAGTCTCACATTTGTTAGGATAAAGTATATAGTCAAGATTCATATGGTAGAATCGCACTCTACTTAACGCTAATGCTTTTTGAAGTAAGCCAAACAAACCAAGAATGCTAGAAAGGCTTCTAACACAGTGGTGGGAATGGTTAGGCCAAGTAATTTAGTCCCGCATCCAAGTATCTCACATCAACTTAAGACCAATGTTACACCTCCATGGAATGGTTCGGTGGAAAAAACCATGAGTGGAAGAGTAATGGTACTCTAACCAAATTAAGACTCATCATTTGAGGATCATAAACCTCCATATTATCAAGGAAGTGGACGTTGTCGCAGAGACTGCCTAGCTTCTATTTGTTTGCTTAATTATTCAAGAAGTGATTTTACGAAGGCTGGTTTCTACTGTGAAGAATCCCACACAGTATTCCATCATTCCCTTTTCTGTCTATTAGTTTAACTATTGATATTTGAAAATAGGCCATACCATAAAACGAGTGTTTTTCATTTGATGGTCCTACTTTCTTTCACCTTAGCAAAAGTTATCACTGACTAGACATATCTTGGACATGTTCAAAGATACTTATAAATTATCATTTACCAGGAAAAGCAAAGGACAGCCATAATGAGTCTCTATTGGCAGCACAACAGCATCCTAGTTCACCTGCTTCAATTCTAAAGTGTATGAACCTACTACATTTTTTAAAATCACAGATCTTTTTGAACTCCCGAGAAGTGCAAAACTTCGTCTAGATTCATTTTTCTCAGGTTATAACGAGTTAGCTACGGACGTTATTTCTTAACTCCAATGGAGCATTTGAGTTAAACACTTGTGACTGCAATAATTCCCACTACTCAGTCTTTCTTGGTCATCTGCTGTAGAAAACATCACACATATTTCCGAATGTGCAAGTTTCTATATTTTGGATCATAATAGTGAAGATTGCTAAATATTAATGCATTTAATATTTAAATGAGAGAGAGAGAAATCCAATGATGAGATGAACAATCAGCCATCAGAAACCATGCATTTAATGTGCAAACAAAATCTAGTAATGAGATCTCTCCCTTCTGATATCATGATCACATACTTCACATTCTCAATGACCACCTTAAAGTTGAATCCTCGTGTATATGAATTCCTCCCATATCCAACAACCCATTTCACCTTCACTACTACCCCATCTTGCTAATTCTACTCACTACTACTCACTACCTCTCATAGTTCAGGCAAAACTTCATGTTTTCTACCACTCTCCAGTTTCATCTTGGACTATTCAAGGCATTCCGCCACTACCACCACTACCTGTTCATGAGTTGAACTAGTACAAGGAGGTGAAAACAACTGATACTACTTTCAAAGGAGGGCTTACTAGTAGTTGAAGGCGTGGAGGTACCGGATGTTTCATACCCTACAAGCACAGATCTATCTCGCTTTCCCAACAAGTAATACTAGATATACAAGAGATCATTTTTATGTATGTTTATATATATTGAAGTAGAATCTAATTTAATGTGTTCATCACTTGGAAATGTGAATTTTTCGAAAATGCCTAATCAAAGGCTTCATAATGGCTCAAAAACATTCATAAATGCATCAATACCGTCTTAAAATACCCTCAGAAAACTCTCGAAAAAACACTCAGAATCCCTCGGAAAACCCTCTGAAAAACGATGAAAACCCTTTAAAAAACCTTCGAAAAACCCTTGAAAAAACCTTCTGAAACCCACTAAAAAACCCACAGAAAACCCTCAGAAATCGCTCGGAAAACCCTTAGAAAACCCTTGAAAAAACCCTCAAAAAACCCTCAGAAAAACTTCGAAAAATAATCTGAAGCCCACTGAAAAGCCTCGAAAAAACCCTTTAAAAACCTTTTAAAAACCCTTTAAAAACCCTCGAAAAACACTCTGAAGCCCTCGAAAAACTCTGGAAAAAACCCTCTGAAACACTGAAAAAAACCCTGTAAAAACACTCTGAAACCCTGGAAAAACCCTCTGAAACCCTCGAAATACCCTTTCAAAAACCCTAGAAAACCCCTAAAAACCTCAAAAAATCTCTCGAAAATCAGGCGGGTATTTGGTGAATAGAAATGGTGCACATTTAGAATGAAAAATGACTTGAATTCGTAGAGAAAGAGGAAGTCCGCTAATTTACCTAGTGTCACCGGATTCATTTAGGGGATATGGAAGATGTATTAGCCGGCTCATCCTTCGTCTGAAGTATTCGGGAGCTCGAACTTTGAATGCAATGTTTTTGGGGGAGGGTGCATATGCATGTTTATCTAGCTGCATGCAGTATCTCTAGACTAGCTATTTGAAATGATGGGTCATGATCTTTAAAGGATATGGTTTAACTCATTTTGGATGATATGCATTTAATAAAATCGCAGGTGGCACCTTATAACCATGTAATTCACACCGAAACGACCACTTCATGAAAGAAAAAAACCATCATTTTGCAACCGCCGATGCCACCCCATTCAATGCCCTTCTAGTCTCTCCCTATAAACAAAAAAAAACTAAACCTTTTCAACACTGTCCCCATCCCTCACTAATGACACCAAAAGAAATAAAAAATGAAACCCAAAGCTAGACGCCACAAAGCAACAGCAGTAGATGAAGCTATAGCGGGTGAAGAACTTGGTTTTATCATAACCTTCTTGGTTTGGTTTGTTTTGGTATATAATCTTCCCCTGAGGCTTGCACATTGTGGAGCAGTCCCTTCGGAGAGCTGTGCCTGACTATTTACTGCGTGTGAGCAAAGCGCTAAAGAAGGTTTGTAACTCCTAGCGACCAAATTACTATAATACAATGTCCCACCAACTCCACTTTTCACCCTCTTTTAAGTATGAGATGTTTTAGGAATTCAAAGTGACCAAATATATGAGAGATCTGCACATAGATTAACTTAAACAAATTGAGTTCATCAAAGTGTAGATAGAATATATAGAGAAGATTTTTTAGGAATTCAAAAACATACCAAATCTTCAATCAACATATATTATCCTCATGGCTAAGATGAGGTCCGTCATTAAATTCCTCGCAGGATTTGGATGGAAGGGCCACGTTGTGTTCCTTTCGGGCACGCAATAGCCAAAAATACTAGAAGAAGTTGTAACGTGTGAAATTACCGGTGGTGCGTCTCTGAAGAACATAAGAATGATAAAACTATTGAAAACAGACCTGGCAAATGATTCGATTTGTCCATGATTTGTGGACTAACTTCCCTCTGAAGAACATGATTAAGAAGAGTCCCAAGTAACTTAAGAGTCATCCTCGAAGCTTTGGAAAGAGATTTCGCTTGCTATATTACTTTCTTATGCTTCACTTTCTTTGTAGGAGATTGCATCTCCTCCTCATTTTTCTTTAGTAACTTGAAACTCAGAATAACTCTCCTTCGATTTCATTGCTTAGTGCTTAGTTTGTGCCAATCCCCAACAGAAGCATATTGAAAAAAGAAGAATAGAGGAGGTATGATGAAGGTGGTATAGGAATATTTTATTCCTCTTGTAGTATGGTATGATGAAGGTAGCAGAATAGTGTGGGGTAGGTTGATTGGCACGGATAGGTATACAGTTCGATATTGAAAAAATCATAATAGTTTTAAGTTGTCTTTTTGTTTTTCTTGAAGGTGCACCCACATCAAATGCATTCGTTCTAGCATACTTTTAAGAGAAGAGAGAAGAATGCAGCATCTATCATAGTGTCTCTTAACATATATTTTGCTTGACAATGGAGAAAATCATTTAAATGGGAACAGATGTGCATAGAACATGCTATTCTAGGTAAGCAAGATGTCTTAGTAGTTATTATACGAAATATGTAATGTTGAGTTAAATAAATGTTCGGGGATCGGGGAGTCTATAGGTTTCAATATAACAAAATCTAGAACAAACCCCTAGTCACTTATTGTATCTAACCCATGTTTAGGTATTAGTCAAACTATAGATTAACACTGAACACACTGCCCCAAGTAGAAGAAATTCCATATTATTGAAAGGGATGCCGATCTACATCTATTTTACTATTAAAACTCTGAAGTACAAAGTAAGAAACTAGGTAGTGATTATCAATGGCATGATCAACGGGGTAACGGTAACGGCAACGGCAGTGTCGGCACGACCACGATGAAAATGAAATAATGCTTGTTCTTAAGATTGGGGGTGTTATATGTTTGTGTAGTTAAAGAAGGTATATTTTGTGGGGGTCTATCATAATCATCTTGCATGATGGAGTAGTAGGGGAAATTAAGGGAAGATGTTTGCGGTGTCTCCATCTTAATTGTGAACAAAATATTATTGGATTTTAGTGAATTTGGAGACAAAGTGGGAGGTCTCACTTTCAATGATATTGTTTCTTTGAGAGGTTGGAAGTGCCAAAGATTAGATGTGGTAAGATTAGCAATTCTTACCCGCACCATTGTAGGCTTGTAGCTCCCACTGAGGTTAGAGCTAGGCAAAAGTCCTGGCCCTACTATGGTTGCTCCCAAGGTGATGACCGTCGAATACAAATTAAAAAATGTTTTCTTTAACATGCTAACTTATACCCTGTGAAAACCGCATGCTCCTCTACTCTTCTTACACTGTTGCATCTATGTAGGCATTATCTTCCTCAAGCTCTCTTTACAAACATAGGCCTACAGTGATTTCCTCTCTCGAAAACCATTGACCCCCAAGTGTCCAGTAATAAGTCTCTGCACCATCTGCACCCTTTTTTTCTTTTCTTTTCTTTGTACACCTTTTAGCAACATCAAACGTTTGTAAAGAAAGATAGGATAAACCAAACAAAGCAAAGGGAAGGTGAGACCACGTGTAAACCCAAACAAGAAGTTAAAATGAGCAGATTTGGGGAAACTGTGTTGTATTGGGAGACTCATATATTTTGGTCTTTTTATCTAGGATAAGTGGTGAAGCTAGTTTTATAGGACAGCCACCTAGCTTTGTTGAAAGGGCTCTCAATTTGTTAATGGTTCGTTGGTGTGATGTGGTTGAAAGAGTTTTTGGTGAATAGAAATAGTGCACATTTTGAATGAAAATTGAGTTGAATTTGTAGAGAAAGAGGATGTCCACTAATGTAACTAGTGTCACCGGTATCAGGCGGGTATCAGGCGGGTATCAGGCGGGTATCAGGCGGGTATCAGGCGGGTATCAGGCGGGTATCAGGCGGGTATCAGGCGGGTATCAGGCGGGTATCAGGCGGGTATCAGGCGGGTATCAGGCGGGTATCAGGCGGGTATCAGGCGGGTATCAGGCGGGTATCAGGCGGGTATCAGGCGGGTATCAGGCGGGTATCAGGCGGGTATCAGGCGGGTATCAGGCGGGTATCAGGCGGGTATCAGGCGGGTATCAGGCGGGTATCAGGCGGGTATCAGGCGGGTATCAGGCGGGTATCAGGCGGGTATCAGGCGGGTATCAGGCGGGTATCAGGCGGGTATCAGGCGGGTATCAGGCGGGTATCAGGCGGGTATCAGGCGGGTATCAGGCGGGTATCAGGCGGGTATCAGGCGGGTATCAGGCGGGTATCAGGCGGGTATCAGGCGGGTATCAGGCGGGTATCAGGCGGGTATCAGGCGGGTATCAGGCGGGTATCAGGCGGGTATCAGGCGGGTATCAGGCGGGTATCAGGCGGGTATCAGGCGGGTATCAGGCGGGTATCAGGCGGGTATCAGGCGGGTATCAGGCGGGTATCAGGCGGGTATCAGGCGGGTATCAGGCGGGTATCAGGCGGGTATCAGGCGGGTATCAGGCGGGTATCAGGCGGGTATCAGGCGGGTATCAGGCGGGTATCAGGCGGGTATCAGGCGGGTATCAGGCGGGTATCAGGCGGGTATCAGGCGGGTATCAGGCGGGTATCAGGCGGGTATCAGGCGGGTATCAGGCGGGTATCAGGCGGGTATCAGGCGGGTATCAGGCGGGTATCAGGCGGGTATCAGGCGGGTATCAGGCGGGTATCAGGCGGGTATCAGGCGGGTATCAGGCGGGTATCAGGCGGGTATCAGGCGGGTATCAGGCGGGTATCAGGCGGGTATCAGGCGGGTATCAGGCGGGTATCAGGCGGGTATCAGGCGGGTATCAGGCGGGTATCAGGCGGGTATCAGGCGGGTATCAGGCGGGTATCAGGCGGGTATCAGGCGGGTATCAGGCGGGTATCAGGCGGGTATCAGGCGGGTATCAGGCGGGTATCAGGCGGGTATCAGGCGGGTATCAGGCGGGTATCAGGCGGGTATCAGGCGGGTATCAGGCGGGTATCAGGCGGGTATCAGGCGGGTATCAGGCGGGTATCAGGCGGGTATCAGGCGGGTATCAGGCGGGTATCAGGCGGGTATCAGGCGGGTATCAGGCGGGTATCAGGCGGGTATCAGGCGGGTATCAGGCGGGTATCAGGCGGGTATCAGGCGGGTATCAGGCGGGTATCAGGCGGGTATCAGGCGGGTATCAGGCGGGTATCAGGCGGGTATCAGGCGGGTATCAGGCGGGTATCAGGCGGGTATCAGGCGGGTATCAGGCGGGTATCAGGCGGGTATCAGGCGGGTATCAGGCGGGTATCAGGCGGGTATCAGGCGGGTATCAGGCGGGTATCAGGCGGGTATCAGGCGGGTATCAGGCGGGTATCAGGCGGGTATCAGGCGGGTATCAGGCGGGTATCAGGCGGGTATCAGGCGGGTATCAGGCGGGTATCAGGCGGGTATCAGGCGGGTATCAGGCGGGTATCAGGCGGGTATCAGGCGGGTATCAGGCGGGTATCAGGCGGGTATCAGGCGGGTATCAGGCGGGTATCAGGCGGGTATCAGGCGGGTATCAGGCGGGTATCAGGCGGGTATCAGGCGGGTATCAGGCGGGTATCAGGCGGGTATCAGGCGGGTATCAGGCGGGTATCAGGCGGGTATCAGGCGGGTATCAGGCGGGTATCAGGCGGGTATCAGGCGGGTATCAGGCGGGTATCAGGCGGGTATCAGGCGGGTATCAGGCGGGTATCAGGCGGGTATCAGGCGGGTATCAGGCGGGTATCAGGCGGGTATCAGGCGGGTATCAGGCGGGTATCAGGCGGGTATCAGGCGGGTATCAGGCGGGTATCAGGCGGGTATCAGGCGGGTATCAGGCGGGTATCAGGCGGGTATCAGGCGGGTATCAGGCGGGTATCAGGCGGGTATCAGGCGGGTATCAGGCGGGTATCAGGCGGGTATCAGGCGGGTATCAGGCGGGTATCAGGCGGGTATCAGGCGGGTATCAGGCGGGTATCAGGCGGGTATCAGGCGGGTATCAGGCGGGTATCAGGCGGGTATCAGGCGGGTATCAGGCGGGTATCAGGCGGGTATCAGGCGGGTATCAGGCGGGTATCAGGCGGGTATCAGGCGGGTATCAGGCGGGTATCAGGCGGGTATCAGGCGGGTATCAGGCGGGTATCAGGCGGGTATCAGGCGGGTATCAGGCGGGTATCAGGCGGGTATCAGGCGGGTATCAGGCGGGTATCAGGCGGGTATCAGGCGGGTATCAGGCGGGTATCAGGCGGGTATCAGGCGGGTATCAGGCGGGTATCAGGCGGGTATCAGGCGGGTATCAGGCGGGTATCAGGCGGGTATCAGGCGGGTATCAGGCGGGTATCAGGCGGGTATCAGGCGGGTATCAGGCGGGTATCAGGCGGGTATCAGGCGGGTATCAGGCGGGTATCAGGCGGGTATCAGGCGGGTATCAGGCGGGTATCAGGCGGGTATCAGGCGGGTATCAGGCGGGTATCAGGCGGGTATCAGGCGGGTATCAGGCGGGTATCAGGCGGGTATCAGGCGGGTATCAGGCGGGTATCAGGCGGGTATCAGGCGGGTATCAGGCGGGTATCAGGCGGGTATCAGGCGGGTATCAGGCGGGTATCAGGCGGGTATCAGGCGGGTATCAGGCGGGTATCAGGCGGGTATCAGGCGGGTATCAGGCGGGTATCAGGCGGGTATCAGGCGGGTATCAGGCGGGTATCAGGCGGGTATCAGGCGGGTATCAGGCGGGTATCAGGCGGGTATCAGGCGGGTATCAGGCGGGTATCAGGCGGGTATCAGGCGGGTATCAGGCGGGTATCAGGCGGGTATCAGGCGGGTATCAGGCGGGTATCAGGCGGGTATCAGGCGGGTATCAGGCGGGTATCAGGCGGGTATCAGGCGGGTATCAGGCGGGTATCAGGCGGGTATCAGGCGGGTATCAGGCGGGTATCAGGCGGGTATCAGGCGGGTATCAGGCGGGTATCAGGCGGGTATCAGGCGGGTATCAGGCGGGTATCAGGCGGGTATCAGGCGGGTATCAGGCGGGTATCAGGCGGGTATCAGGCGGGTATCAGGCGGGTATCAGGCGGGTATCAGGCGGGTATCAGGCGGGTATCAGGCGGGTATCAGGCGGGTATCAGGCGGGTATCAGGCGGGTATCAGGCGGGCAGGCGGGTATCAGGCGGGTATCAGGCGGGTATCAGGCGGGTATCAGGCGGGTATCAGGCGGGTATCAGGCGGGTATCAGGCGGGTATCAGGCGGGTATCAGGCGGGTATCAGGCGGGTATCAGGCGGGTATCAGGCGGGTATCAGGCGGGTATCAGGCGGGTATCAGGCGGGTATCAGGCGGGTATCAGGCGGGTATCAGGCGGGTATCAGGCGGGTATCAGGCGGGTATCAGGCGGGTATCAGGCGGGTATCAGGCGGGTATCAGGCGGGTATCAGGCGGGTATCAGGCGGGTATCAGGCGGGTATCAGGCGGGTATCAGGCGGGTATCAGGCGGGTATCAGGCGGGTATCAGGCGGGTATCAGGCGGGTATCAGGCGGGTATCAGGCGGGTATCAGGCGGGTATCAGGCGGGTATCAGGCGGGTATCAGGCGGGTATCAGGCGGGTATCAGGCGGGTATCAGGCGGGTATCAGGCGGGTATCAGGCGGGTATCAGGCGGGTATCAGGCGGGTATCAGGCGGGTATCAGGCGGGTATCAGGCGGGTATCAGGCGGGTATCAGGCGGGTATCAGGCGGGTATCAGGCGGGTATCAGGCGGGTATCAGGCGGGTATCAGGCGGGTATCAGGCGGGTATCAGGCGGGTATCAGGCGGGTATCAGGCGGGTATCAGGCGGGTATCAGGCGGGTATCAGGCGGGTATCAGGCGGGTATCAGGCGGGTATCAGGCGGGTATCAGGCGGGTATCAGGCGGGTATCAGGCGGGTATCAGGCGGGTATCAGGCGGGTATCAGGCGGGTATCAGGCGGGTATCAGGCGGGTATCAGGCGGGTATCAGGCGGGTATCAGGCGGGTATCAGGCGGGTATCAGGCGGGTATCAGGCGGGTATCAGGCGGGTATCAGGCGGGTATCAGGCGGGTATCAGGCGGGTATCAGGCGGGTATCAGGCGGGTATCAGGCGGGTATCAGGCGGGTATCAGGCGGGTATCAGGCGGGTATCAGGCGGGTATCAGGCGGGTATCAGGCGGGTATCAGGCGGGTATCAGGCGGGTATCAGGCGGGTATCAGGCGGGTATCAGGCGGGTATCAGGCGGGTATCAGGCGGGTATCAGGCGGGTATCAGGCGGGTATCAGGCGGGTATCAGGCGGGTATCAGGCGGGTATCAGGCGGGTATCAGGCGGGTATCAGGCGGGTATCAGGCGGGTATCAGGCGGGTATCAGGCGGGTATCAGGCGGGTATCAGGCGGGTATCAGGCGGGTATCAGGCGGGTATCAGGCGGGTATCAGGCGGGTATCAGGCGGGTATCAGGCGGGTATCAGGCGGGTATCAGGCGGGTATCAGGCGGGTATCAGGCGGGTATCAGGCGGGTATCAGGCGGGTATCAGGCGGGTATCAGGCGGGTATCAGGCGGGTATCAGGCGGGTATCAGGCGGGTATCAGGCGGGTATCAGGCGGGTATCAGGCGGGTATCAGGCGGGTATCAGGCGGGTATCAGGCGGGTATCAGGCGGGTATCAGGCGGGTATCAGGCGGGTATCAGGCGGGTATCAGGCGGGTATCAGGCGGGTATCAGGCGGGTATCAGGCGGGTATCAGGCGGGTATCAGGCGGGTATCAGGCGGGTATCAGGCGGGTATCAGGCGGGTATCAGGCGGGTATCAGGCGGGTATCAGGCGGGTATCAGGCGGGTATCAGGCGGGTATCAGGCGGGTATCAGGCGGGTATCAGGCGGGTATCAGGCGGGTATCAGGCGGGTATCAGGCGGGTATCAGGCGGGTATCAGGCGGGTATCAGGCGGGTATCAGGCGGGTATCAGGCGGGTATCAGGCGGGTATCAGGCGGGTATCAGGCGGGTATCAGGCGGGTATCAGGCGGGTATCAGGCGGGTATCAGGCGGGTATCAGGCGGGTATCAGGCGGGTATCAGGCGGGTATCAGGCGGGTATCAGGCGGGTATCAGGCGGGTATCAGGCGGGTATCAGGCGGGTATCAGGCGGGTATCAGGCGGGTATCAGGCGGGTATCAGGCGGGTATCAGGCGGGTATCAGGCGGGTATCAGGCGGGTATCAGGCGGGTATCAGGCGGGTATCAGGCGGGTATCAGGCGGGTATCAGGCGGGTATCAGGCGGGTATCAGGCGGGTATCAGGCGGGTATCAGGCGGGTATCAGGCGGGTATCAGGCGGGTATCAGGCGGGTATCAGGCGGGTATCAGGCGGGTATCAGGCGGGTATCAGGCGGGTATCAGGCGGGTATCAGGCGGGTATCAGGCGGGTATCAGGCGGGTATCAGGCGGGTATCAGGCGGGTATCAGGCGGGTATCAGGCGGGTATCAGGCGGGTATCAGGCGGGTATCAGGCGGGTATCAGGCGGGTATCAGGCGGGTATCAGGCGGGTATCAGGCGGGTATCAGGCGGGTATCAGGCGGGTATCAGGCGGGTATCAGGCGGGTATCAGGCGGGTATCAGGCGGGTATCAGGCGGGTATCAGGCGGGTATCAGGCGGGTATCAGGCGGGTATCAGGCGGGTATCAGGCGGGTATCAGGCGGGTATCAGGCGGGTATCAGGCGGGTATCAGGCGGGTATCAGGCGGGTATCAGGCGGGTATCAGGCGGGTATCAGGCGGGTATCAGGCGGGTATCAGGCGGGTATCAGGCGGGTATCAGGCGGGTATCAGGCGGGTATCAGGCGGGTATCAGGCGGGTATCAGGCGGGTATCAGGCGGGTATCAGGCGGGTATCAGGCGGGTATCAGGCGGGTATCAGGCGGGTATCAGGCGGGTATCAGGCGGGTATCAGGCGGGTATCAGGCGGGTATCAGGCGGGTATCAGGCGGGTATCAGGCGGGTATCAGGCGGGTATCAGGCGGGTATCAGGCGGGTATCAGGCGGGTATCAGGCGGGTATCAGGCGGGTATCAGGCGGGTATCAGGCGGGTATCAGGCGGGTATCAGGCGGGTATCAGGCGGGTATCAGGCGGGTATCAGGCGGGTATCAGGCGGGTATCAGGCGGGTATCAGGCGGGTATCAGGCGGGTATCAGGCGGGTATCAGGCGGGTATCAGGCGGGTATCAGGCGGGTATCAGGCGGGTATCAGGCGGGTATCAGGCGGGTATCAGGCGGGTATCAGGCGGGTATCAGGCGGGTATCAGGCGGGTATCAGGCGGGTATCAGGCGGGTATCAGGCGGGTATCAGGCGGGTATCAGGCGGGTATCAGGCGGGTATCAGGCGGGTATCAGGCGGGTATCAGGCGGGTATCAGGCGGGTATCAGGCGGGTATCAGGCGGGTATCAGGCGGGTATCAGGCGGGTATCAGGCGGGTATCAGGCGGGTATCAGGCGGGTATCAGGCGGGTATCAGGCGGGTATCAGGCGGGTATCAGGCGGGTATCAGGCGGGTATCAGGCGGGTATCAGGCGGGTATCAGGCGGGTATCAGGCGGGTATCAGGCGGGTATCAGGCGGGTATCAGGCGGGTATCAGGCGGGTATCAGGCGGGTATCAGGCGGGTATCAGGCGGGTATCAGGCGGGTATCAGGCGGGTATCAGGCGGGTATCAGGCGGGTATCAGGCGGGTATCAGGCGGGTATCAGGCGGGTATCAGGCGGGTATCAGGCGGGTATCAGGCGGGTATCAGGCGGGTATCAGGCGGGTATCAGGCGGGTATCAGGCGGGTATCAGGCGGGTATCAGGCGGGTATCAGGCGGGTATCAGGCGGGTATCAGGCGGGTATCAGGCGGGTATCAGGCGGGTATCAGGCGGGTATCAGGCGGGTATCAGGCGGGTATCAGGCGGGTATCAGGCGGGTATCAGGCGGGTATCAGGCGGGTATCAGGCGGGTATCAGGCGGGTATCAGGCGGGTATCAGGCGGGTATCAGGCGGGTATCAGGCGGGTATCAGGCGGGTATCAGGCGGGTATCAGGCGGGTATCAGGCGGGTATCAGGCGGGTATCAGGCGGGTATCAGGCGGGTATCAGGCGGGTATCAGGCGGGTATCAGGCGGGTATCAGGCGGGTATCAGGCGGGTATCAGGCGGGTATCAGGCGGGTATCAGGCGGGTATCAGGCGGGTATCAGGCGGGTATCAGGCGGGTATCAGGCGGGTATCAGGCGGGTATCAGGCGGGTATCAGGCGGGTATCAGGCGGGTATCAGGCGGGTATCAGGCGGGTATCAGGCGGGTATCAGGCGGGTATCAGGCGGGTATCAGGCGGGTATCAGGCGGGTATCAGGCGGGTATCAGGCGGGTATCAGGCGGGTATCAGGCGGGTATCAGGCGGGTATCAGGCGGGTATCAGGCGGGTATCAGGCGGGTATCAGGCGGGTATCAGGCGGGTATCAGGCGGGTATCAGGCGGGTATCAGGCGGGTATCAGGCGGGTATCAGGCGGGTATCAGGCGGGTATCAGGCGGGTATCAGGCGGGTATCAGGCGGGTATCAGGCGGGTATCAGGCGGGTATCAGGCGGGTATCAGGCGGGTATCAGGCGGGTATCAGGCGGGTATCAGGCGGGTATCAGGCGGGTATCAGGCGGGTATCAGGCGGGTATCAGGCGGGTATCAGGCGGGTATCAGGCGGGTATCAGGCGGGTATCAGGCGGGTATCAGGCGGGTATCAGGCGGGTATCAGGCGGGTATCAGGCGGGTATCAGGCGGGTATCAGGCGGGTATCAGGCGGGTATCAGGCGGGTATCAGGCGGGTATCAGGCGGGTATCAGGCGGGTATCAGGCGGGTATCAGGCGGGTATCAGGCGGGTATCAGGCGGGTATCAGGCGGGTATCAGGCGGGTATCAGGCGGGTATCAGGCGGGTATCAGGCGGGTATCAGGCGGGTATCAGGCGGGTATCAGGCGGGTATCAGGCGGGTATCAGGCGGGTATCAGGCGGGTATCAGGCGGGTATCAGGCGGGTATCAGGCGGGTATCAGGCGGGTATCAGGCGGGTATCAGGCGGGTATCAGGCGGGTATCAGGCGGGTATCAGGCGGGTATCAGGCGGGTATCAGGCGGGTATCAGGCGGGTATCAGGCGGGTATCAGGCGGGTATCAGGCGGGTATCAGGCGGGTATCAGGCGGGTATCAGGCGGGTATCAGGCGGGTATCAGGCGGGTATCAGGCGGGTATCAGGCGGGTATCAGGCGGGTATCAGGCGGGTATCAGGCGGGTATCAGGCGGGTATCAGGCGGGTATCAGGCGGGTATCAGGCGGGTATCAGGCGGGTATCAGGCGGGTATCAGGCGGGTATCAGGCGGGTATCAGGCGGGTATCAGGCGGGTATCAGGCGGGTATCAGGCGGGTATCAGGCGGGTATCAGGCGGGTATCAGGCGGGTATCAGGCGGGTATCAGGCGGGTATCAGGCGGGTATCAGGCGGGTATCAGGCGGGTATCAGGCGGGTATCAGGCGGGTATCAGGCGGGTATCAGGCGGGTATCAGGCGGGTATCAGGCGGGTATCAGGCGGGTATCAGGCGGGTATCAGGCGGGTATCAGGCGGGTATCAGGCGGGTATCAGGCGGGTATCAGGCGGGTATCAGGCGGGTATCAGGCGGGTATCAGGCGGGTATCAGGCGGGTATCAGGCGGGTATCAGGCGGGTATCAGGCGGGTATCAGGCGGGTATCAGGCGGGTATCAGGCGGGTATCAGGCGGGTATCAGGCGGGTATCAGGCGGGTATCAGGCGGGTATCAGGCGGGTATCAGGCGGGTATCAGGCGGGTATCAGGCGGGTATCAGGCGGGTATCAGGCGGGTATCAGGCGGGTATCAGGCGGGTATCAGGCGGGTATCAGGCGGGTATCAGGCGGGTATCAGGCGGGTATCAGGCGGGTATCAGGCGGGTATCAGGCGGGTATCAGGCGGGTATCAGGCGGGTATCAGGCGGGTATCAGGCGGGTATCAGGCGGGTATCAGGCGGGTATCAGGCGGGTATCAGGCGGGTATCAGGCGGGTATCAGGCGGGTATCAGGCGGGTATCAGGCGGGTATCAGGCGGGTATCAGGCGGGTATCAGGCGGGTATCAGGCGGGTATCAGGCGGGTATCAGGCGGGTATCAGGCGGGTATCAGGCGGGTATCAGGCGGGTATCAGGCGGGTATCAGGCGGGTATCAGGCGGGTATCAGGCGGGTATCAGGCGGGTATCAGGCGGGTATCAGGCGGGTATCAGGCGGGTATCAGGCGGGTATCAGGCGGGTATCAGGCGGGTATCAGGCGGGTATCAGGCGGGTATCAGGCGGGTATCAGGCGGGTATCAGGCGGGTATCAGGCGGGTATCAGGCGGGTATCAGGCGGGTATCAGGCGGGTATCAGGCGGGTATCAGGCGGGTATCAGGCGGGTATCAGGCGGGTATCAGGCGGGTATCAGGCGGGTATCAGGCGGGTATCAGGCGGGTATCAGGCGGGTATCAGGCGGGTATCAGGCGGGTATCAGGCGGGTATCAGGCGGGTATCAGGCGGGTATCAGGCGGGTATCAGGCGGGTATCAGGCGGGTATCAGGCGGGTATCAGGCGGGTATCAGGCGGGTATCAGGCGGGTATCAGGCGGGTATCAGGCGGGTATCAGGCGGGTATCAGGCGGGTATCAGGCGGGTATCAGGCGGGTATCAGGCGGGTATCAGGCGGGTATCAGGCGGGTATCAGGCGGGTATCAGGCGGGTATCAGGCGGGTATCAGGCGGGTATCAGGCGGGTATCAGGCGGGTATCAGGCGGGTATCAGGCGGGTATCAGGCGGGTATCAGGCGGGTATCAGGCGGGTATCAGGCGGGTATCAGGCGGGTATCAGGCGGGTATCAGGCGGGTATCAGGCGGGTATCAGGCGGGTATCAGGCGGGTATCAGGCGGGTATCAGGCGGGTATCAGGCGGGTATCAGGCGGGTATCAGGCGGGTATCAGGCGGGTATCAGGCGGGTATCAGGCGGGTATCAGGCGGGTATCAGGCGGGTATCAGGCGGGTATCAGGCGGGTATCAGGCGGGTATCAGGCGGGTATCAGGCGGGTATCAGGCGGGTATCAGGCGGGTATCAGGCGGGTATCAGGCGGGTATCAGGCGGGTATCAGGCGGGTATCAGGCGGGTATCAGGCGGGTATCAGGCGGGTATCAGGCGGGTATCAGGCGGGTATCAGGCGGGTATCAGGCGGGTATCAGGCGGGTATCAGGCGGGTATCAGGCGGGTATCAGGCGGGTATCAGGCGGGTATCAGGCGGGTATCAGGCGGGTATCAGGCGGGTATCAGGCGGGTATCAGGCGGGTATCAGGCGGGTATCAGGCGGGTATCAGGCGGGTATCAGGCGGGTATCAGGCGGGTATCAGGCGGGTATCAGGCGGGTATCAGGCGGGTATCAGGCGGGTATCAGGCGGGTATCAGGCGGGTATCAGGCGGGTATCAGGCGGGTATCAGGCGGGTATCAGGCGGGTATCAGGCGGGTATCAGGCGGGTATCAGGCGGGTATCAGGCGGGTATCAGGCGGGTATCAGGCGGGTATCAGGCGGGTATCAGGCGGGTATCAGGCGGGTATCAGGCGGGTATCAGGCGGGTATCAGGCGGGTATCAGGCGGGTATCAGGCGGGTATCAGGCGGGTATCAGGCGGGTATCAGGCGGGTATCAGGCGGGTATCAGGCGGGTATCAGGCGGGTATCAGGCGGGTATCAGGCGGGTATCAGGCGGGTATCAGGCGGGTATCAGGCGGGTATCAGGCGGGTATCAGGCGGGTATCAGGCGGGTATCAGGCGGGTATCAGGCGGGTATCAGGCGGGTATCAGGCGGGTATCAGGCGGGTATCAGGCGGGTATCAGGCGGGTATCAGGCGGGTATCAGGCGGGTATCAGGCGGGTATCAGGCGGGTATCAGGCGGGTATCAGGCGGGTATCAGGCGGGTATCAGGCGGGTATCAGGCGGGTATCAGGCGGGTATCAGGCGGGTATCAGGCGGGTATCAGGCGGGTATCAGGCGGGTATCAGGCGGGTATCAGGCGGGTATCAGGCGGGTATCAGGCGGGTATCAGGCGGGTATCAGGCGGGTATCAGGCGGGTATCAGGCGGGTATCAGGCGGGTATCAGGCGGGTATCAGGCGGGTATCAGGCGGGTATCAGGCGGGTATCAGGCGGGTATCAGGCGGGTATCAGGCGGGTATCAGGCGGGTATCAGGCGGGTATCAGGCGGGTATCAGGCGGGTATCAGGCGGGTATCAGGCGGGTATCAGGCGGGTATCAGGCGGGTATCAGGCGGGTATCAGGCGGGTATCAGGCGGGTATCAGGCGGGTATCAGGCGGGTATCAGGCGGGTATCAGGCGGGTATCAGGCGGGTATCAGGCGGGTATCAGGCGGGTATCAGGCGGGTATCAGGCGGGTATCAGGCGGGTATCAGGCGGGTATCAGGCGGGTATCAGGCGGGTATCAGGCGGGTATCAGGCGGGTATCAGGCGGGTATCAGGCGGGTATCAGGCGGGTATCAGGCGGGTATCAGGCGGGTATCAGGCGGGTATCAGGCGGGTATCAGGCGGGTATCAGGCGGGTATCAGGCGGGTATCAGGCGGGTATCAGGCGGGTATCAGGCGGGTATCAGGCGGGTATCAGGCGGGTATCAGGCGGGTATCAGGCGGGTATCAGGCGGGTATCAGGCGGGTATCAGGCGGGTATCAGGCGGGTATCAGGCGGGTATCAGGCGGGTATCAGGCGGGTATCAGGCGGGTATCAGGCGGGTATCAGGCGGGTATCAGGCGGGTATCAGGCGGGTATCAGGCGGGTATCAGGCGGGTATCAGGCGGGTATCAGGCGGGTATCAGGCGGGTATCAGGCGGGTATCAGGCGGGTATCAGGCGGGTATCAGGCGGGTATCAGGCGGGTATCAGGCGGGTATCAGGCGGGTATCAGGCGGGTATCAGGCGGGTATCAGGCGGGTATCAGGCGGGTATCAGGCGGGTATCAGGCGGGTATCAGGCGGGTATCAGGCGGGTATCAGGCGGGTATCAGGCGGGTATCAGGCGGGTATCAGGCGGGTATCAGGCGGGTATCAGGCGGGTATCAGGCGGGTATCAGGCGGGTATCAGGCGGGTATCAGGCGGGTATCAGGCGGGTATCAGGCGGGTATCAGGCGGGTATCAGGCGGGTATCAGGCGGGTATCAGGCGGGTATCAGGCGGGTATCAGGCGGGTATCAGGCGGGTATCAGGCGGGTATCAGGCGGGTATCAGGCGGGTATCAGGCGGGTATCAGGCGGGTATCAGGCGGGTATCAGGCGGGTATCAGGCGGGTATCAGGCGGGTATCAGGCGGGTATCAGGCGGGTATCAGGCGGGTATCAGGCGGGTATCAGGCGGGTATCAGGCGGGTATCAGGCGGGTATCAGGCGGGTATCAGGCGGGTATCAGGCGGGTATCAGGCGGGTATCAGGCGGGTATCAGGCGGGTATCAGGCGGGTATCAGGCGGGTATCAGGCGGGTATCAGGCGGGTATCAGGCGGGTATCAGGCGGGTATCAGGCGGGTATCAGGCGGGTATCAGGCGGGTATCAGGCGGGTATCAGGCGGGTATCAGGCGGGTATCAGGCGGGTATCAGGCGGGTATCAGGCGGGTATCAGGCGGGTATCAGGCGGGTATCAGGCGGGTATCAGGCGGGTATCAGGCGGGTATCAGGCGGGTATCAGGCGGGTATCAGGCGGGTATCAGGCGGGTATCAGGCGGGTATCAGGCGGGTATCAGGCGGGTATCAGGCGGGTATCAGGCGGGTATCAGGCGGGTATCAGGCGGGTATCAGGCGGGTATCAGGCGGGTATCAGGCGGGTATCAGGCGGGTATCAGGCGGGTATCAGGCGGGTATCAGGCGGGTATCAGGCGGGTATCAGGCGGGTATCAGGCGGGTATCAGGCGGGTATCAGGCGGGTATCAGGCGGGTATCAGGCGGGTATCAGGCGGGTATCAGGCGGGTATCAGGCGGGTATCAGGCGGGTATCAGGCGGGTATCAGGCGGGTATCAGGCGGGTATCAGGCGGGTATCAGGCGGGTATCAGGCGGGTATCAGGCGGGTATCAGGCGGGTATCAGGCGGGTATCAGGCGGGTATCAGGCGGGTATCAGGCGGGTATCAGGCGGGTATCAGGCGGGTATCAGGCGGGTATCAGGCGGGTATCAGGCGGGTATCAGGCGGGTATCAGGCGGGTATCAGGCGGGTATCAGGCGGGTATCAGGCGGGTATCAGGCGGGTATCAGGCGGGTATCAGGCGGGTATCAGGCGGGTATCAGGCGGGTATCAGGCGGGTATCAGGCGGGTATCAGGCGGGTATCAGGCGGGTATCAGGCGGGTATCAGGCGGGTATCAGGCGGGTATCAGGCGGGTATCAGGCGGGTATCAGGCGGGTATCAGGCGGGTATCAGGCGGGTATCAGGCGGGTATCAGGCGGGTATCAGGCGGGTATCAGGCGGGTATCAGGCGGGTATCAGGCGGGTATCAGGCGGGTATCAGGCGGGTATCAGGCGGGTATCAGGCGGGTATCAGGCGGGTATCAGGCGGGTATCAGGCGGGTATCAGGCGGGTATCAGGCGGGTATCAGGCGGGTATCAGGCGGGTATCAGGCGGGTATCAGGCGGGTATCAGGCGGGTATCAGGCGGGTATCAGGCGGGTATCAGGCGGGTATCAGGCGGGTATCAGGCGGGTATCAGGCGGGTATCAGGCGGGTATCAGGCGGGTATCAGGCGGGTATCAGGCGGGTATCAGGCGGGTATCAGGCGGGTATCAGGCGGGTATCAGGCGGGTATCAGGCGGGTATCAGGCGGGTATCAGGCGGGTATCAGGCGGGTATCAGGCGGGTATCAGGCGGGTATCAGGCGGGTATCAGGCGGGTATCAGGCGGGTATCAGGCGGGTATCAGGCGGGTATCAGGCGGGTATCAGGCGGGTATCAGGCGGGTATCAGGCGGGTATCAGGCGGGTATCAGGCGGGTATCAGGCGGGTATCAGGCGGGTATCAGGCGGGTATCAGGCGGGTATCAGGCGGGTATCAGGCGGGTATCAGGCGGGTATCAGGCGGGTATCAGGCGGGTATCAGGCGGGTATCAGGCGGGTATCAGGCGGGTATCAGGCGGGTATCAGGCGGGTATCAGGCGGGTATCAGGCGGGTATCAGGCGGGTATCAGGCGGGTATCAGGCGGGTATCAGGCGGGTATCAGGCGGGTATCAGGCGGGTATCAGGCGGGTATCAGGCGGGTATCAGGCGGGTATCAGGCGGGTATCAGGCGGGTATCAGGCGGGTATCAGGCGGGTATCAGGCGGGTATCAGGCGGGTATCAGGCGGGTATCAGGCGGGTATCAGGCGGGTATCAGGCGGGTATCAGGCGGGTATCAGGCGGGTATCAGGCGGGTATCAGGCGGGTATCAGGCGGGTATCAGGCGGGTATCAGGCGGGTATCAGGCGGGTATCAGGCGGGTATCAGGCGGGTATCAGGCGGGTATCAGGCGGGTATCAGGCGGGTATCAGGCGGGTATCAGGCGGGTATCAGGCGGGTATCAGGCGGGTATCAGGCGGGTATCAGGCGGGTATCAGGCGGGTATCAGGCGGGTATCAGGCGGGTATCAGGCGGGTATCAGGCGGGTATCAGGCGGGTATCAGGCGGGTATCAGGCGGGTATCAGGCGGGTATCAGGCGGGTATCAGGCGGGTATCAGGCGGGTATCAGGCGGGTATCAGGCGGGTATCAGGCGGGTATCAGGCGGGTATCAGGCGGGTATCAGGCGGGTATCAGGCGGGTATCAGGCGGGTATCAGGCGGGTATCAGGCGGGTATCAGGCGGGTATCAGGCGGGTATCAGGCGGGTATCAGGCGGGTATCAGGCGGGTATCAGGCGGGTATCAGGCGGGTATCAGGCGGGTATCAGGCGGGTATCAGGCGGGTATCAGGCGGGTATCAGGCGGGTATCAGGCGGGTATCAGGCGGGTATCAGGCGGGTATCAGGCGGGTATCAGGCGGGTATCAGGCGGGTATCAGGCGGGTATCAGGCGGGTATCAGGCGGGTATCAGGCGGGTATCAGGCGGGTATCAGGCGGGTATCAGGCGGGTATCAGGCGGGTATCAGGCGGGTATCAGGCGGGTATCAGGCGGGTATCAGGCGGGTATCAGGCGGGTATCAGGCGGGTATCAGGCGGGTATCAGGCGGGTATCAGGCGGGTATCAGGCGGGTATCAGGCGGGTATCAGGCGGGTATCAGGCGGGTATCAGGCGGGTATCAGGCGGGTATCAGGCGGGTATCAGGCGGGTATCAGGCGGGTATCAGGCGGGTATCAGGCGGGTATCAGGCGGGTATCAGGCGGGTATCAGGCGGGTATCAGGCGGGTATCAGGCGGGTATCAGGCGGGTATCAGGCGGGTATCAGGCGGGTATCAGGCGGGTATCAGGCGGGTATCAGGCGGGTATCAGGCGGGTATCAGGCGGGTATCAGGCGGGTATCAGGCGGGTATCAGGCGGGTATCAGGCGGGTATCAGGCGGGTATCAGGCGGGTATCAGGCGGGTATCAGGCGGGTATCAGGCGGGTATCAGGCGGGTATCAGGCGGGTATCAGGCGGGTATCAGGCGGGTATCAGGCGGGTATCAGGCGGGTATCAGGCGGGTATCAGGCGGGTATCAGGCGGGTATCAGGCGGGTATCAGGCGGGTATCAGGCGGGTATCAGGCGGGTATCAGGCGGGTATCAGGCGGGTATCAGGCGGGTATCAGGCGGGTATCAGGCGGGTATCAGGCGGGTATCAGGCGGGTATCAGGCGGGTATCAGGCGGGTATCAGGCGGGTATCAGGCGGGTATCAGGCGGGTATCAGGCGGGTATCAGGCGGGTATCAGGCGGGTATCAGGCGGGTATCAGGCGGGTATCAGGCGGGTATCAGGCGGGTATCAGGCGGGTATCAGGCGGGTATCAGGCGGGTATCAGGCGGGTATCAGGCGGGTATCAGGCGGGTATCAGGCGGGTATCAGGCGGGTATCAGGCGGGTATCAGGCGGGTATCAGGCGGGTATCAGGCGGGTATCAGGCGGGTATCAGGCGGGTATCAGGCGGGTATCAGGCGGGTATCAGGCGGGTATCAGGCGGGTATCAGGCGGGTATCAGGCGGGTATCAGGCGGGTATCAGGCGGGTATCAGGCGGGTATCAGGCGGGTATCAGGCGGGTATCAGGCGGGTATCAGGCGGGTATCAGGCGGGTATCAGGCGGGTATCAGGCGGGTATCAGGCGGGTATCAGGCGGGTATCAGGCGGGTATCAGGCGGGTATCAGGCGGGTATCAGGCGGGTATCAGGCGGGTATCAGGCGGGTATCAGGCGGGTATCAGGCGGGTATCAGGCGGGTATCAGGCGGGTATCAGGCGGGTATCAGGCGGGTATCAGGCGGGTATCAGGCGGGTATCAGGCGGGTATCAGGCGGGTATCAGGCGGGTATCAGGCGGGTATCAGGCGGGTATCAGGCGGGTATCAGGCGGGTATCAGGCGGGTATCAGGCGGGTATCAGGCGGGTATCAGGCGGGTATCAGGCGGGTATCAGGCGGGTATCAGGCGGGTATCAGGCGGGTATCAGGCGGGTATCAGGCGGGTATCAGGCGGGTATCAGGCGGGTATCAGGCGGGTATCAGGCGGGTATCAGGCGGGTATCAGGCGGGTATCAGGCGGGTATCAGGCGGGTATCAGGCGGGTATCAGGCGGGTATCAGGCGGGTATCAGGCGGGTATCAGGCGGGTATCAGGCGGGTATCAGGCGGGTATCAGGCGGGTATCAGGCGGGTATCAGGCGGGTATCAGGCGGGTATCAGGCGGGTATCAGGCGGGTATCAGGCGGGTATCAGGCGGGTATCAGGCGGGTATCAGGCGGGTATCAGGCGGGTATCAGGCGGGTATCAGGCGGGTATCAGGCGGGTATCAGGCGGGTATCAGGCGGGTATCAGGCGGGTATCAGGCGGGTATCAGGCGGGTATCAGGCGGGTATCAGGCGGGTATCAGGCGGGTATCAGGCGGGTATCAGGCGGGTATCAGGCGGGTATCAGGCGGGTATCAGGCGGGTATCAGGCGGGTATCAGGCGGGTATCAGGCGGGTATCAGGCGGGTATCAGGCGGGTATCAGGCGGGTATCAGGCGGGTATCAGGCGGGTATCAGGCGGGTATCAGGCGGGTATCAGGCGGGTATCAGGCGGGTATCAGGCGGGTATCAGGCGGGTATCAGGCGGGTATCAGGCGGGTATCAGGCGGGTATCAGGCGGGTATCAGGCGGGTATCAGGCGGGTATCAGGCGGGTATCAGGCGGGTATCAGGCGGGTATCAGGCGGGTATCAGGCGGGTATCAGGCGGGTATCAGGCGGGTATCAGGCGGGTATCAGGCGGGTATCAGGCGGGTATCAGGCGGGTATCAGGCGGGTATCAGGCGGGTATCAGGCGGGTATCAGGCGGGTATCAGGCGGGTATCAGGCGGGTATCAGGCGGGTATCAGGCGGGTATCAGGCGGGTATCAGGCGGGTATCAGGCGGGTATCAGGCGGGTATCAGGCGGGTATCAGGCGGGTATCAGGCGGGTATCAGGCGGGTATCAGGCGGGTATCAGGCGGGTATCAGGCGGGTATCAGGCGGGTATCAGGCGGGTATCAGGCGGGTATCAGGCGGGTATCAGGCGGGTATCAGGCGGGTATCAGGCGGGTATCAGGCGGGTATCAGGCGGGTATCAGGCGGGTATCAGGCGGGTATCAGGCGGGTATCAGGCGGGTATCAGGCGGGTATCAGGCGGGTATCAGGCGGGTATCAGGCGGGTATCAGGCGGGTATCAGGCGGGTATCAGGCGGGTATCAGGCGGGTATCAGGCGGGTATCAGGCGGGTATCAGGCGGGTATCAGGCGGGTATCAGGCGGGTATCAGGCGGGTATCAGGCGGGTATCAGGCGGGTATCAGGCGGGTATCAGGCGGGTATCAGGCGGGTATCAGGCGGGTATCAGGCGGGTATCAGGCGGGTATCAGGCGGGTATCAGGCGGGTATCAGGCGGGTATCAGGCGGGTATCAGGCGGGTATCAGGCGGGTATCAGGCGGGTATCAGGCGGGTATCAGGCGGGTATCAGGCGGGTATCAGGCGGGTATCAGGCGGGTATCAGGCGGGTATCAGGCGGGTATCAGGCGGGTATCAGGCGGGTATCAGGCGGGTATCAGGCGGGTATCAGGCGGGTATCAGGCGGGTATCAGGCGGGTATCAGGCGGGTATCAGGCGGGTATCAGGCGGGTATCAGGCGGGTATCAGGCGGGTATCAGGCGGGTATCAGGCGGGTATCAGGCGGGTATCAGGCGGGTATCAGGCGGGTATCAGGCGGGTATCAGGCGGGTATCAGGCGGGTATCAGGCGGGTATCAGGCGGGTATCAGGCGGGTATCAGGCGGGTATCAGGCGGGTATCAGGCGGGTATCAGGCGGGTATCAGGCGGGTATCAGGCGGGTATCAGGCGGGTATCAGGCGGGTATCAGGCGGGTATCAGGCGGGTATCAGGCGGGTATCAGGCGGGTATCAGGCGGGTATCAGGCGGGTATCAGGCGGGTATCAGGCGGGTATCAGGCGGGTATCAGGCGGGTATCAGGCGGGTATCAGGCGGGTATCAGGCGGGTATCAGGCGGGTATCAGGCGGGTATCAGGCGGGTATCAGGCGGGTATCAGGCGGGTATCAGGCGGGTATCAGGCGGGTATCAGGCGGGTATCAGGCGGGTATCAGGCGGGTATCAGGCGGGTATCAGGCGGGTATCAGGCGGGTATCAGGCGGGTATCAGGCGGGTATCAGGCGGGTATCAGGCGGGTATCAGGCGGGTATCAGGCGGGTATCAGGCGGGTATCAGGCGGGTATCAGGCGGGTATCAGGCGGGTATCAGGCGGGTATCAGGCGGGTATCAGGCGGGTATCAGGCGGGTATCAGGCGGGTATCAGGCGGGTATCAGGCGGGTATCAGGCGGGTATCAGGCGGGTATCAGGCGGGTATCAGGCGGGTATCAGGCGGGTATCAGGCGGGTATCAGGCGGGTATCAGGCGGGTATCAGGCGGGTATCAGGCGGGTATCAGGCGGGTATCAGGCGGGTATCAGGCGGGTATCAGGCGGGTATCAGGCGGGTATCAGGCGGGTATCAGGCGGGTATCAGGCGGGTATCAGGCGGGTATCAGGCGGGTATCAGGCGGGTATCAGGCGGGTATCAGGCGGGTATCAGGCGGGTATCAGGCGGGTATCAGGCGGGTATCAGGCGGGTATCAGGCGGGTATCAGGCGGGTATCAGGCGGGTATCAGGCGGGTATCAGGCGGGTATCAGGCGGGTATCAGGCGGGTATCAGGCGGGTATCAGGCGGGTATCAGGCGGGTATCAGGCGGGTATCAGGCGGGTATCAGGCGGGTATCAGGCGGGTATCAGGCGGGTATCAGGCGGGTATCAGGCGGGTATCAGGCGGGTATCAGGCGGGTATCAGGCGGGTATCAGGCGGGTATCAGGCGGGTATCAGGCGGGTATCAGGCGGGTATCAGGCGGGTATCAGGCGGGTATCAGGCGGGTATCAGGCGGGTATCAGGCGGGTATCAGGCGGGTATCAGGCGGGTATCAGGCGGGTATCAGGCGGGTATCAGGCGGGTATCAGGCGGGTATCAGGCGGGTATCAGGCGGGTATCAGGCGGGTATCAGGCGGGTATCAGGCGGGTATCAGGCGGGTATCAGGCGGGTATCAGGCGGGTATCAGGCGGGTATCAGGCGGGTATCAGGCGGGTATCAGGCGGGTATCAGGCGGGTATCAGGCGGGTATCAGGCGGGTATCAGGCGGGTATCAGGCGGGTATCAGGCGGGTATCAGGCGGGTATCAGGCGGGTATCAGGCGGGTATCAGGCGGGTATCAGGCGGGTATCAGGCGGGTATCAGGCGGGTATCAGGCGGGTATCAGGCGGGTATCAGGCGGGTATCAGGCGGGTATCAGGCGGGTATCAGGCGGGTATCAGGCGGGTATCAGGCGGGTATCAGGCGGGTATCAGGCGGGTATCAGGCGGGTATCAGGCGGGTATCAGGCGGGTATCAGGCGGGTATCAGGCGGGTATCAGGCGGGTATCAGGCGGGTATCAGGCGGGTATCAGGCGGGTATCAGGCGGGTATCAGGCGGGTATCAGGCGGGTATCAGGCGGGTATCAGGCGGGTATCAGGCGGGTATCAGGCGGGTATCAGGCGGGTATCAGGCGGGTATCAGGCGGGTATCAGGCGGGTATCAGGCGGGTATCAGGCGGGTATCAGGCGGGTATCAGGCGGGTATCAGGCGGGTATCAGGCGGGTATCAGGCGGGTATCAGGCGGGTATCAGGCGGGTATCAGGCGGGTATCAGGCGGGTATCAGGCGGGTATCAGGCGGGTATCAGGCGGGTATCAGGCGGGTATCAGGCGGGTATCAGGCGGGTATCAGGCGGGTATCAGGCGGGTATCAGGCGGGTATCAGGCGGGTATCAGGCGGGTATCAGGCGGGTATCAGGCGGGTATCAGGCGGGTATCAGGCGGGTATCAGGCGGGTATCAGGCGGGTATCAGGCGGGTATCAGGCGGGTATCAGGCGGGTATCAGGCGGGTATCAGGCGGGTATCAGGCGGGTATCAGGCGGGTATCAGGCGGGTATCAGGCGGGTATCAGGCGGGTATCAGGCGGGTATCAGGCGGGTATCAGGCGGGTATCAGGCGGGTATCAGGCGGGTATCAGGCGGGTATCAGGCGGGTATCAGGCGGGTATCAGGCGGGTATCAGGCGGGTATCAGGCGGGTATCAGGCGGGTATCAGGCGGGTATCAGGCGGGTATCAGGCGGGTATCAGGCGGGTATCAGGCGGGTATCAGGCGGGTATCAGGCGGGTATCAGGCGGGTATCAGGCGGGTATCAGGCGGGTATCAGGCGGGTATCAGGCGGGTATCAGGCGGGTATCAGGCGGGTATCAGGCGGGTATCAGGCGGGTATCAGGCGGGTATCAGGCGGGTATCAGGCGGGTATCAGGCGGGTATCAGGCGGGTATCAGGCGGGTATCAGGCGGGTATCAGGCGGGTATCAGGCGGGTATCAGGCGGGTATCAGGCGGGTATCAGGCGGGTATCAGGCGGGTATCAGGCGGGTATCAGGCGGGTATCAGGCGGGTATCAGGCGGGTATCAGGCGGGTATCAGGCGGGTATCAGGCGGGTATCAGGCGGGTATCAGGCGGGTATCAGGCGGGTATCAGGCGGGTATCAGGCGGGTATCAGGCGGGTATCAGGCGGGTATCAGGCGGGTATCAGGCGGGTATCAGGCGGGTATCAGGCGGGTATCAGGCGGGTATCAGGCGGGTATCAGGCGGGTATCAGGCGGGTATCAGGCGGGTATCAGGCGGGTATCAGGCGGGTATCAGGCGGGTATCAGGCGGGTATCAGGCGGGTATCAGGCGGGTATCAGGCGGGTATCAGGCGGGTATCAGGCGGGTATCAGGCGGGTATCAGGCGGGTATCAGGCGGGTATCAGGCGGGTATCAGGCGGGTATCAGGCGGGTATCAGGCGGGTATCAGGCGGGTATCAGGCGGGTATCAGGCGGGTATCAGGCGGGTATCAGGCGGGTATCAGGCGGGTATCAGGCGGGTATCAGGCGGGTATCAGGCGGGTATCAGGCGGGTATCAGGCGGGTATCAGGCGGGTATCAGGCGGGTATCAGGCGGGTATCAGGCGGGTATCAGGCGGGTATCAGGCGGGTATCAGGCGGGTATCAGGCGGGTATCAGGCGGGTATCAGGCGGGTATCAGGCGGGTATCAGGCGGGTATCAGGCGGGTATCAGGCGGGTATCAGGCGGGTATCAGGCGGGTATCAGGCGGGTATCAGGCGGGTATCAGGCGGGTATCAGGCGGGTATCAGGCGGGTATCAGGCGGGTATCAGGCGGGTATCAGGCGGGTATCAGGCGGGTATCAGGCGGGTATCAGGCGGGTATCAGGCGGGTATCAGGCGGGTATCAGGCGGGTATCAGGCGGGTATCAGGCGGGTATCAGGCGGGTATCAGGCGGGTATCAGGCGGGTATCAGGCGGGTATCAGGCGGGTATCAGGCGGGTATCAGGCGGGTATCAGGCGGGTATCAGGCGGGTATCAGGCGGGTATCAGGCGGGTATCAGGCGGGTATCAGGCGGGTATCAGGCGGGTATCAGGCGGGTATCAGGCGGGTATCAGGCGGGTATCAGGCGGGTATCAGGCGGGTATCAGGCGGGTATCAGGCGGGTATCAGGCGGGTATCAGGCGGGTATCAGGCGGGTATCAGGCGGGTATCAGGCGGGTATCAGGCGGGTATCAGGCGGGTATCAGGCGGGTATCAGGCGGGTATCAGGCGGGTATCAGGCGGGTATCAGGCGGGTATCAGGCGGGTATCAGGCGGGTATCAGGCGGGTATCAGGCGGGTATCAGGCGGGTATCAGGCGGGTATCAGGCGGGTATCAGGCGGGTATCAGGCGGGTATCAGGCGGGTATCAGGCGGGTATCAGGCGGGTATCAGGCGGGTATCAGGCGGGTATCAGGCGGGTATCAGGCGGGTATCAGGCGGGTATCAGGCGGGTATCAGGCGGGTATCAGGCGGGTATCAGGCGGGTATCAGGCGGGTATCAGGCGGGTATCAGGCGGGTATCAGGCGGGTATCAGGCGGGTATCAGGCGGGTATCAGGCGGGTATCAGGCGGGTATCAGGCGGGTATCAGGCGGGTATCAGGCGGGTATCAGGCGGGTATCAGGCGGGTATCAGGCGGGTATCAGGCGGGTATCAGGCGGGTATCAGGCGGGTATCAGGCGGGTATCAGGCGGGTATCAGGCGGGTATCAGGCGGGTATCAGGCGGGTATCAGGCGGGTATCAGGCGGGTATCAGGCGGGTATCAGGCGGGTATCAGGCGGGTATCAGGCGGGTATCAGGCGGGTATCAGGCGGGTATCAGGCGGGTATCAGGCGGGTATCAGGCGGGTATCAGGCGGGTATCAGGCGGGTATCAGGCGGGTATCAGGCGGGTATCAGGCGGGTATCAGGCGGGTATCAGGCGGGTATCAGGCGGGTATCAGGCGGGTATCAGGCGGGTATCAGGCGGGTATCAGGCGGGTATCAGGCGGGTATCAGGCGGGTATCAGGCGGGTATCAGGCGGGTATCAGGCGGGTATCAGGCGGGTATCAGGCGGGTATCAGGCGGGTATCAGGCGGGTATCAGGCGGGTATCAGGCGGGTATCAGGCGGGTATCAGGCGGGTATCAGGCGGGTATCAGGCGGGTATCAGGCGGGTATCAGGCGGGTATCAGGCGGGTATCAGGCGGGTATCAGGCGGGTATCAGGCGGGTATCAGGCGGGTATCAGGCGGGTATCAGGCGGGTATCAGGCGGGTATCAGGCGGGTATCAGGCGGGTATCAGGCGGGTATCAGGCGGGTATCAGGCGGGTATCAGGCGGGTATCAGGCGGGTATCAGGCGGGTATCAGGCGGGTATCAGGCGGGTATCAGGCGGGTATCAGGCGGGTATCAGGCGGGTATCAGGCGGGTATCAGGCGGGTATCAGGCGGGTATCAGGCGGGTATCAGGCGGGTATCAGGCGGGTATCAGGCGGGTATCAGGCGGGTATCAGGCGGGTATCAGGCGGGTATCAGGCGGGTATCAGGCGGGTATCAGGCGGGTATCAGGCGGGTATCAGGCGGGTATCAGGCGGGTATCAGGCGGGTATCAGGCGGGTATCAGGCGGGTATCAGGCGGGTATCAGGCGGGTATCAGGCGGGTATCAGGCGGGTATCAGGCGGGTATCAGGCGGGTATCAGGCGGGTATCAGGCGGGTATCAGGCGGGTATCAGGCGGGTATCAGGCGGGTATCAGGCGGGTATCAGGCGGGTATCAGGCGGGTATCAGGCGGGTATCAGGCGGGTATCAGGCGGGTATCAGGCGGGTATCAGGCGGGTATCAGGCGGGTATCAGGCGGGTATCAGGCGGGTATCAGGCGGGTATCAGGCGGGTATCAGGCGGGTATCAGGCGGGTATCAGGCGGGTATCAGGCGGGTATCAGGCGGGTATCAGGCGGGTATCAGGCGGGTATCAGGCGGGTATCAGGCGGGTATCAGGCGGGTATCAGGCGGGTATCAGGCGGGTATCAGGCGGGTATCAGGCGGGTATCAGGCGGGTATCAGGCGGGTATCAGGCGGGTATCAGGCGGGTATCAGGCGGGTATCAGGCGGGTATCAGGCGGGTATCAGGCGGGTATCAGGCGGGTATCAGGCGGGTATCAGGCGGGTATCAGGCGGGTATCAGGCGGGTATCAGGCGGGTATCAGGCGGGTATCAGGCGGGTATCAGGCGGGTATCAGGCGGGTATCAGGCGGGTATCAGGCGGGTATCAGGCGGGTATCAGGCGGGTATCAGGCGGGTATCAGGCGGGTATCAGGCGGGTATCAGGCGGGTATCAGGCGGGTATCAGGCGGGTATCAGGCGGGTATCAGGCGGGTATCAGGCGGGTATCAGGCGGGTATCAGGCGGGTATCAGGCGGGTATCAGGCGGGTATCAGGCGGGTATCAGGCGGGTATCAGGCGGGTATCAGGCGGGTATCAGGCGGGTATCAGGCGGGTATCAGGCGGGTATCAGGCGGGTATCAGGCGGGTATCAGGCGGGTATCAGGCGGGTATCAGGCGGGTATCAGGCGGGTATCAGGCGGGTATCAGGCGGGTATCAGGCGGGTATCAGGCGGGTATCAGGCGGGTATCAGGCGGGTATCAGGCGGGTATCAGGCGGGTATCAGGCGGGTATCAGGCGGGTATCAGGCGGGTATCAGGCGGGTATCAGGCGGGTATCAGGCGGGTATCAGGCGGGTATCAGGCGGGTATCAGGCGGGTATCAGGCGGGTATCAGGCGGGTATCAGGCGGGTATCAGGCGGGTATCAGGCGGGTATCAGGCGGGTATCAGGCGGGTATCAGGCGGGTATCAGGCGGGTATCAGGCGGGTATCAGGCGGGTATCAGGCGGGTATCAGGCGGGTATCAGGCGGGTATCAGGCGGGTATCAGGCGGGTATCAGGCGGGTATCAGGCGGGTATCAGGCGGGTATCAGGCGGGTATCAGGCGGGTATCAGGCGGGTATCAGGCGGGTATCAGGCGGGTATCAGGCGGGTATCAGGCGGGTATCAGGCGGGTATCAGGCGGGTATCAGGCGGGTATCAGGCGGGTATCAGGCGGGTATCAGGCGGGTATCAGGCGGGTATCAGGCGGGTATCAGGCGGGTATCAGGCGGGTATCAGGCGGGTATCAGGCGGGTATCAGGCGGGTATCAGGCGGGTATCAGGCGGGTATCAGGCGGGTATCAGGCGGGTATCAGGCGGGTATCAGGCGGGTATCAGGCGGGTATCAGGCGGGTATCAGGCGGGTATCAGGCGGGTATCAGGCGGGTATCAGGCGGGTATCAGGCGGGTATCAGGCGGGTATCAGGCGGGTATCAGGCGGGTATCAGGCGGGTATCAGGCGGGTATCAGGCGGGTATCAGGCGGGTATCAGGCGGGTATCAGGCGGGTATCAGGCGGGTATCAGGCGGGTATCAGGCGGGTATCAGGCGGGTATCAGGCGGGTATCAGGCGGGTATCAGGCGGGTATCAGGCGGGTATCAGGCGGGTATCAGGCGGGTATCAGGCGGGTATCAGGCGGGTATCAGGCGGGTATCAGGCGGGTATCAGGCGGGTATCAGGCGGGTATCAGGCGGGTATCAGGCGGGTATCAGGCGGGTATCAGGCGGGTATCAGGCGGGTATCAGGCGGGTATCAGGCGGGTATCAGGCGGGTATCAGGCGGGTATCAGGCGGGTATCAGGCGGGTATCAGGCGGGTATCAGGCGGGTATCAGGCGGGTATCAGGCGGGTATCAGGCGGGTATCAGGCGGGTATCAGGCGGGTATCAGGCGGGTATCAGGCGGGTATCAGGCGGGTATCAGGCGGGTATCAGGCGGGTATCAGGCGGGTATCAGGCGGGTATCAGGCGGGTATCAGGCGGGTATCAGGCGGGTATCAGGCGGGTATCAGGCGGGTATCAGGCGGGTATCAGGCGGGTATCAGGCGGGTATCAGGCGGGTATCAGGCGGGTATCAGGCGGGTATCAGGCGGGTATCAGGCGGGTATCAGGCGGGTATCAGGCGGGTATCAGGCGGGTATCAGGCGGGTATCAGGCGGGTATCAGGCGGGTATCAGGCGGGTATCAGGCGGGTATCAGGCGGGTATCAGGCGGGTATCAGGCGGGTATCAGGCGGGTATCAGGCGGGTATCAGGCGGGTATCAGGGGGGTATCAGGCGGGTATCAGGCGGGTATCAGGCGGGTATCAGGCGGGTATCAGGCGGGTATCAGGCGGGTATCAGGCGGGTATCAGGCGGGTATCAGGCGGGTATCAGGCGGGTATCAGGCGGGTATCAGGCGGGTATCAGGCGGGTATCAGGCGGGTATCAGGCGGGTATCAGGCGGGTATCAGGCGGGTATCAGGCGGGTATCAGGCGGGTATCAGGCGGGTATCAGGCGGGTATCAGGCGGGTATCAGGCGGGTATCAGGCGGGTATCAGGCGGGTATCAGGCGGGTATCAGGCGGGTATCAGGCGGGTATCAGGCGGGTATCAGGCGGGTATCAGGCGGGTATCAGGCGGGTATCAGGCGGGTATCAGGCGGGTATCAGGCGGGTATCAGGCGGGTATCAGGCGGGTATCAGGCGGGTATCAGGCGGGTATCAGGCGGGTATCAGGCGGGTATCAGGCGGGTATCAGGCGGGTATCAGGCGGGTATCAGGCGGGTATCAGGCGGGTATCAGGCGGGTATCAGGCGGGTATCAGGCGGGTATCAGGCGGGTATCAGGCGGGTATCAGGCGGGTATCAGGCGGGTATCAGGCGGGTATCAGGCGGGTATCAGGCGGGTATCAGGCGGGTATCAGGCGGGTATCAGGCGGGTATCAGGCGGGTATCAGGCGGGTATCAGGCGGGTATCAGGCGGGTATCAGGCGGGTATCAGGCGGGTATCAGGCGGGTATCAGGCGGGTATCAGGCGGGTATCAGGCGGGTATCAGGCGGGTATCAGGCGGGTATCAGGCGGGTATCAGGCGGGTATCAGGCGGGTATCAGGCGGGTATCAGGCGGGTATCAGGCGGGTATCAGGCGGGTATCAGGCGGGTATCAGGCGGGTATCAGGCGGGTATCAGGCGGGTATCAGGCGGGTATCAGGCGGGTATCAGGCGGGTATCAGGCGGGTATCAGGCGGGTATCAGGCGGGTATCAGGCGGGTATCAGGCGGGTATCAGGCGGGTATCAGGCGGGTATCAGGCGGGTATCAGGCGGGTATCAGGCGGGTATCAGGCGGGTATCAGGCGGGTATCAGGCGGGTATCAGGCGGGTATCAGGCGGGTATCAGGCGGGTATCAGGCGGGTATCAGGCGGGTATCAGGCGGGTATCAGGCGGGTATCAGGCGGGTATCAGGCGGGTATCAGGCGGGTATCAGGCGGGTATCAGGCGGGTATCAGGCGGGTATCAGGCGGGTATCAGGCGGGTATCAGGCGGGTATCAGGCGGGTATCAGGCGGGTATCAGGCGGGTATCAGGCGGGTATCAGGCGGGTATCAGGCGGGTATCAGGCGGGTATCAGGCGGGTATCAGGCGGGTATCAGGCGGGTATCAGGCGGGTATCAGGCGGGTATCAGGCGGGTATCAGGCGGGTATCAGGCGGGTATCAGGCGGGTATCAGGCGGGTATCAGGCGGGTATCAGGCGGGTATCAGGCGGGTATCAGGCGGGTATCAGGCGGGTATCAGGCGGGTATCAGGCGGGTATCAGGCGGGTATCAGGCGGGTATCAGGCGGGTATCAGGCGGGTATCAGGCGGGTATCAGGCGGGTATCAGGCGGGTATCAGGCGGGTATCAGGCGGGTATCAGGCGGGTATCAGGCGGGTATCAGGCGGGTATCAGGCGGGTATCAGGCGGGTATCAGGCGGGTATCAGGCGGGTATCAGGCGGGTATCAGGCGGGTATCAGGCGGGTATCAGGCGGGTATCAGGCGGGTATCAGGCGGGTATCAGGCGGGTATCAGGCGGGTATCAGGCGGGTATCAGGCGGGTATCAGGCGGGTATCAGGCGGGTATCAGGCGGGTATCAGGCGGGTATCAGGCGGGTATCAGGCGGGTATCAGGCGGGTATCAGGCGGGTATCAGGCGGGTATCAGGCGGGTATCAGGCGGGTATCAGGCGGGTATCAGGCGGGTATCAGGCGGGTATCAGGCGGGTATCAGGCGGGTATCAGGCGGGTATCAGGCGGGTATCAGGCGGGTATCAGGCGGGTATCAGGCGGGTATCAGGCGGGTATCAGGCGGGTATCAGGCGGGTATCAGGCGGGTATCAGGCGGGTATCAGGCGGGTATCAGGCGGGTATCAGGCGGGTATCAGGCGGGTATCAGGCGGGTATCAGGCGGGTATCAGGCGGGTATCAGGCGGGTATCAGGCGGGTATCAGGCGGGTATCAGGCGGGTATCAGGCGGGTATCAGGCGGGTATCAGGCGGGTATCAGGCGGGTATCAGGCGGGTATCAGGCGGGTATCAGGCGGGTATCAGGCGGGTATCAGGCGGGTATCAGGCGGGTATCAGGCGGGTATCAGGCGGGTATCAGGCGGGTATCAGGCGGGTATCAGGCGGGTATCAGGCGGGTATCAGGCGGGTATCAGGCGGGTATCAGGCGGGTATCAGGCGGGTATCAGGCGGGTATCAGGCGGGTATCAGGCGGGTATCAGGCGGGTATCAGGCGGGTATCAGGCGGGTATCAGGCGGGTATCAGGCGGGTATCAGGCGGGTATCAGGCGGGTATCAGGCGGGTATCAGGCGGGTATCAGGCGGGTATCAGGCGGGTATCAGGCGGGTATCAGGCGGGTATCAGGCGGGTATCAGGCGGGTATCAGGCGGGTATCAGGCGGGTATCAGGCGGGTATCAGGCGGGTATCAGGCGGGTATCAGGCGGGTATCAGGCGGGTATCAGGCGGGTATCAGGCGGGTATCAGGCGGGTATCAGGCGGGTATCAGGCGGGTATCAGGCGGGTATCAGGCGGGTATCAGGCGGGTATCAGGCGGGTATCAGGCGGGTATCAGGCGGGTATCAGGCGGGTATCAGGCGGGTATCAGGCGGGTATCAGGCGGGTATCAGGCGGGTATCAGGCGGGTATCAGGCGGGTATCAGGCGGGTATCAGGCGGGTATCAGGCGGGTATCAGGCGGGTATCAGGCGGGTATCAGGCGGGTATCAGGCGGGTATCAGGCGGGTATCAGGCGGGTATCAGGCGGGTATCAGGCGGGTATCAGGCGGGTATCAGGCGGGTATCAGGCGGGTATCAGGCGGGTATCAGGCGGGTATCAGGCGGGTATCAGGCGGGTATCAGGCGGGTATCAGGCGGGTATCAGGGGGTATCAGGCGGGTATCAGGCGGGTATCAGGCGGGTATCAGGCGGGTATCAGGCGGGTATCAGGCGGGTATCAGGCGGGTATCAGGCGGGTATCAGGCGGGTATCAGGCGGGTATCAGGCGGGTATCAGGCGGGTATCAGGCGGGTATCAGGCGGGTATCAGGCGGGTATCAGGCGGGTATCAGGCGGGTATCAGGCGGGTATCAGGCGGGTATCAGGCGGGTATCAGGCGGGTATCAGGCGGGTATCAGGCGGGTATCAGGCGGGTATCAGGCGGGTATCAGGCGGGTATCAGGCGGGTATCAGGGGGGTATCAGGCGGGTATCAGGCGGGTATCAGGCGGGTATCAGGCGGGTATCAGGCGGGTATCAGGCGGGTATCAGGCGGGTATCAGGCGGGTATCAGGCGGGTATCAGGCGGGTATCAGGCGGGTATCAGGCGGGTATCAGGCGGGTATCAGGCGGGTATCAGGCGGGTATCAGGCGGGTATCAGGCGGGTATCAGGCGGGTATCAGGCGGGTATCAGGCGGGTATCAGGCGGGTATCAGGCGGGTATCAGGCGGGTATCAGGCGGGTATCAGGCGGGTATCAGGCGGGTATCAGGGGGTATCAGGCGGGTATCAGGCGGGTATCAGGCGGGTATCAGGCGGGTATCAGGCGGGTATCAGGCGGGTATCAGGCGGGTATCAGGCGGGTATCAGGCGGGTATCAGGCGGGTATCAGGCGGGTATCAGGCGGGTATCAGGCGGGTATCAGGCGGGTATCAGGCGGGTATCAGGCGGGTATCAGGCGGGTATCAGGCGGGTATCAGGCGGGTATCAGGCGGGTATCAGGCGGGTATCAGGCGGGTATCAGGCGGGTATCAGGCGGGTATCAGGCGGGTATCAGGCGGGTATCAGGCGGGTATCAGGCGGGTATCAGGCGGGTATCAGGCGGGTATCAGGCGGGTATCAGGCGGGTATCAGGCGGGTATCAGGCGGGTATCAGGCGGGTATCAGGCGGGTATCAGGCGGGTATCAGGCGGGTATCAGGCGGGTATCAGGCGGGTATCAGGCGGGTATCAGGCGGGTATCAGGCGGGTATCAGGCGGGTATCAGGCGGGTATCAGGCGGGTATCAGGCGGGTATCAGGCGGGTATCAGGCGGGTATCAGGCGGGTATCAGGCGGGTATCAGGGGGTATCAGGCGGGTATCAGGGGGTATCAGGCGGGTATCAGGCGGGTATCAGGCGGGTATCAGGCGGGTATCAGGCGGGTATCAGGCGGGTATCAGGCGGGTATCAGCGGGTATCAGGCGGGTATCAGGCGGGTATCAGGCGGGTATCAGGCGGGTATCAGGCGGGTATCAGGCGGGTATCAGGCGGGTATCAGGGGGTATCAGGCGGGTATCAGGCGGGTATCAGGCGGGTATCAGGCGGGTATCAGGCGGGTATCAGGCGGGTATCAGGCGGGTATCAGGCGGGTATCAGGCGGGTATCAGGCGGGTATCAGGCGGGTATCAGGCGGGTATCAGGCGGGTATCAGGCGGGTATCAGGCGGGTATCAGGCGGGTATCAGGCGGGTATCAGGCGGGTATCAGGCGGGTATCAGGCGGGTATCAGGCGGGTATCAGGCGGGTATCAGGCGGGTATCAGGCGGGTATCAGGCGGGTATCAGGCGGGTATCAGGCGGGTATCAGGCGGGTATCAGGCGGGTATCAGGCGGGTATCAGGCGGGTATCAGGCGGGTATCAGGCGGGTATCAGGCGGGTATCAGGCGGGTATCAGGCGGGTATCAGGCGGGTATCAGGCGGGTATCAGGCGGGTATCAGGCGGGTATCAGGCGGGTATCAGGCGGGTATCAGGCGGGTATCAGGCGGGTATCAGGCGGGTATCAGGCGGGTATCAGGCGGGTATCAGGCGGGTATCAGGCGGGTATCAGGCGGGTATCAGGCGGGTATCAGGCGGGTATCAGGCGGGTATCAGGCGGGTATCAGGCGGGTATCAGGCGGGTATCAGGCGGGTATCAGGCGGGTATCAGGCGGGTATCAGGCGGGTATCAGGCGGGTATCAGGCGGGTATCAGGCGGGTATCAGGCGGGTATCAGGCGGGTATCAGGCGGGTATCAGGCGGGTATCAGGCGGGTATCAGGCGGGTATCAGGCGGGTATCAGGCGGGTATCAGGCGGGTATCAGGCGGGTATCAGGCGGGTATCAGGCGGGTATCAGGCGGGTATCAGGCGGGTATCAGGCGGGTATCAGGCGGGTATCAGGCGGGTATCAGGCGGGTATCAGGCGGGTATCAGGCGGGTATCAGGCGGGTATCAGGCGGGTATCAGGCGGGTATCAGGCGGGTATCAGGCGGGTATCAGGCGGGTATCAGGCGGGTATCAGGCGGGTATCAGGCGGGTATCAGGCGGGTATCAGGCGGGTATCAGGCGGGTATCAGGCGGGTATCAGGCGGGTATCAGGCGGGTATCAGGCGGGTATCAGGCGGGTATCAGGCGGGTATCAGGCGGGTATCAGGCGGGTCAGGCGGGTATCAGGCGGGGGGTATCAGGCGGGTATCAGGCGGGTATCAGGCGGGTATCAGGCGGGTATCAGGGGGTATCAGGCGGGTATCAGGCGGGTATCAGGCGGGTATCAGGCGGGTATCAGGCGGGTATCAGGCGGGTATCAGGCGGGTATCAGGCGGGTATCAGGCGGGTATCAGGCGGGTATCAGGCGGGTATCAGGCGGGTATCAGGCGGGTATCAGGCGGGTATCAGGCGGGTATCAGGCGGGTATCAGGCGGGTATCAGGCGGGTATCAGGGGGTATCAGGCGGGTATCAGGCGGGTATCAGGCGGGTATCAGGCGGGTATCAGGCGGGTATCAGGCGGGTATCAGGGGGTATCAGGCGGGTATCAGGCGGGTATCAGGCGGGTATCAGGCGGGTATCAGGCGGGTATCAGGCGGGTATCAGGCGGGTATCAGGCGGGTATCAGGCGGGTATCAGGCGGGTATCAGGCGGGTATCAGGCGGGTATCAGGCGGGTATCAGGCGGGTATCAGGCGGGTATCAGGCGGGTATCAGGCGGGTATCAGGCGGGTATCAGGCGGGTATCAGGCGGGTATCAGGCGGGTATCAGGCGGGTATCAGGCGGGTATCAGGCGGGTATCAGGCGGGTATCAGGCGGGTATCAGGCGGGTATCAGGCGGGTATCAGGCGGGTATCAGGCGGGTATCAGGGGGTATCAGGCGGGTATCAGGCGGGTATCAGGCGGGTATCAGGCGGGTATCAGGGGGTATCAGGCGGGGGGGTATCAGGCGGGTATCAGGCGGGTATCAGGCGGTATCAGGCGGGTATCAGGCGGGTATCAGGCGGGTATCAGGCGGGTATCAGGCGGGTATCAGGCGGGTATCAGGCGGGTATCAGGCGGGTATCAGGCGGGTATCAGGCGGGTATCAGGCGGGTATATCAGGGTATCAGGGGGGTATCAGGCGGGTATCAGGAGGGGGGTATCAGGCGGGTATCAGGCGGGTATCAGGCGGGTATCAGGCGGGTATCAGGCGGGTATCAGGCGGGTATCAGGCGGGTATCAGGGGGTATCAGGCGGGTATCAGGCGGGTATCAGGCGGGTATCAGGCGGGTATCAGGCGGGTATCAGGCGGGTATCAGGCGGGTATCAGGCGGGTATCAGGCGGGTATCAGGCGGGTATCAGGCGGGTATCAGGCGGGTATCAGGCGGGTATCAGGCGGGTATCAGGCGGGTATCAGGCGGGTATCAGGCGGGTATCAGGCGGGTATCAGGCGGGTATCAGGCGGGTATCAGGCGGGTATAAGGGGTATCAGGCGGGTATCAGGCGGGTATCAGGCGGGTATCAGGCGGGTATCAGGCGGGTATCAGGCGGGTATCAGGCGGGTATCAGGCGGGTATCAGGCGGGTATCAGGCGGGTATCAGGCGGGTATCAGGCGGGTATCAGGCGGGTATCAGGCGGGTATCAGGCGGGTATCAGGCGGGTATCAGGCGGGTATCAGGGGGTATCAGGCGGGTATCAGGCGGGTATCAGGCGGGTATCAGGCGGGTATCAGGCGGGTATCAGGCGGGTATCAGGCGGGTATCAGGCGGGTATAAGGCGGGTATCAGGCGGGTATCAGGCGGGTATCAGGCGGGTATCAGGCGGGTATCAGGCGGGTATCAGGCGGGTATCAGGCGGGTATCAGGGGGTATCAGGCGGGTAATCAGGCGGGTATCAGGCGGGTATCAGGCG
>JACGCM010001616.1:0-40330 GCA_014058105.1 Kingdonia uniflora
AACCAACACACGTGCATATATTGTAAGAGGGAAAATGTTGGTTGCGTTTATACATAAGACCAACCCCCAGCACATCTTGTCATAGATAGAGCTAAGTGAGAGCAGTATGTCGGTGATAGACGCGACTTCTATACGTATCCAACATAAGAAAGATATGGAGAGATGAGATATAAGATGATGAAGAAGAGTGACGAACGAATGAAAATACTTATGTATAACATATTTTGTTTTCGCTACGTCTATCAATAAACCCCCCTACAGGGTTTGATAAGAGTTTTTAAGAGTAACCTTCTAAGATATTCGCCCCTAATTACATCCTTTCAAGAAATTCTAAGATGGATACGACTAGTAGCATTTTTTGAGGATTATTACTACATAATAGTTTTATTGAGGAAACGGTAATAATTTTCACTCTTGGTTGCATCGCTTAAGTACCATGGATAATTTAGCAAAATTAATGCTTATAATAGTTATTTTTTTGAATTAGATATATTGACATGTATAATGTAAAATTAATTAGCTAAACGATTAGACACAAGAATTTAAGGCACAATGAGGACATGCCGAGTGTATGCATTTTTGGGAATGCATGCTCGTCTGGAAAGTTGGGGATTCTTCGGATTGTTTTGAGACAGGAGTTTGATTACGGTGAGGGAGAGTGGTTTTGTGGACTAAAGATTTTGATTTCGGTGAGGGAGAGTAGATATTTTGGGGGAGGGGGGAGAATAGGATTTGTGGTCGTGCAATTTGGCTCTGGTTCGAGATAAATGATGAGCTCTATCGATGAGAGGTCATCATCCTTATTCTTTAAACCTCCCTCTCACAAACCCCAATCCTATATTTCCCAATAGATTAAATTCATGTGCTTCAACAAAAACCAATTTTGCCTCTGTAAATCAAGACCACGCCACCGATTTGGACTTCGGTTAATCAACTATCCTATTTATTACTTCCTTGGATTGAATTACTCTTGTATCAAAACGAAATGCAAGAGAAGTCCTACAATTATATATTTAATTTCATGATCGAAACAAACCTCCAAATTTTCTCCACAATTAAAAATGTAATTTTTCTGACTATTTTTTCCAAATATAGATAAAAATTACAAGACATTCGTGAAATTTTCATTACATGCATAGTTGTCAAAATCTTGCGATTTAAATCGAAATCGTTATGGAACGATCTGAATTGGACTTTAAAATCGCAATTTTAGAAAATCGCAAGAATCATGTTTGAATCGCAAGCAAATCATATAATCGTGGATTTTCCCGAATTGTGGGATTCGTTAGATTTCGGATCTTAATTCCCAATTAAAAAAAAAAAACTAGGAAACCCGAAATGTTACGGTTTGTGAAGAATAACTAATTTAGGTTTCTAAACCAATTTACATCCATACCCACTTTCTTTTTTGTAATTACAACCTTACCCTTCATAATGTAAAAACTTTGAATTTTGAGTCATCTCCAAATGATTTTCAAGAGCACCTTCCTATTTTAACATCTCTAAGTTTGATTTATATCCCATTGTTAGGGTTTTACAAAAAGTTGAAGATATTTTTACGTGCATATAAGAATCAATCACTTATGTTCCAACGCTCTTATATATAATATATATATATATATTTATTTATTTATTTTTTGGAATCCGGAAGTTTGTCGGTTCATCATTTTCACCATTCTCCTAACTAGTACATCTTCGTAGCCGCACGCTCCATTTTAAGTCAAGATACATCTTGCCAGATGACCCCCCGGTGTTGAGTTTCGAACTCGTGACCTCTCTCTCATCTCTCCAAGAGTGGTCCCAACCACTAGCCCAACACCAAAGAGGTATGCTCTTATATACTTAAGAAAAAAAAACCAAAAACTCTTCATGTTAATTAGTATGAGGTCTATTATGATGATTTTCTGTTAATTAATCTTAGTATAAGTAGTATTTTTATAAAAATAAAGTATATTTTAAAAATAAGGTATGTTGCTTATAAATGTACTTTGGATGACGTTCCATGTTTTCATGTTGATGAATGTTACTTGTTGACAATGATATTACTCGAATATTTTTGCTATCATATTGAATTCCTGTTAATTTTAGCATATATTTTTTTTGTATATTTTGGTGATAATTTAAGAAATCTAAATAAATCTTACGATTTACAATTCGATTCGATTTTCCCCTTCTGCGATTCACAATTCGATTTACGATCTGACAACCTTGATTACATGTTTTCTATGTTCAGTTTTTGAAGGTCTATTTGAAAAGATATTTGTGGGTGTTGGTTACTACTGGTTAGAAACAAAAATGTTGCGCGGAGAAAGTAGGAACTAGGAAAAGAGAACGTTGAGTTGGTTTTATTTAGACCAAGGTGGAAGGTTTCTGACTTCCTAAAGTTTAATAATTGCAGTTTTCCTAAAAATGATTAAATTTTCATAGCTATTGGATTTTTGAAAAAAATTGGGTGACCTCCGACAAAACATTTTTCAACTAATTTTACACTTTACAACTATAGAGATATCTCCGGTCCAAAAATTAAGAAACTTTGAGATTCAAGGAGAGTGATGATGCAAACCAGGGCAGTCACTTATATACACTTGAGTAGTAGGGAGTTAAGTCAATTTTTCTTGACGAATAAATTCACTCATCTGCTTCAAACACAGTTACACAAAAGGGTCTACCTGCTCAAAAATCAAAACTAGCGGGTATGGGTGTATTCCTAGTATGCTTAAACGTCCAAACAAAAAAAAACAAAAAAAACCTTATCAGCTTCATAGCGGACCAAAAATTCAAACCCTAAAGTGCGGCAAAACCAACATATAAACACTCCACAAAGAAAAAAGAAAGAAATACAAACACTAAAAAGACTTAACTCATGTAACCCTGATTTCACAGATACATCAATCAAAGAAACTAAATTTAACAGAGTACTCGCAAATAACTAACAATGCGTAATAAACAAACATGCTAAATTAGCCCTAAATATGATCTTTAATTCAAAAGAAACAAGATAAGATAGATTGGGAATTACCAAAATTAGAGTTTTCGAGAAGGCAATCAACCGCAATTTGGCTTCAATTAGAGGTACGCAAAGGGGGTTTAAGTGAAATTAGGGTTTAAGAGTCGGATAAAAATAGGGCTTTTTTTCTTCTTTGTTTCCCAATTTCAGTTGGAAAGGGCAATTGATAGGACAAAATAGAATACCGTTTCCTCATTGATAGAGAAAATAGTTTTCTTAACCGGGGATTTGAAAACCAACTGCTATTTAAAGAAGAAAGTCCCGCGTTCTTCGATTCTGTGTATAATTACAGATCTTGAGGTGATTCAATGGTTGGATTAGAAGTATTTCTAGTAATGCTGTGTTGGTGACAATAGACTAGCTCCTTAAGAGCATCTCTAATTGAAGGTCAAGCTGGGGTGGAGCCAGGATTTGGGGGCCGGGTACTAATTATAAACTCAATATCATCTCAAATTAAAACCTAATCTTTGTTAACAATTGGAGTGTTTTTTTTTTAAAATCAAGCTCATTATAATAGTTAAATAGAAACACCAACTTCATAGAAAATAAAAGGAACATAAAATAAAATAAAAAGAGCTTACCAAGAATTAAACCTCGGGCAATAGAATCAATGCCAAGAAAGCTACTTCTATTTGGAATTTGAATAATGAAGAATAATAATTATACTATAATTTATTTATTTTCAAAAAATTTAACACTACATAGTAATTCCAACCCCCCCCCCCCCACACACCACACCACACACCAAACACACAAAAAAAATCCGCCCCTGGGGTCAAGTCCGTTGGAAATCGGCCTCCTCGTCAGTAAAAATTCTCATTTCACTCGGTTGCTCGAATTGGTCCTGCAGCTTCAACCAATCAGATAAACTCACATGAAATACTAAAATTTGATTTTTAAGTGTGATGCTGTTCTATTTGCCACATAAAGAAAATGATAATTTTTACTTGTCGTCGTTTTTAAACAATGGATCAATGGGGGCAAACATCACAAAACTAGAAGGAATTATAGTGACTAATGTAATAGCCTATTTTCGTATTGCACGAAGATAGCGCTTTACACCTTCGAAATCTAGTATGTTTAGTTATGAACAGAAAACAAACAACACTAGATTTAGCGTGGAAAACCCTTGAATGGATTAAAACTATGACCTCTCCTGAGGATTTTAGAAAGAGAGAGAGGTTTATTTAGACTGTTAGTTATTACAAAAAGAGAAAGATGTAGAAAATGATCTCTTAGAGGTTTTCAGAGCAGTCTCCTTGATTCGTAGCTATCTAGTCTTATTTATAGGTCTTATAATGTGACCGTTGGTTACATTGATGAGGAACGTTACAATATCAGGTTTTGATGAGTCTTCATGGTGGACTTTTGTAACGTCTTGATACTTGTTGATCTGTAACGAATTTATTAATATTCTTTAGTTGTAGCTTAAGGCCGTTGGGAAGATACGATCTCCTGTGATGTTCGCATGCATACGATCTGTTGACAAGTGGAGAACTATCTGCTGTAGCGCAAAGTCACAAGATGTTTTTATATCTCTGAACTATTGATGAAGATGCGATCTCTAATAGTGTTCGCGTGTATTCGAACTGTTGATAGATATCTGAGTATTCAGTGCGATGTTATTGGATGTTTTGTCATCCCCGAGCTGTAGATGAGGAAGTCTGCATTACGATCTCCTTGCTTTTAGTCCTTGATTGGTTATCAGTATGTTTACTCAAGTTATGTGAGTTTGAATATCGGACTCAATACGGGGATTAGAAATAAGCCCTCACAACTGCTCCCTCTCAGCCAATAGCAGGAGAAAACGTGTGTTACGAGTGGCGTTGGTTGAAAAGTCCAGTCGTCTGAATTGAATGCTGTATTGATGGCCCCCATTTTATCTTGGAAGAATAGTAGTTTCGACTGTTAGGTATCCCAAAAAATCCTCTTGAGACCTGTACTTGTGATGAATACCTTTTTAGAAGTTGTGGAGTGCATTAAATGTTATTGGTATAAAATATGGTGAATAGTTGCTATAACTGTTTACCCTGGTTAACGTTGTCAGTCTTTTATGTTGGGTTGAGTAGTAGTGATGGTAACAACTCGACGCCAAGCATATGAAGTTAGAGTTCAGACAAAAATGGCGAGTCTGCAAACTCGCTATTTTGGCACCTAAAGCCTTTCGTTGCCGACTCCAATCCCTGTTCCTCCAACTTTCCATGGGATGACGTGGGAATAAGTAAAGGAGGCTGAGGATGATTTTCATCAATTGTGGCGATTCCATTATGTGGTTTTGTTTTCTGCTCACCGTCGGTCCTGTCTGCGGATGCTTGCAGAAGATGCGGTGTTGGCGGAAGACGAGAAGGCGGGGAAATCGTCTGAGAAGTACTGTCGATACCCTGTAAAAGATTGGGTATTGTAACGGTGGAGGAGGTCCTTCATTGGAAGCGGAGGTGGGGGCTATGAAGGAGTGGTGGGATTAATTTTGTCCTCTGCTTCATTCCAATTTCCATCCTTGAGCTTTGAGTTTTTCTGTTGGGCCCTCCATTGTTTCTTTTCAAGTGTTGTACTGTCATCTGCAACGTAGGCTATTTTTTGTAAAAGACAAAATTGTTTGTAGAACTTGTAATCTTTATCTCTGAACTGGTTGAAGTGTTCGTTCTTGTAACTTGTTTTCCTTGAATAATAAATTCGAACTTTATTAGCTTGTCTTGTAAGTGCTTGAAGCTGCTTTTAAAACTGTTGTAAGACACCATTGAACAATTATCGAACTAGTCATTGATGACATAGGTAAAAAATATGTAGGCCGTAGTGTTGATATATCCGAACTGTGTAGGTCGCCCTTATATAAGTGTGGCCTTTATTGAGATATAGTATTGTTATGTCTGTGGAGATGACAAGGTTGTGATCCTTTTCGTACCATAAGTTATTTAGAGCCATGCCATTGTTAATCTCGAATACTTGTTATCATCGACCGAACTTGATCGGAGCCTTTGAGTACGCGCTGGATAAACTTGTGAGAGTTGTTGATATTGAAACCATTCTGCGTGATGAAGAGAGTTATCCGTTCTGTCATTGTATGTAAGGTTGGACGATTGATCATAATAAAATGATTTGCTTGTGTTGAGGTTGGCTCATCATTGCTTTCTGTATCTATGATAATTTTTGAATTAAATGAAACTGAAGCAGGATTTGCCGCTGATTTTTTACGTCTGTCAAGCCGACATTGTGGGAAGTAACAGTTGTAATAGCTGCACTTAGATTTTTTGAACTGGAACCATGCTATAAAAAAGTGTAACAGGATCGTGCAGCCGTAGAAGGTTGTTGCTGGAAGTAATCGTGCTGTAAGATCTTTAAAAATCTTCTTGGGCAGTGAGTCGGTGATAATGGCAGAGGAGAGGGACACATGTGATAACAGAACACGTTACCCCAAAAACTATAATTAGGGCAAATGAAAAGACGTGCCTGTTAGGAAAGATGACGTGGACACGTGTCCCGAAGTGCCGTCGTTTCAGAAACTGAGGGGCAATATTAAAGCTTTTCTTCCCTCTTCTCTTAAAACACAATCAGTTGCAGACAGAAGCAGAAACATTTCTAGAGAGAGAAAAATTTCAAATTTTGAACGCAGTCCTCCAGCGTTGTGTGATCTTACTAAGAAGGATAAAGTTTTGTCGTCTGAGGTGCGAGCGGTAACCGGAGTCGACGACTGTTGCTCTTCTAGTACAGGTTAGTGCCTTTATTTCCATATTTTCTTTTGTTGTATTAGTTTCTTGAAAAACTGGTAGGTTGTGTTTGTGAACTGTTTGGGTAGATTAATAATGTGTTGAGTGCGACTGAGGGAGGAAGCCTGTTTTATTAATAAAATCTCTGAATAGATTTTCCCTTTATGTGTGGTAGATGCGCTCAAAAAAACCCAAAACCCAGTAGTAAATTTGTTGTCTCTGCCAGTAGTGAGGAATCATCATCGTCTGATAGGACTATGGATGATTATGTAGTAATTGGTACTGTGATTGCTGACCATCCGTTTGTATCTTCTTGGAGGGGTATGGGATTGCATGCTGGGGATGAAACTGGGCAATTTTTTAAGTATCCCGAGAATGTAGGCGTAGCGAAGAAATCTTTACAGTATAAAAAGAGTTTAGACGGAGAATGGGGGGATTATGTGATGAATGCAGGGTTATGGTTTAGAACTCTGGTGAGACCGAGTGGTAATGTAGAGCATTATCAGGTACCTTCTCTGGATCGTTGGAAGAGAAGTATGGATATAGGATATGATATAGATGTCGTTTATTATAATGGATCTGGATCAGAGGTCGTAGAAGAAGGATTTCTCTGTTATTTGAACCAGGTCGCATATGGGTTGAGTATTCCCCTAACCTATTTCCAAAAAGAGGTAATGAATGCACTAATGAGTTGCCCTGGTCAATTAAATGGTAATATCTTTGAGATGATGAGGGTCTATGAAGTCCTTAATCAGAAGTGGAGAGATGGTGGTATTGCGAGACAATTCGTTGCAGACAATGTCTTGAAATACTATAAGTTTAAGTATATGAAAGATCAGAAGAGCGGATACTTGTTTAGTGATTCGGCGACGCCGAAATTCTTTAATTTTGAGTCTTCTGGGAGTCCCTGGTGCGACCATCTTGTGATAGTGAGGGGTAATTGTATGCAAGTGCATGGGGAACCTGCGCTCGAGCTGATATATAAGAGTTTTAACGAGAGTAAGTATCTTCATTCTGCCTGCAGTTTGTCTCTTATCTTACAGTGAGCTGCTAACATAGTTTTGTTGCTGTTTTGGCAGAGCCTAAACCAAAAGTTGTTGCTGATACATCGAGTTTGTTCGACATCGTTAGTCGAGAAGACTGAACAAAGTTCTCGGATAACTAGAAATTCACAAAGAGAAGAGGCTAAACTCTGTAGTTGAAAAAGTGTAACGAGCTCATCAAAAGCGAGCTATGGCTACATCTGGCTCTACTTATGCCGATGTTATGGAGATTCCTCTTTGTGCTGTGGGTACTTCGAGCTCCTTAGTTCGGCGACCAAGAATGAAAAAGTCAGTGCCGCCTTATGAGCAAACAGCGCCTGTGCAGCTACCGCCGGTGGGAACTAAGTGGGTGGCTGCTGATGTGAATATGGCTCCTCCTCGAAAGAAGCATAAAAAGACTCTGGGAAATATATCTGAGCTTCTTCGAAGGGTGTCAACCTCGAAGCCGTGGAGCTGGAGGCGTTGGACTTGGCTACGCGTGATCCCATCTGCCTCGATACTCAAATTCGATCCAGCATCTCTCAGGTATGCAATGTCTTATTTGATTAAATCTTTTTCAGATAATGATCCGACCTTATAATACTGTTTTACTGTATGTGTGGTGCAGCTTTCTATTGCTTGGAAGTCGGCCATGGAGGTGTTGAAGTTAGCTGCTGGAAATCGTGCTGAACTTGTTCGGCAACATGATGCAGAAAAGACTCCTCTGCAAGAGAAGTTCGAGCAAGAGAAAATGTTGCAGAGGGAGCAGTTTGAGAAAGAGAAGGTACTGCAGAAGGAGCAGTTCAAGAAGGAAGCTTCCGCTACAAAACAAGAGGTTGAAGATGAGGCGAAAAAAGTTATTGATATTGAGGTGGCTTCCCGCAATAAGTTGATTCAAGCCTTCTATGCCTGGGGTTTGAGCAGAGCGGATGTCGACCTTGCTCTTGCGGAGAAGTATGGCGAGATTATCTTCTCAGGGGATGACGCTTCTCCAGTGGCCGAGCAGACCGCAGCTCCTCCAGTGGATGATGATCCGACCAAGGAGGTAGCAGGATCTAAATCTTGATTCTGTAGTTGTAGTATAGATCTTGAGAGTTAATCAAATTTTATCCTTTGTATTGGTGGTAGAACTGTTTTGGACGAGGTCTTGAAATTTATGTGATTGTTGTTCATATATTGTTGTTTTGAGGTGAATGTATGATTTGTATGTAGGAGGTAGTTCATTTGAGGGGGAAAGTGATCGAGATGGAGAAGGCCTTGAGTCGAGCAAGGGATTCTATCAATCGTACTCAACAGGTACATAATAAACTTGAATATGAGAGATGCCTTCATAAGTCGAATTTTGATAAAACCTTTAAGGAGTTATTTGAACTTCAAAGTAGATATGGGAAGATAAAATTGAGAGGGATGAGGTTTTGCGAAAAGAGACCGATAGGTTCATTTTACTCCAAAAATCCCTTAAGGATAAGCGATTCGTAGATGAGAGCGATAAGTTAGAGTGTCAAAGGTCATTATTGTCTTTGACGCTGTACTTTGAGGCCGAAGTTGATAGTAAGCGGGGTTTGAAGGAGGCCTACTTAGAACTGCTGACCGAGAGAGACATAGTGCCAAACCCAGCTCGGGTGAAATTCTTAGCACAAGAAGCGCGCAATCGCCATAGTAGAGACGGGCAAAGATGCTCAGCTCGGGCTGGAGTATCCATCATATGGGGTGGTGTAGGTTCATTGCCTGATGAGCTTGACTTTTGTAGGGGCAAAGGGCAATAAGGATTCTTTTCTTCAATATAAAAAAGGAGGATAGAAAGATCCGCACGCAATTAGAAAACGATCTGAGGCATGCTTGTGATGACCTGGAACTATGCAAGGGTCATAATGCATGTCTGTAGGTGGAAAAGGTAGAGTGTGCTAGACTGTTACAGAACTCCAAGAAGAGAGTGACCTTGTTAGAAATGCGTTTACTAGATACGCAGTAACGTCTACAAGTATCCCAATCACGCTTGAAGAAGATAATTACGCCAAAGCGGGGGAAACGTGCTGCCGATACGGACCACGAACGTCAGATGGCCGATGTGATCGCATTTTATGGGTCTGAGCTCGAGAGAGTAGAAAATGAATTTAGACGTTATATCTCGAGTTGTGGTAAAGATGTGAAAGTAGAGAATGAAAAGGTTGAAAATATGTGGTTTGCAAATAGGGATGAGGGTGGGAGAGCTTCGAACCCAAAATCACGAGCTGAAGACTCTGAGGAGGAGGAGGTCGAAAAACTGTTGCCTCACACACGGCATAAGACCCGTCCGCAAGAGGTCGTAATCTTTAATGAACCTTTGCAAGTAGATGTTAGTGGTAGTAAGGTGCGGTCACAAACCAACTAGACTGTGGCATTTGGTTGTACGTTGCCTTCGTGTATCATAGCTTGATGTTGTAACACATATTACAGAATGATATGTCTTGTAGGAATAAATATCTATTGATATATATATTATCTTTTGTGATCTGCTCTTCTAGGTTGAGGACAAAGAGAATGACAACATGGCTGCCTTATCCGCGTCAAATAAAAAATTGTCTACCAAGTTGCAGCAATGTTTGTTAGCAGTTGAAAGAAAGATTTTGTTGAATTCAAAGCTGGAATTGGAGATGCTGGAGCTGCAGAGTCAGATAAATGTTGTGACTGTAGAGTTGTCATGTAAGGATGCCGAGATATTGACTGCTAATAACGAATCCGAACAATGGAAAGAATCTCTGAAGAAGAAAAAGTCGGACACCGTGGCTGCGAATCAACAAGTGCTAGATTTGTTAAGTACGATTGAAAAACAGAAGAATGATTTGTTGTATCATCAGTCGGTGATAGCAACTAATATGGATCTCGTAAAGAAGCAAGATTCTAAAATCCTTTATATGCGTGGGCGCTTGAAAAAGCTGAGCTGGGATTTGTGTGAGGCTCGAGATTCATGTCAGAGAAAGAACGACCGTGCCAAAACCCACGAGGAGGTATATTCCAAGAGAAATCGAGAGCTTCTTGAGGCCATTGATAAGTGTAATTCGCGGATCGCTGCTCTTGATCGGGACAAGCAAGCTCTGGTACAGGAGTGCATTCAAGGTAATGAAGTTTACAAGGAACTTCATACGAAGTATAACGAGTCGCAGAGGATGATGGACGCAGCTGAAAACGAGATCAATTATTTAAGGAAGGTAGATAAAAAACTAGACCGTCTAAAGTAGGAGATGGAACGCAGTGTGCAGATAACGAGGCAATATAGAGGCTCGTCGCTGCAGGAGAAAAAAATCTCTAGAATCTCAGTGTAAAGAGCTTGTCGACGAACTAAACAAGGTGAAAACCGAATTTTATGAAGCTACGTTGTTGACTGCGGAAAATGTTACGTTGCGTGCTATGGCTATGCCGTATGCTGATGTAGAGAAATATCGAACAGAGCGTGAGTCGATCTTGGCTGCTACAACTGAATTTGTCACGGAATATAACTTGCAACTAGCACGGTTATCCTATATAGATAATTTGATGTCGAGGGTTATAGAATTGTTGAATGCACCTTCTAATGTAGTGGATGCGACTAGTCCTTCCCCTGTCTTACTTTCATCTGGGTCTGGGGAGAGTTCGAATGTTGTATCCCCAAAGCGTGAGCAGTAGTTCCATTTGTAATGAGACAGAATGTAAGTATGACTTTGCTGTAGAAAAATGTTAAATGTTGTTATCTCTATGTATAATCAAATTTGGTGATCCAGCGAACGATCATATAGAGATTTAGTGATGTGGTATTGTAAGTCAGTTTGAACTGTATAACGTGTATAAGTCAATTTAAACAAATCAATAAAGACCCTAATTTGAAGGGCGCATTATTGCCAAGTCGAATTGATTGACTCAATAAGCGACCTTCTGGGCAGCTTGTATATAGATCCCAGTTATGGGTCGATCTGAACGACCGTGATAGGACATTAAATATTTCATAGCTGAATGACGTCTTTGCCAGATCGAATTGAATGACTCAATAAGCGATCCTTGGAGAGCGCGTATACGTTTAAAGAGCTATGAAGTAGATCCTGTTTATAAGTCGAGCTGAGCGACCGTGATGGGACATGTATTGAATATTGCATAGCTAAATGACGTCTCAGCCAAATCGAATTGATTGACTCAATAAGCGATCCTCGGAGAGCGTGTATGTATTTGAAGAGCTATGAAGCTGATCCCGGTTATAGGTCGAGCAGAGCGACTGTAATGGGACATGTATTGAATATTGCATAGCTAAATGGCGTCTCAGTCAGATCGAATTGATTGACTCAATAAGCGATTCTCGGAGAGCGTGTATGTATTTGAAGAGCTATGAAGTAGATCCTGGTTATAGGACGAGCAGAGCGACCGTGATGGGACATGTATTTAATATTGCATAGCTAAATGGCATTTCAGCCAGATCGAATTGATTGACTCAATAAGCGATCCTCGGAGAGCGTGTATATATTTGAAGAGCTATGCAGATAATATTGTAATAGGTCGATTTGAACGAACCATATGAAGATGAGTACGATATTGAAATAGATTTGCAGCATGATGATGAAAATTTGCTTTATTGAGTGAAATCTGAAGTTACAACATGTTTAATTTTGATGCAGCTTCAGTCGGCGGATATTCCATGGATTAGGTACAGGTACTCCATTATGTGTACTAAGGTCGTAAGATCCCAAACCGCTCGCGCCAGTTACGATGAAAAGACCTTCCCAATTGTCTACTAACTTCCTCGCATTAGGCGTTTTGCGATGTTGAGGGATTTCCCTGAGAACGAGGTCCTTGATTTTGAATTCTTGATGTCGAACGCGCTTGTTATATGACCGTGATAAAGCAAGCTAATATCTTTCCAGATTGGCAATGGCTCTTTCGCGTGCTTCTTTAATCATATTCAGGTTGTATGCGATCTTAAATTCGTTTTTTTCATTTGTCATCATGTAATCGTGTATTGGGTGATGATACTGAGTGGGTATTATGGCTTCTGTCCCGTAGGCCAGTAAGAATGGAGTATAACCTGTTGTTGTTCTTGAAGTTGTTCGATATGCCCAAAGTACGTATGGTAACTCATTCACCCAATTCCCTTTTTTGTCGTATAAGCGTTTTTTGAGTCCGTCCACAATCGTTCGATTAGTAATTTTAGTTTATCCGTTTCCTTGGATAATAAGGGTTTGATGGGGAGTGAATGATATTATGCTTATTGAGGAACGCGACGACTTTGGAGCCAACGAACTGTGGTCCATTATCGATTCTGATAAGATGCGGTCTGCCGAACCGATTGATAATGTGCTCCCAAATGAATCTGATAACTTCTTCTTCTCGTGTTCAGCACAAAGGGACTGCCTCTACCCATTTAGTGAAGTAGTCCATAGCGACCAACAAATGCTTTCGTTTTCCTAGTACTGTAGGAAATTCTCCTACGAGATCGAGAGCCCATCGTCTGAATGGCCAAGTGACTTGGCTTGAGTGTAATTCGAGTGTTGGGCTCGTATCTTCGGACTGTGACGCTGGCAAGCATTACACTTACGTGCGTACTCAATCGCTTGAGCTTTTATGTTAGGCCAGAACATTCTTTGCGTTAACGCTCTGTTAGCAAGAGATCGTCCTGCGGCATGGGACCCGCATGTGCCTTCGTGTAGATCGTGCAAGAATTGTTGTGCTTCTTTTTCGGATAGGCAAAGAAGGTATGGATCAGTGACTGATATTTTGTAGAGGAGGTTGTCCTGGACAATGTATCTATGGGCTTTGTCGATTAATCTCTGCCATTTTGTAGGATCCTTTGGGAGTGGGCCATCAAATTTGTTGCGAAGTCCAATATATCTGATGAAAGGTTGTCTCTAATCACTTCTGATCTCCTCGTTGCCCCCAGTATTGATGGCGTTGGATACGGTGGCATTAATGTTGGGGTCAGAAATGACGTCGATTTTTAAATAGCGAGCTTCTGATCCAAGGACCCCAGCGAGGTAAGCGAGTGCATATGAATGTCTATTTTCTCCCCTTGGTAAATGTTCCATAGAAATTGTCTAAAATTTGTTCATTTGCTCGACCACTGGAGCAGCATAGTCAATCATTTTCCAATTGGATTGATAGATACCCGCGTGATGATTGACAATCAGTAATGAATTGGTGTAGACAGAGAACTCTGCTATGCCCAGTGTGAGTGTCATGTCCAAGCCATGAATTAGTGCATCATATTCTGCTACATTGTTGGTTACTTTGAAACTGAGGTGAATGAATTTTTCAAGCCGATCATTGGAAGGAGTAATAAGAACAATCCCCACTCCTGATCCCGCTGGTCCGACGGAGCCGTCCGTCAAAAGTCGTCAGCCCTTCTTTGTTACCAAATTGGACTTTTCTTCAGGCTGTTCTGTGAGTGGTTCATCTTTGTTTTCATCAACATCTTCTTCCCAATTAGGATCATCTACTGAAAAGTCAGCTAGAAAATCTCCTATAGCCTGACCTTTCTCAGAGTGGCGTGGCCCAAAATGTATGTCTTGTTCTCCGAGTGTTACTGACCATTGCTGAATACGTCAAGATTTTTCGCGCTTAGATAAGATTTCACGGAGTAGAGAGTTTGTTAATACCCGAACAACGTGAGATTGGAAAAAATGTTTCAATTTCTGCAATATATAGATGAGGGCCAAAAGAATCTTTTCGATCTTGGTGTATCTTGTTTCTGCAGGGGTCAGAGTCTTGCTGATAAAATAGACTGGTTTCTCGGTCTTTTCATCGAGTCAGAGGAGGACGAAGCTGAGAGAAGTATTTGTGGCGGCTAAGTATACTGTTAGCTCTTCTCCATCTATTGGTGTGCTCATAACTGGTGGTTTACCCAAATGTTGTTTGAGTTCGAGGAAAGCGGCTTCGCATTTATCTGTCCACTCGATCTCGGGATCCTTCTTTGATTTTCCCCGCGATGTACCCTGTTTAAGCAAATTGAATAGAGGTCAGCATCTGTCTGACGATTTGGGCACAAATCTGTTAAGTGTTGCGATCTTCCCGACTAGTTTCTAAACATCCTTTTTTGTCTTTAGAGAAGGCATAGCCAAGAGAGCTCGTATACGTGATGGATCAGCTTCAATTCCTAGTTTGCTGATGAGGTGGCCCAAGAATTTCCCAGATTGTACTCCAAACTGGCATTTGTCAGGATTCAAACACATTTTGTAAGCTCGTAAGATCGCAAAAGTTGTTCGCAAATCTACCAGGTGGTCTTCTTTCTTGAGACTCTTGCAAAGTATGTCGTCGATGTAAACCTCCATTGTTTTACCGAGCTGATCTTTGAACATTTGCGTCATCAATCTCTGATAGGTAGCGCTGGCATTTTTCAGGCCGAAAGGCATGACCTTATAGCAATACAGGCCTTGTTCGGTGATAAATACAGTCTTGTCTTGATCTTCAGGGAAAAGTGGTATCTGATTGTACCCTAATACAGTATCCATCATAGAGAGGAGTTCATGCCCTGCCGTTGAATCGAGCAAATGGTTAATGATTGGGAGTGGAAAGCTATCTTTTGGAGTGTGTCGATTGAGATTCGTGAAGTCGACGCAGATTCTGATCTTGCCATTTTTCTTTGGAATTGCGACAATGTTTGAGATCCAGTCTGGGTAAATAGCTTTACAGATAAAACCGACCTCAATCAATTTTTCGATCTCTTTGTTTACTTCGTCTCGTATTTTTGGTACTAGAGTTCGTTGCTTCTGCTTAACCGGTTCTGCCTTCTCTTTCAACTCTAGCTTGTGGCACGCCATTGCTGGACCGATCCCTGGCATTTCGTGGAACGTCCACGTAAAAACGTCATGATTATTTGAAAGGAATTGTATGAGACCTGAACGTTCTTCCATGCTCAAGAGGGTCCCGATGTGAATTCCTCTTTGTGTGTCGCTGATCTCAATATATTCTATTGGTTCGGTGCTTGGCAGCTGATGTTCTGCTGGTACTGAATGTTATAATTGCTATGTTGAAGCTACTGCAGCTGGCTCAGCTTTAATTGTATTATCGTAAGCACGGGCTAATTTTTGGTTGCCTTTGATTTCGTAGATTCCTCCTTTCCAGTCGAACCGCAGCGCTTGATGATATGTGGAGGGAATAGCTTTCATGTTATGCAGCCATGGTTGTCCCAGGATGCCCAAGTAACGGGATTTTGTATTGATGACGTAAAAAACTTCGTCAAGTATGACAGGTCCGGCCGTGATGAGAAGTATAATTTTTCCAACGCGTTTTTCCTTGGAACCGTTGAATCGAGAAACGTTGATACTACTTGGCTCGACTCTATCCGCTAAACCCATTTGGTCGATCATGCTCTGGAATAGTAGTTCGACGCTACTGTCGGTATCTACCATCATTGTATGTAGAACTATGTTCTTCATTTTTAACATGATGATAAGAGCATCGTGATACGGGAAGTTGACGTGACGTACATCGTAATCTTTGAAAGAAATCCCAGGTCGTCGGCTGCTGGATTCTGGCAGCAAACGAGCTTCTTTATCTACCATTGTTAAATCATGGCATTATCCAATGCGCCTGCATTTGGATCTGTTGGAGTGACTGATTGTCTGAGTCTCGATAAAGTACAGATTTTTTCCTCATTCGCTTCGTCAGTCTGGACGACCGTGATTTCTGTTTTGTAGCTGCCATCTTTGTAACTTTTTACGTCCACAATATATTCGAGCATCTGACCATGCGAAAATATACTTAAGAGGAGCAGTTTCAACACGAAACATTGTTCTGTGTCATGATGGTGGATCTTGTGATGAATGCATTACGGTTTTCCTGGTATGGGTTGAAGAGTATAGGCATTTTTGAAGAGCTCATCCTTTTGCAGTAGCGGATATATGTTTGCAATGGTAGTTGTCAACTGTGGTAAGCGCAGAACTGGTCTCTTTTGTCTTTGGCGTGTTCGCTCATCATAGGACTTGAAACAATTCTTATTGCCTCTATAGTTTTTACTGCTGTTGCGAGCACGTTCTTCGGTATGATTATTGGTGGATAGAGCGATGCGCTGAGGTTTTTGTTTTTCAGTCGTCAGTCTTTCGAGGTCGATGAAATTGTTGACCTTTTTCATCATATCCTCTAATGTTTGCGGCTTGTTGAGGATAAGATGTTCCTTGACTCGTCCATCTATGAGTAACGCATTGGTAAAAGAGGAGATCGTGATCTTTTTGTCAAGGTTATCGAGCTTTCGAGCTAGCCCGAATTTTTTTTTGGTAAATGTCTCCAATCTTTCCCCTAGCGCTTGCTTGAGGCTAAACAAAGAGTAAAGACTTTCCTCCTTGTCTTTATTATGCGAATAGTTCTTGACGAACAGTTCGCGTAGTTGCTCGAAGGTGAGGATAGATCATTCGTCCAGTGTATGAAACAATCGTAGAGGCTCGCCTTTTAAGCTGGTCGGGAATAGATGGCAGAGGACGTTGTTGGAGGAGGAATATAGTCCCAAAGAATCTTGAAATTCTTGGACGTGTTCCACAGGATCCCCCCCTTCGTATTTTTTAATCGTTGGAGTGCGAAAACTTGTTGGTACTTCTTCGTCTAGCAACTCCTGTGCGAGCGGACTCTTCTGCAACCTTGCATAGTTGCTCCTCCCGTTGAGTATTTGAGCGTCTAAGAGCTCTTTGATGCATTTTTCCACCTGTTCTGGAGTGAGGTGTTGTCGAGACGTAACAGCTCGTCTTGTTGTTGGGCCTCTCGCAGGATTGTGCTCCCCTGTTGCCTCACCCATGCGGTCATAGACTGGAATTTAGGGTTTTTCCCTATTTTGCTTCTTTGGCTGTAGATCTATTTCCCCTCCAGCGGGTAATGGTGGATTGATTTGACTCTGAGGCAGGACTGGTTCTTGATGAATCTGAGGAAGTGCAGTATTTCTACCTTGATGCCCCAAGCGATCATGGACTAATATTCTCGAGGCAGCGGGCAGAGCGTTCTGCTGTCTCGGATTTGCCATTATTTAAGCTTGTAGTGCCCTGATAGTATCCTGCATGTTGGCGAGCTGTTTCTCCATCCGTCGCTCAGTTTCTGTCTGCACAGTCATTCACAGATCTGTTACTCCTTCAGCAGCGTCAGGCAGGGCGTGATGTGATTTTTCTTGATTTGCCATCTTTTAAAGATAAATGTGGTAAAAAATTGGATCGGAGAACGTTGAGTGTAATCTTCGTTCCCACAGACTACGCCAAATGTAATAGCCTATTTTCGTATTGTACGAAGATAGCGCTTTACAACTTTGAAATCTAGTATGTTTAGTTATGAACAGAAAACAAAAAATACTAGATTTAGTGTGGAAAACCCTTGAATGGGTTAAAAACCACGACCTCTCCTGGGGATTTTAGAAAGAGAGAGAGGTTTATTTAGACTGCTAGCTATTACAAAGAGAGAGATAGATGTAGAAAATGATCTCTTAGAGGTTCTCAGAGCAGTCTCTCTTAATTTGTAGCTATCTAGTCTTATTTATAGGTCTTATAATATGATTGTTGGTTACATTGATGAGGAACGTTACAATATCAGGTTTTGATGAATCTTCATGGTGGACTTTTGTAACGTCTTGATACTTGTTGATCTGTAACGGATTTATTAACATTCTTTAGTTGTAGCTTAAGGCCGTTGGGAAGATACTATCTCTTGTGATGCTCGCGTGCATACGATCTGTTGACAAGTGGAGAAGTATCTTCTGTAGCGCGAAGTCACAGGATGTTTTGATATCTCTAAACTGTTGATGAAGATGCGATCTCTAATAGTGTTCGCATGTATTATAACTTTTGATAGATATCTGAGTATTCAGTGCGACGTTATTGGATGTTTTGTCATCCCCGTGCTGTAGATGAGGAAGTCTGCATTGCGATCTCCTTGCTTTTAGTCCTTGATTGGTTATCAGTATGTTTACTCGAGTTATGTAAGTTCGAATATCGGACTCAGCACGGGAATTGGAAATAAGCCCTCACAACTAGAGTGCCATTACGTCCATTTTACGATTCTGTGGGAGACCCTCATCCTCCAAAATTATCAATTTCTCCTCTCTTTTTTTGACTCATATGCATCCATAATAAACGTTGCCAAAAGTTAGTCCACATAGATTAGTAGATACATGTTTAATCTACCAAGTTACATCCATAATAAAACAAAATCCATCATTTGCTAATTTTTTTGGACTTTAAGCTAACCTCTCAAAATGTAAAGAAGAATTTCATTCCAATTCAAGCAAACTAGGTATATGTCTAAAGAAAAACTCGATAATTAATGTAAACATTTTACATTTGGCATAATCACATAAAATATGTATCCTTAGTCATGATAATAAACTAGGAATTTCACCACATTGTGTAATATGTAACAAAAAAAATCTAGTCCCCGACAATATATTTTTACCTATGTAAATATACTTGGCTAAATATATTTTTTGATTACGTGAATTAGGGGTGAGCATGGGTCGGTGGGGATCGGTTTTGGGCCCAAACCGAAACATTCGGTTTTTAAATATTGAAACCGAAACCGAAACTGAAACCGAAAATTAATTGAAACCAAAACCGAAACTTCTCGTTGTTTTTCTACTATTAGAAATCTCTTTCTCCTTCTCCCTCTCTTCTAATCGCCTTCGAATCCCATTATCGCCCGTCGAGCTCATCGTCGTCTTCGCCATTATTGTTGTAGTTGGTGGTGGTGGTGAAGATTGTACAGTTTCCATCATCGTCTCTGATTTCTCTATAAGAAAATCCTTAGTTTCAATCACATAAACCTCATGAACCTAAAAACAAAAACAACCCCATCATCAAACTTTACTCAAATCAAATTGGGTTTCCCTAAAATGTAAACTTTTTTTTTTTTGTAACTGTTTTAATGGCAGATCTAGGTTTTGGTTTCACAATTGCACAAATCTCAACCAATCAACTTTATTCCCAAGCTTCTCATCGACTTTCTCAGATTCCCTTTGTTCCTCCATCTTTAATGATGATGATGAGTTATGTTTGATTGGTATAAATTCCTCCAAAATTGGTCTTTCATTTGATGCCTGCTCTTCTTCTTCTTTACATTCAGATCTCAAATACATGTTTCTCTTGCAATTCTCAATCATTGTAAATCAAACAACAAGTCAGAGACAGAGAAAAGGTTGTAGAGAGTAGAGAGTAGAGATGGGTTTGAAACAAACCTTGGTTAACAAGGTCTAAACAGAGGGGGAGCTCACGTTGAAACACTGAGATTTTTTTCTTCTCTTGTTGTAAGGCTTCCATGTATTATTGTTGTTGAGAAACATTGAGATATCTATAGAAAATAAAAACTCTCTTGTTTGTTTGTGTTTTTCGGTTCGGTTCGGTTCGGTTTTAGTTTGGTTTCTCTGTATGCGAACCGAAACTGACCGGTTTTTAACTTTTCAAACCGAAACTTCTAAAAACTGAACCAAACCGAAAAAATTGTTCGGTTTCAGTTCAGTTTTTCGATTTGGTCAGTTTATTGCTCAACCCTAACGTGAATGATGAACTTAAGTGTAAGGTCCAATTCATTTAGGATGCATGCTCTCCAATCGAGGGCGAGGTATCATAATTTTAATTTTATCCATCATTGTGAAATCAAAAAAGCTTCCACCAACTTCAGATGTTCTAAACCAAGGAGATAATTGGAACCCTTTTGAACCCTCTAATTAGTATTGCTCATTTTTCCTTCTCTAGCAATCTTGTCTGGAACCTAATCTCAATTCTCATCTCTTTTGAAACTGTGTGCTAATTGTGATAGCAGATAATTTACAATAACTATCTCAAACTCCTAAACCATCTGACATTCGATCAACTTCAAATTTCTCGCTACTTCAAATTTTTGGGTACAAGTCGATGGTATTTCACCAGGATCAATAATCCAACCTATTGCCTAAGCAACAACAAAAAATATTAGCTCTTTTCTGCAGTTTACCAAATCAGTTGTTAAGGATCAGAGTCTTATTGAATATATCTCAGGCGTTTACCAAATCGACTAAAATTAAGATCAAAGGCCATCCGGATTATATGTTACAGTTTTAATACGAACGTCTTAAAGGTCTTTGTTATTATTGTTGGAAAGTCAAACATCGAGAAAACAACTGTAAATCGGTAGTTGTTTATCCGCAAGGTTTTGATCTTCAAACTAATACTCGGCGTAGAAAGTACTCTGATGCCATTATAGCCAAGATTGATAATGCTCATATCCGTGAAATGAACATGTGCACTCGAGTTCCTACAACCCTAGTGCAAACTGTTATTAGGACATCTCCGGAACAACGATCAGACTCTAGGCACACAAGTGTTAAACGAAAGAAGATGGAGGAACCAATTGTTATGCCAAGTGGCTTGCCACCAACTTTCGCCAATACCAGTCGAGCACATACCCAAGAGGCAAGCATTCAAGATTGGACCACTTTCTTCATGGATCCAGCACTCAAAAGTTAACAAGTTCACCCAGGCTTATAGGAGCCCATCCTTATCAATAAAACTAACACTAAGTCTCTTAGTACTAGGGCCTCAACATCTACTGGAGAAGCTCCTATTCACCCTCAAGCTGACTTGTCATCTAACATGGTAGTTGATGGTCCTATTATCTCCTCTCCTGATCTCGAGGTACATATTTATGACACCCTTAACTTATCTGCCACTCAAAATTTGTTTTCAAACTTTATATGGGAAACTTATACATTTACTCAACTTCGTAAAACGTCCACGTTAAAGAACATAAATGATACTTATAGAAACCAAATAACTAAGCTCAATCAGACCCATCTAAACCAATTTGAAAGCCCATTGGACCCTAAGACTAACGCTAGTAGTACAGACAGGGCTTGGACCCACTTCCCTTGCTAAACCTAAAACATACTACCATAGATATGATTATGTCTACTTTATCTGGGTTATAAACCACTTACTTGCGAAATACTAATAATTTTGATTTTAGTAAGTCTTATATTGCAAGTCAGACCCCTTGGTGGCAACAGCCTCATACAAACAAACTAATCAAACAAAAAACACATCATGATAAATCTCAGTACAATCCTCTCCCTTCTGAAATGCAGATTATGGACGCAAAACAACTCCCAAATGTTCATTGCTCTCTAAAAATTTGGACAAGTGGTTTTCTTTTCCACAAATTTTATTGTGTTACATGTAACTGCAGTACTGCTATAAAAGGGAGGTACGTTCGTTCACCATGGTGGTTCTCACATGTTTCTCAACTTCTCATTCAACTTATGGTGAATACTAGAAGTTCTGGTAATTACCCCAAGGTAGAAGAGTTATGGCTCTCCATCCTAGAGGTAGATACATCCCACGTAGAAGAAGAGGAGCTTATCAACCACTTAGAGGAAATACGCATGCCCACAACCCTTATACTTACCACAGAGCTCAAAACCCTCCTACTACAATGGCTTCCAACCCATCTGATTATAACTCTCACTTGGCCCCACATATAACTAATGCCCACACTAGACCCATTCTCATCTAAAATCCAAGACCCATTCCACCAGTTTTTGGTACACCACGACCTTTCAACTCCCCCATCACCCCTAACCCTAATCTTGATCAGGCCATAATCCCTATTGAACAAGTGACATTGACTGTGTTAGCAGTTGTACCTATGGCCATTATTATGCCTTACTTTGCCCTTGTACAATAACAAGGCATAATGTTACCCTCCTCTACTACAGGAACTCCTACAAGGGTGTTTAGTTTTGAAGAACTTATGTAGACACAGTCCACTGGACCGGCTATGCAAGTACCCCCTTATCTAGTTCCTTTTGCTAATGTCACTCATATCTACCCTATATATCCACCTCCAACGGCACCAATGATTATTGTTCCTATGCTCAATCCAACCACTGACCCTTCAAGAGTTAATGTGCACCTTGACTCTACAGATACCTCCAATGAATCTCCACAAAGAGGTAGAGCATCCACAGGTAGATTTTACAAAAGTGAAAGAATTGAAGAAGACTTTATGAGGGAAACTAGAAGATTTGATCTAGAGGAATTTAATCGTATATAAGAGGAAATTGCAGCGCAGGTGCAGGTATCTTTATGCATTCCTTACATCTTGATTTAGATTGACATTAGAATTGTTGGGTACTACTATTATGTTGTACATATTTAGGATGCATGTGCAGTTTATGCCTCTTTTAGCCCCAATAACTATTTTTCCCAACAGTTGACTTCCTATAGTAAGACTTTAATTACACAATGGTTTGTTGGAATTAATTATTTCGTATGGGAAGTTGCCTTCTTTTTAAGTTGGCCCAGCAGCATAGACAGTGGTTCTCATTGTGATTATGGGTGGTTAGCTCGAAAACATTTTTTCTTAATTACTACGCTTCTTAATTATCAACAGCATTGCTTAGTCAATAAAATCCTTATAGTTCAGTTCTTGCCTCTTCAAAGGTGCATCACTTCTTTTTCCACCAAACAATGGTCTTGTTAACTGCCCGGTAACTGAGTTTTTGCTTGCTCACACTACCCTCCCTACAGTTTTTCAGCCCCACTTGGCTTCTTTCACTTTTACCATGGAATCTAAGTTGATTTTTACTCCACCAAAGAATAGGAATACTAGTAAATGAGATAGACCTACTCTTATTTACTTGAAAAGAAAAAAAAGGGGGAGCTTTAAAACTTTTCCCAGGTCCACCATGTAATGTGGTCAGCAGTCACACAAGGGAAGGGAAATTTAGGTTGTTGATCCTTCAAACTCTTGAAGCTTCTGAAAGAAATTCCTAATTTATATGACCCATCCCACTGATTGACCTCACTACACAAGAACAAGACCATTCCCTGACTAAGTTGGCCACTTCTTCCTCAGCATCTAAAAATTTTGCACATCTAGAAACTCTAGAACAGTTTTAAACCTTAGAGGCACAGGTGCTGGATCTTACCACTTCTCAAAACCCTTTAGTCATTGGAGAATATGGGTCCTTTTTACCTTTGGATGAATTCTCCGCCACTTTCCTCCCAGACAAACAATACATTATGGGGTCTCCTTACCATGAATAATGTCTTGACCTCAACTGTGAAGAGACTGGTATCTATTTCACTAGCTCTACCCCTGCTATCCAAGGTATTTTGTGGATTTGGTGCCTTTTTATGTGAATTTCCCTACAGCAGAACACTCTATGAATGTTGACATTTCTGTGGAGGCTGCTCCTGATAAGGTATCAATGTGTTCTTTTTTAGCTTCAACATTCTTTGAGTATACTACAACTATAATGTGGTACTGTTGTTTTACTTGGACACTTATGTCATACCAGTTTACTAGAGCCCATACTCCTCTGGAAAATAGGGTTATTACTATATGTGGAGATTTATATACTAGAAGTTGTAACTAATCAAATTTGGCGGTTGGGAGTTCATACAGTTAAAAAGGTGGTAGTGGCCGAGGTGGTGGACCTTCTGCCACCATACCCCCAATGAAGATCACTAGCTGGAACTGCCATGGTGGAGGAAAATTCACTACAGTTCAACAACTTAAATCCCATATTTCGAGAGAACATCCGGACATCCTTTTGTCATAGAAACTAATTAAATTTGACTATAATTGTGGTATGCCTAAGTTGAAAAAGTTGGGTTTTGCTAATATCCTTATTGTCCCTTCTATGGGCACTAATAATAGTCTCTAGCTTTTATGGAAGGATACGGTGGACCCTGCAAGTTATTCATAGTTGTGATTATGTTATACGAACACTCATTCACTCACACCCACCTAAGAACAAATGGCTTTGCTCTTTCATCCATGGAGTTCCTACCATAAAATTTAGACACTATCTGTGAGATGGCCTTAATCAGTTTGGGAAACTCTTTACCATACCGTGGTTACTTATTGGGGATTCGAATGAAGTGAATGACCCTTTGGATAAGGTGGCAACTCATACTTCCTCCATTCACATTAACCCTTCTTTTCAAACTTTACTCTTTGAGTCAGGTTTAGCTGATATTCCTTTCAATGGGGTACCTTTTACTTGGTCTAACAATAGTCATAAAGGGAATCTGATTAGACAACGGTTGGATAGAGGTCTTATGAATACCTTCAGGGCCTCTTTGTTTCCTGAGGCTGATGAGATTAAAAACTTTCCTATATTTACTTCAGATCATAGTACGTATCATCACGCTTAATTCCAAACCTATGACCAAGCATTTACCCTGACAAATTTACTTTAAGTCCGCCTAGTATCAACATCTTGATTGTAAGCCTTTTATTAAAAACCTTTGATAAAATATTATTACTAAAGGCACTCCTTCTGCCCAAATCCAATCCAAACATACTATCTTGAAACTTTCTCTTAGGGACTGGGATAAAAAAAAGGGAATCTTGCTCAGAAAATTCAGCAAACAGAGATACAAATTGGTCAAGTTCAGGCTGGCAGGAATTTGTATGATTATGCATAACTCCAAATACTCTAACTCCAACTTAAACATCTTATTGACAAGGAAAAGTGTTATTGGAGGGACTAAAGTAGAGAAATTTGGCTCAAAGAAGGTGATAGAAATACTACTTTTTTTTCATGGGGCAACTAAAAATCGGAGAAGTTTCAACAATGTGGATTTTCTCTAGGATACAAATGGAGATTGGATTAGCAGGAGGGAAGAAATTGGGGCTTTTTTCATTAATTGCTTTACCACACTGTTCTCTACCACACATACTCATACTAATTTACCAGACCTATATGTGGTGTCTACCCTTATTTCCCCCTACATTTTTGAAGAACAACTACTTTCCCTTAACCATGACATCTCTGAGGAAGAAGTACAAATTGCCCTTTTTACTATGCAACTATTTAAAAGTCCTGGACTTGATGGGTACACTCCCAACTTTTACCAATAGTCTTGGTCTTGGATTAAAAAAGAGCTGGTTGAGCTGTGTAACCATCTCTTTAAGACTTCTCACTTCCTCGGGTCTCTCAACCATACTAATTTGACTCTGATACCCAAACTCAAAAATCTAGCTACCATTGCTGATTTTAAACCCATTAATTAGCTTATGTAATTCTTCTATGATTTTTTTTTAAAAATTTTAGCGAATAGGGTCAAACCTTTTCTCCATGATATGATTGGACCCTATCAAAAAAAATTTACTAAGGGTAAGTTTATCCAGGACAATATTGCAGTTGTGCAGGAAACTTTACACATTTAAGAAAAGAAAAAAGATAGGTATTTGTAATAACCTAATTTCGTATCTCGAACTTAGCATTTACACCAAGGATATTTTAAACGTCTAGAACGAACCCTAGGACAAAGTTTAGCGTATAAAACCTTTGAATAGATTAAAAACCACGACCTCTCTTGAGGATTTAGAAAGAGAAGAAATGTTATTGATAACTGCTAGATTATTACAAGAGATGCTCTGAATATTTTGTAGATACTTTCTTAATATGAAAAATTTGTCCTTTCTCTCTAGTTCTATGGACATATTTATAGGTCTTATAATATGACCGTGATCTATTTTAATGACGAACGTTATAATATATAGTTTTGATGAGTCTTCATAATGATTGTGTAACGGCCTGAGTAACTCTTTTTCTTTGTAACTGTTCTATAATGTGTCTTTCATAAATGTGCCACGTGTATGTTGATAAGGTCGAGTAAATGTGTGATGGTCGAATAGAAGACTTGAGCTCGAGATTCGGAATAGGCCCCTTACATAAGACGACTCTCTGTCAAGAGCATGAGAAGCATCATGGGCGAGTGGTATTGGCTAAGAAAGAAATTCATTCTATATTCGTTACCTGATGTTGTTGTCTTAATTCTGATGCAGCTTATTACCGATGTCATCGATGCTTATTTTTGGGAATTTTGAGGCTTTTGGTTCTCCTGAGTATGATTTAAGTCGATTGACTTGTAATTTGTTGACCAATTTGAATGAAGCTGTTGTTGACATGAAATGTGCTGTAATCTAGTAGATGTGTTTGGTCCTATTGGATAAACCAATTGTGGACCTGTAATGTATAATATGTTTGGTCAAATTGGATGAGCCAATAACCGACATGTAATATATTAGATGGGCGGTCAAATTGGGATAAACCAATAAGCGACCTGTAATATGTAATCTGTTTGGTTAAATTGGACGAACTAATAAGCGACCTGTAATGTATTAGATGGGCGGTCAAATTAGGATGAACCAATAAGCGACCTGTAATATGTAATTTGTTTGGTCAAATTGGACGAACCAATAAGCGACTTGTAATATATTAGATGGGAGGTCGAATTGGGATAAACCAATAAGCGACCTCTAATATGTAATCTGCTTGGTCGAATTGGACAAACCAATAAGCGACCTGTAATGTATTAGATGGGCGATCGAATTGGGATGAACCAATAAGCGACCTATAATATGTAATCTGTTTGGTCGAATCGAACGAACCAATAAATGACCTGTAATGTATTAGATGGGCGGTTGAATTGGGAAGAACCAATAAATGACCTGTAATATGTAATCTGTTTGGTCGAATCAGACAAACTAATAAGCGACCTGTAATGTATTAGATGGGCGGTTGAATTGGGAAGAACCAATAAATGACCTGTAATATGTAATCTGTTTGGTCGAATCAGACAAACTAATAAGCGACCTGTAATATATTAGATGAGCGATCGAATTGGGATAAACCAATAAGCGACCTGTAATATATAATCTGCTTGATCAAATCAGACGAACCAATAAGCGACATTCAATATATTAGAAGGGCGATCGAATTGGGATAAACCAATAAGCGACCTATAATATATAATCTGTTTGGTCAAATTGGATGAACCAATAAGCGACCTGTAATGTATTAGATGGGCAATTGATTAGGATAAACCAATAAGCGACCTATAATATATAATATGTCTGGTCGAATCGGACGAACCAATAAGTGACCTGTAATATATTAAATGGGCGGTCGAATTGGAATAAACTAATAAGCGACTTGTAATATGTAATCTGTTTGGTCGAATTGGATGAACCAATAAGTGACCTACAATGTATTAGATGGGTGGTCGAATTGGATAAACCAATTATCGACCTGTAATGTGCTGGTCGAGCTCGTTCCCCAGTATGATTTAATTCGATTAGATTAATAATGAGGTTAAGCATTGAGTCTGAGCTAAGACAGCTTTGAAGCTGAGGTTGAGCTTGAATACCCAGTTCCACTTGCTTAAATGGTAGAGATCTAGTTGGAGGAACAACTGACTTGGCGATTGGCACCATTGCTCGAATTTGTGACTGGTTCCAACTAAGAATCCAAAGCTCTATCGAGCTCGTTTACGAGAATATTCTGATCGTCGAGCCAGACCGTAAGAATTACGACCACGACCTCAATATGGTTGTTGGTCCATATGAAGACATTTGATGATGGAACGAATTTGCTAGAAGAGGTCACAGCATTAGCAGATAGTTAAGTGATATTAATTATAGTATTTTGTTGATCAAAACTTTGTTTGAGACCAATAGATGAGCCTGAAAATCATCCATATGGGCTTTGTCCACTGTTGTAATATGAGTGGAATAAACAACCCCATATTCAGGGCTTTGTAGGATAAGTTTTTGTATATCAGGTTCATGGATTATATTCCCAGATGTTGCCAATCTATTAAAGAGAGCTTTTGTTTGTTGAAGATATCATTTGTGGTTCAGGTACTATGTCTCCTACAAACCAATTTGGAAAACCATCTAACATCCTCCGTTAGAAGTACAACATCTTTTCTTATGTGCATCGATTCGAATGAAATATCTGAAGTTGATACTCATGAGAATATGGAAGTGGATGGCTTCGATAATACGCCCATAAAATTTGAGCAAATTTGAGCAAAATGATAAAAGCTCCTATCGTCGAAGTTATTGCCTCTTATAGTACGATCTCGTGATTCTGTAATTGTTTTTGATCGGAATTGACTCTGGATTCGCGTCGATCTGCCTCATGGAGTAACGAATTGAGCGCAGTTCGCTTATGATTTTGATTTGCGTATGGTACTAGATGGGGCTGCAACACCGAACCCAAAAATGCCACCGTTTCTTGAAATGAAAACTTGCCACAATACATCAATGATCTGACATTCCCATATGTGATTCAGATAAGATTGTCCTTCACGCGATTTGATTTCTGTAATAGCCTATTTTTCGTATTGGACAAAGATAGTGCCTTACACCCTTGAAATATAGATTGTTAGCTAAGAACTGAAAGTAACTAACACGAGATTTAGCGTGGAAAACCATTGAATGGGTTAAAAAACCATGACCTCTCTTGAAGATTTTAGAAAGAGAGAGATGTTTATAGACTGCTAGCTATTACAAAGAGAGAGAGATGTTAGAAAAGGTATCTTAGAAGATGTCTCCGGGCCGCCTCTTTAATCTGTAGCTCTCTGGTCCCATTTATAGGTCTTATAATATGACCGTTATTGCTTTAATGAGGAATGTTACAAATATCAGGTTTGATGAGTCTTTTATGAGGTCTCTTGTAACGTCTTGCTATCTGATACTTGTTGATCTTGTAACGGATCTCTTGATGACCTTAGCTGTAACTTCGGACTGTTGGTGAAGATACGATCTCTAGCGATGTTCGTATGTATGCGAACTGTTGATAGACATCTAAGTATCTTTTGCAGTACGATGTTACTGGTTGCTTCAATATCCCTGAACTGTAGATGAGAAAGTTTGTATTATAATCTGTTTGCCCTCAGTCCTTGGTTGGTTATCAGTGTGTTTATTCGAACTATGTGAGCTCGAATATCAGAATCAGTACGAGGATTATAAATAAGCCCTTACAATTTCGACACCACTCCATCTTTTCGACCTAATCGAACGTGATAAAAAGGCCACCTACCATTGTTACGTGATCTCTGGTGGCAAGGGCGAGGATATCCAAGAATGAGACGATGCTGGGACTCTCGAGTTTGAGTGCAGTCTTGGTGTGATGACATCTAATGCATCACCGAGGAGGGAGAGATTGATGTCGGTGTCGCGCTAGGCTTTGTTGAAGGTTTTGGAGGTATCGCAGCCTTTGTCAGGGAACCATGAGGATGAACTTGAGTCAGCTTGAAAATCAGAGATTTGAGGTTTAGAATCGTCTAGGAAGAGAGGAATTGGAGTGATTTTGGGTGTGTTTTCGTCGATCAACCAAGAATCCCCATTAATGTTATTGCAACCTTCAGTCCCATTTGTCGACCAAGAATCTTTTGACTCGTCCAGAAACTTCATGGGCGCATTTTTATGTTATTTCCACCTTTGGAAATCAAAGGCGAATCATTCACTTTCACGATGATATCCTTGAGAAGATTAACTTTTCTTTCAGCCATCACAATTCGTAACAACACAATCACAAGTTCTCGATAGAAGATCGAAAGAGAGCAATTCGGATTGCAATTGAAGAACACCAGATATATGTAATCTGTAATATGTAATATGTAATATGTTTATACTATGATAAAGCTAAAACGAGATTGAGAAATGTGGAGAGGTGTTTATTTGAAGGATCGAGATTAAAAATGGAGATCGAGCATGTTAGGGCTTCGAAGGAATTGAGCGAAAACAGGGAGAGTTGCAGAGAGAGAGAAAAAGTATAAGGAGAAGAAGATGATGAGGGTTTAGGAGATGAACCCGAATGTGATCTTGATTTCAATTCAAATTTTAAGGGTTTTGTAATTTTGATTTTCTGGTTTGATTTGGGGGAGAAAAGAAAGAGAAGTTTGTCTGTAATTCCAACCTGGGAGGTGTTTGAAGTGTATTTGTGGTTCTCTTTCATGTTCTCAAATTAGAATACTAAAAGTGATAGATAATCAACTATTTTCTGAGACAATGAGTTTGAGAACTTCATTCCCACAGACGGTGCCAAATATAATAGCCTAATTTCATATCTAAAACTTAGCCTTTATACCAAGGATATTCAGAGCGTCTAGAACGAACACTAGCACAAAGTTTAGCGTGGAAAACCTTTGAATATGTTAAAAACCACGACCTCCCTTGAGGATTTAGAAAAAGAAGAAATATTATTGATAGCTGCTAGATTATTAAAAGAGATGCTCTGAATATTTTGTAGAGACTTTCTTGATAGAAAAAGTTTATCCTTTCTCTGTAGTTCTATGGACCTATTTATAGGTCTCATAATATGACCGTGATCTATTTTAATGACGAACGTTACAATATATGGTTTTTACAAGTCTACATAATGATTGTGTAACGGCCTTACTAACTCATTTTCTTTGTAACTGTTTTATAATGTGTCTTCCGTAAATGTGCCACGTGTATATTGACGAGGTCGTGTAAATGTGTGATGGTCGAATGGAGAGACTTGAGTTCAAGATTCAGAATAGGCCCCTTACAGTATTAATGGCTGCATGGCTATTAAACTGGATATGAGTAAAGCTTATGATAGGATGGAATGGAACTTTCTTCGTATGGTGTTAAGTGCTTTTGGTTTTATTGGTTTTAATGGTTTTATCCTTGAAGCCATTATGAACATTGTGTCTTCGGTGACATACTCTATCAAACTGAATGGTTCTCCTTTTGGTCTCTTCTCTCCTACTAGGGGTCTAAGACAAGGAGATCCATTATCCCCTTGTCTGTTCATTTTATGTATTGGGGTTCCCTCTCGATTGTTTATACAAAAAGAAAGAGTAAAGGAAATTCATGGCATCCGAGTTGGCAGAAGAGTACCTCTTATTTCCCATATGTTATTTGCAAATGACTCTTTTTTTTTTCAAGGCCAAATATGAAAGAAGTTAGAGTCATAAAGGATGTTATTACCTATTATAATAGCTTTTCTGGGCAAGAGGTGAATTATAATAAATCTAAAGTTTTCATTAATCCTAATATCCCTACCAGACTGGCTAATATTGTTAGGAAGGTTTTGGGAATACAAAGAGCACATATTACTTCTAGGTATATAGGCACTCCTGTTATTTTGTCTCGATTTAAAAAACTAGATTATGGTTATGTTCTTAATAGAGTACAAAGTAAACTTCAGAGTTGGAAGGCTCAGTGTCTAAGTCAAGCTGGAAAAGCCACTTTTATTAAAAATACACTACAACTTTACCTGTTTACCAAATGTCCAGTGCTTTACCGCCTATCTCTATTACCAATAAATTGGATAACCTCAATAGAGACTTCTGGTGGGGATTTAGAGGGGATGGTCACCCTAAATATCACCGTACTAAATGGAGAAGGATCACACAACAGAGAAAAGAAGGGGGACTTAATATTAAACATGCTTTCCTTCAAAACATAGCTATGATGCCTAAATATACTTGGCCAGAGGATTTTCTGTCCAATTTTTTTAAGGCTAAATATTATTCAAACATGCCCTTCCTTTATTGTCACAAAAGATCTTTGGACTCTAGATTTTGGAAGGATGCGTTAGTGGCAAGAGATGCTATTAAAGACTTCTTAGGCTAGATTGTGGGTGATGGTACTAATATACACATATGGAAAGATAATTAGATACCCTTTTTAGCCTCCCACAAGCCCTCTACACTGAATGAAAATCACCCTAATATCATTTGGGTGTCACAACTGTTACTTCACAATCCATTAAGATAGAACTCAGAGCTCATCTCTCAAATTAAACCTTGAGATCAACTGGCATATGTTATGGACATTCAGTTAACAGAGCCACCTACTAGGGATATTATTCAGTGGCTTCCTGACAGAAATTTTAGATTATCTATTAAATCATCCTATACTAGCTTAGTTTTTCCAGTCAATCAATCTTTTCCTCAACCCAATACTGCTAGTTGGCATTAAAGTTGGCAAACTGGTCAGATTTGGGTTACACGGGTCGGGTCATAACGAGTTTAAGGGTCAGAAATGCAAACCCAAACCTGACCTATTTAACTAAATGGGTCAAAAATACAAACCTAAACTCGACCCGACCCTTTTTACCTGTTTAAATATTAATTTAGGTCATGGGCTGGGTCGAGTCATCGGTCTTAACCTCATCTTATACAATTGTGTGAGAATGGGTTTGTTGAAGCTTTGATTGGTAGGTATTGGTGTTACATGTGTTCTAAAATGACAGGTCCAGTAATGGAAGTGGAGATCAAATCCATATTTTCTAAGAGTGGGTTTGTTGAAGAAATGTGTAGTAATAATAGAAGAGGATGAGAGAATAAAATTGAGGTGAGATCAAATCAAATGTCATATATTTATGGGTATTAATAACACATAAACCTCTTTTTGGTCTTAGATCTTACTTCGAATGATGGATAATACCATAAACATCATAAATTATAATTGGCCCAAATTAAACAAACGGGTCACGGGTCAACCCGAACCGTTTAAGATAAACCCTAACCCGGCCCATTTATTAAATGGGTTAGAAGGGTTCAGGTCAAATGACCTGCAACCTATTAAGGCCAAACCCAAACCCACCAGAAACAGGGTTGGGTCGGGTGGCGGGTCACTTTGCCAGCTCTAGTTGGCATACAGTCCTGTGGAAACTAAAAATCTCTTATAAAATTCAAATGTTTATTTGGAAAATCATACATGATCTCTTACCTGTTAAAAGTATATTATTTCATAATCATATTGTTCCTGATAAAATATGTTCTTTATGTGGAAAGGAACCTGAAACAAGACAACATGAACTTTTTAAATGTGATTGGGTTGCCACATTATGGTTTGCCTCTCCTTTTATATTACGTACCCAATCTCACTACTTCCAATTCAATGAGATCTTTCAACAGATTTTTGATAGAGGTCTAACTGTAAAGGATGATTATTTCAGTCTTTCCCTCTTTTGTGCTATCTTGGGAAGAATTTGGGAAGCTATAAATGTAGCTATTTTTACACAAAAGAAACCACAGTCCTGAAAAATTTTTACTGCTGCTAATTATGTTGTTCTTACTGTTAATATCTCAGCCTTGGTACTAGACTGATTATATGGATACCACTTTTGCGTTTGTTGCTTCTACTGCAGCTCACAAGCTGTTTACTGATGCCTCTTAGAAAGCAGCATCTAACATTGGTGGACTTGGCTTTCTTCTTCTAAATGAAGCCAATCAACCTATTTTTTGTAGGACACAAGCCAACAACAACAAATAACGCAGAGGAAGCAGAAGGGCGGTGCATTTTTTGGGTCATCCAAGTAAGTGTAAGTATTCTGAAGGACAAGGATGTTTTGCTGCTTGATAATTGTCAAAGAGTTATATTGCCTACCTTAAAGATCCAAATCATAGTGTGCTTTCGAATTCAACAGCTATTTTGAGTCCTTGCCTAAAATCTTGTAATAACTTAACAAACTTCTCTTTTTGGTGGATTTCTCGTTGTTCTAATTGTGTGGCCCATTAGCTAGCGGCTCTAGTCATTTTGGTATGTATGATGTTAATACTTTTCTGGACTATGTGGTACCCTTAGTCCAAAACAATGTTTTCTGATTGATGGGCTTTAATATAGAGTTTTTTAGCTTATACCCCCCATTTGGTTTATGATAATAGTGTTTACCCCCCATATTTGTGACGACCCCCTATTTTCTTCTCGACTGTTAGTCAACTGTAGGAGACTAACACTGACTTAATAAAAGAATACGTTAAGACCGTTTTGCTCCTCAAGTGATCTTCTTAACTTGATAGAAAAATACGTTAAGACTAACAATTGCCATCCCGGTGGCCAATCTTACCACAATAAAAATAAAATTCCTTCAGACGTTCATATTGATATACCAAAGTGAAATGAAAACCACCACGAGCAACTAGAGGTCGTTCTTGAGGAAATTTCTGATTAATATCCATAAGAACTTGTACACGTATAATCTTAGTACCGGCAGAGCCGCAGAGGTTTAGTATCAAATTGAAGAAAGGTTACAGTTACTTGATTTATCAAACCTGAAGGTAATCCTTTGACATGCACCCATAAAGGGGCAAGATTGAAATTCACCTCCTTAGTGATAATGAAAGGGGGCCATTTTTGTAGAGAAATTAACGCCCCAAATAGATACCAAGGACGAGAAACATCTTGAAAACCTCCACTTCAGCAGCATTAGGCAGTTCCCAAATAGATTGAGGTTCTGATGGAATTATCTCGGTATCAAATCGAAAAGATGAAAGAAGTTTTATAAAGAGACTGAGGCATCAGTGAACTCAAAGTCAACATCAATCAAAGCTTGTTCATCCAGAACAGACGGGTGAAATCAGTCCCTCATCCACTAGAGAAAGGGAAGTACCCTCCAGAAGGTTGAAATTATCCGGTGATTGAGGAGGTTTGGTAAAGATAGTTGGAGTATCCATGTAAAAGAAATCCAAGAGTACAGAATGAGATTAGAAGAAAACAGAGTTGGGTTCATGAGCATGAGGATGGTAACCTAAAACCAGAAGATTACGTGCTTGTCACGTGAGGGGCAAAACGGTTTTAACATATTTCTCTATTAAGTCAGCGCTAGTCTTTTACAGTTGACTAACAGTCAAGAAGAAGATAAGGATCGTCACTTATGAGTGACAAATATGGGGGTAGACCCTGTTATCAGAAACCAAATTGGGTATAAGCTACTCTTTAATATATTTGGTGTTTGGAAAAAAGGGGAAAAAATATATAAAAAAATGCTTCAACCACAACCCAAACAAAGTTATAGCATCTCTAGCAGCGAGTGCCGGTTTGGGTGTGAATTCTGACACCCTGGCCCACCAAAAACCCAACTCACACCCGACCTATCCCAGCAGCCAGTGTGAGTTGATTACGTGGATTATTTTTTTTAATTTATAAGAGATTAAAACACCACGCGGTGTTCCTTTTACCGCGCGGTAAAAGGAACACCGCGCGGGGTTCCAAACACCGCCTCTTCAACTGTTTGTATATTCTCCATCCAACTTGACTATTCTCACATTTAACTTTTTGCTCTCTCTCAAAATCCATGGTAAAAAATTATGAATTCCAGCAAAATCAAAATGCATATGCCAGAGGGAGACCCACACCCCAGTATTATGCCTGGGTTTAGAGGAACAAGAGATCCAGAGCGTTACGTAACTCGCTCGAGGTCCGAAAGGAAGAAAAAGCAAGTGGAATTTGAAGATGTCCAACCCCAATATATACCAAACCCAACCCAAAAAACTTCCCGCGGAGGTGTATTACCCAACTCCCAGACGATGTCAATCACATCTATTACACATGAAAGGAACTCACGGTAAGTTCTAGTGTAATTGTGAATTTGTTGTTTCCATAAATCAAGTATTTGACAAAATGCCTCAATGAACAGAATCGGGATTCGATGCGTGTGCACGACACATTCACTACGGTGATCAAAGTGTGAAAGGAGATTTCCATAATTATACCTGTAAGGGATGCCGTGGTGGATATATTCGGGCAGTTTATGGATATACGCTTGGGCAATTCATATAATTGGCTAATTCAGGCGCTTACAGAGCGTTGGTGGCCGACCACGCACACGTTTTTGTTCCCGTGTGCGGAGATAGGGGTCATGCCATTGGATTTTACAATGCTGACATCATTGTCAATCGACCGATATCCGACACAGGTGTCGTATGACGACGCATGGAGTATATTATCCAATGCAAGACAATTGCTCCCCAACATTAATTCCAGCCATATAAAGAGTGGGAACATCAGCATTTCACATTTGAGGACGTACTTGACCGTCGCAGATGATCGGGAGGATGATATTACTATTGCTCGTGTTTTTATCCTCTTCATGATGGGACATTTGTGGTTCCAAACGGCCAACGACACCGTCCCGCTTAGATATCTTGTAGTCGTGGCCGATTTGAACTCGGTTGCCCAATATGACTGGGGTTATGCATTTCTTGCTTCCCTGTACCATGGTTTGGATACCGCAGCCACGACCGGGGGTGCCATCACTGGATTTGTCCAACTTCTTACGGTACACTAACACTTTTTTCCTTTTACAAATCAAATATCTTCCAATAAACGTCTTAAATATAAATTCTTATTATTTTTTATGTTGCTTCGAAATGCAATATTGGTTCTATGAGTATTGTAGGGTTGGTCACCCTATTGTCAAGGAAGATGTTAAGTTCTCAGTCTATCCGCGTCTCAGAGCATGGGAGAGGGGGAATAGGAGAAAAACAAATGACCAAACAATCAATCTATTTATTCTAGGCAAATACCACATTGACCACTGCACTGTTGACACGATCACCTGGGAACCTTGGTTAGAATCTGCGGTGTTTGAGATAGATGACGTACTGACTGCAAAACTCCTATCCCGTAAGATGATGCCACTTCAAGTACAAAATGGAAACTGTGAATATTACTTGGGGTATAGATGTTGGAGGCAGTTGGCTGGCGAGGCGCGTATTCCTTTGGATCATCCATTTAGCATGTCACCACATATTAGTCTAGCGGCTTTACAGGAGATGAGACAGGCTGGGTTACTTGACTGTGAGTAGTTTGTGGTAGGGAGGAGCGAGAGACTTATGCCTCATACTGGGCTGAACAAACTTTGGAGGTAGGCCACATGTTGATATATTCCCAAAGGATGGGGAATATATATTTGTTCGGACCGACTGCACTCAGAGCTGGTATTACACCCGTGGTGGTTACGTCAACGTCGGTCCATAGCTTGTCCCAGGACTTTAGTTTGCCTGGCGAGGCAGAGGGGCCAGACCTGGGGTGGCACATGGTGTGGATAGGGCGACGTGAGATGCTCTTCATCGCCCGCTTGAGGGACCCGCCACCTATGTCTTCCTCCTACGGCGCAGAGGAGCTGTGGCACTTGATTCATGGTATGCGGCGACTCGCCCTTGTAGAGTTTGTGCGGGATGCACAGAGGCTCCAGGAGATGGCTGATGAGCTTGCTATTGCGCATATTCAAATTGACAGTATAGATCATCAGCTATATGCCCATGTAAGTAATTTATTTATGTATTTATTTTTTCTTAATGTCATATTTATTTTGTCAAAATATTTATAAATTTTCTGTCTCGTTCAGACCTACAGCTGAGGAGGAGGCGTGACGTACGGGTGGTGCAGCTACCACCTGGAGGTGGCGCGAGGACAAGGCAGCGTGGATCTGGTCTGCGAACCAGGGGAGGTGGTACTAGCCGCAGGGGGTGGGTACTAGATATGATTCTGAGTAGATATAGGTGTTTTTTATGTTTTTGAGATGATGTAGAAACTCAGCTATAACTACTAGTATTTATTCTCTCGTGTTTCTGTTATGTTCTGTTTCCCTTTATTTATTTTTTGTAATCTAAGCTGTAGTTTAGCTATAATAGTTTTTGGGAGAGCTTGTGTGATGTTCATTAGTCATGACTATTTAATGTTGAAATTGATTGAAGTTTTTAGGTTTTGGGTAGAGTTTTTTTAATGTCTATTCGAACAGACTATTTGTATGTTCGAATAAATATCCGCAATTTTGCACTGAGCAATTTTATTCGAATAAAACCAAATTATGTTCGAACAAAATTCCCGACTTCCTAACATGCCGGGAAATCCTTGAGACTCTCTGATCGCTTTTAACTTTTCGACGTCGGCCGCGTTTGGTGCTCGAAGATATTCTTCGCCAAAAATTTGTATAACCGCAACACAAACTTTTTCACACATAATAAAGTTGTGCTTTCTCCTATTCGGATATATTCGTCAAAAATATCTACCGCAACATCGTAGCTTAGGAAACGTAGTGCTGTGACTACATTTTGGTACGGTGATAACCCCATAGTACCAGCGTTGTTGTGTTTCTGGACAAATAATGATCATGTGCAACGACTGCATCGAATAGACGCATAAACATGTATCTACTCATACGAAAACGTCGCCGAAATTCTTATGGCTCATATGTGCAATTCGGCTTGAAGTAGTCTCGTATAATGCTGTAATGCCCAATTGGTGATCTCACTTATTTCTCTTATCCTTACGGCCCATGACACTCCCGCCGTAATTCGAAGTTGCATCATGTACTACTATATTCATTGCAGCTTGGTGCGGAAAATCCGGGCGGTTAAAGGAATATCAAGCGGTAATCTAAACACTGTCAAACTCAAATTTTTGAGTGTGAGCTCCTCACACCGGTGAGTTACTGTAGTGCCATGTAACCCAACTCACACTCGAAAAAACGTTCGGGAGACTCAAGTGTGGTTTTGAGTGTGGGTTTGCAAACCAACTCAAATCCATCGCCCAGCTGCGTTTCTCAAATTTTGAAAAACATTTGGACCAAGTCAAAAAGTTTAACCTTGCTAAGTAAAAAGTAAAAACAGTTACCAATACCACGTACCCAACAACACTCCCTCTCTCCCCGTTTATCACTCTTTCCCCTCACAACACCAACAAACCTTACATATTATTACTTCAAAGCAACACAACTAAGACCAAACAAATTTCTCAAACCAAGAACACACAAGAAAGAAAAATGAAACCATGCAAAACTATCATGTTCTTAGCTCTTTTTACCTCAATCAACTCCTTTTGGTTAAGTCTGCATTTGAGTTTGAAGTTGGAGGCAATATAAAGGTTGGGTTGTTCCAACGTCGACTAAGGAGGATGCAGTTATAACGATGGACTTCGAAACAACGGTTCCAAATCCAAGCCACTGTCCGTAAGTAAATAATAATCTCCCATTGTTATCTTAATTGTTGTTATGATAATGATACATTTTATGTTGACATGTTCTTGTAATTTTCAACGACTTCAAGTATGAGAAAGACTCCGTTTTGGTGGTAACCGAATCTGAGTACAAGAAATGTCATTCATTCCACCCGATTCTTCTCCAATAACGGGGACACCGTGTATACGTTTGAGCAACCAGGGTTGTATTATTTCATTAGCGTGTTTTGGGACATTGTGAGAGAGGTCAGAATTGATCATCAAGTGTTGAACCAGAAAAGGCAGCTCCCCCCACGAATCAAAATGAAACTACAAACTCCTCCTCGCTGGTAATTCACCTGGTCACGGTCTCGCAATTCCAATGGGGGAGTCATCTCTCTATTGGGCTATTGTTTGCTAGGCTTAGTTGCAATAATTTGCAGGTAATTAGGGCTTGTTTTCTTTTAGAGTTTTCTTTGTGATTGGCAAGCTTTGGTGGAATTATGAAAAATAGCTATTTAATTTAATTGCAAATAAGCTCCTTTTAGTTGAAAAACACAAATATCTAAATATAAATGACCCTTTTAGTAAAAAAAACATCAAAAGAAATGTCATTTTCACTGAACATCGGACATAACATAATATCATCTTACAACAAAATCAACAGCAACAAACCATTAGTAAGAGAGATTACTCCATCATCAAAGCTTAGACTCTATGCAAGTAAATACTAAGTTCAGGACCTCCATTGCCATTAGGGTTCTCATATAAAACGTCTCCGAGTCCTTCGATCCAACAACCCGCTCATACTTAGCCCTCATGTACATTAGCTCACCTCCGACTCGTCCACGTTCCCGGAAACACGCCTGCGCCCTTGAAACAGGCCCTATGGCTTTCAAAACCTTCAACTCTTCACTCCACATTCGCGCCTTATCGCTACCCCACATTTCTTCCCATTGCAGTAGCTTCTCCAAAGTGATTCCTCTAGTAACCTCACCCTCTTCTCTCCCTCTTTTATCACTCTCCAATGCAATTCTCCCCAACCCAGACGCCATTTCTCGAATCAATACTCGTAGGCGTTGCAAGTTCAATAAGGAAAGCCGGGTAGGTCTTGGGGTCTTCCTGAAATGCAAACTTCACTTTCCCACGCCTATGCC